>OX453079.1:9133400-9539296 GCA_949699795.1 Spicauda simplicius
TTTAAATAAAAAAAAACATACCAACCGAATTGAGAACCTTCTCCTTTTTGAAGTCGGTTAAAAATTGACTACTAAGTTATATTGACAATGAGATTTAAGGTGGTAAAAAATAGTGCTACACTTAGGCGAGACTCTGAGGTTTAAAACTAAGAAAAATCTTTTAACGTGCTTTTAAGTAGGTTTTGTCCGGCTTGTGTCATAATCAAGCGGAACTCTACCTATTTATGAGAACGTTGAAACGAAACCATAAAAAATCTACAATGATCTCTACCTGTCAATACTAGAACAACATAGTAAAGTCTAAGTCCAAACTACTAAAAAACGCATTCTAAGCAATACAATACATTAGGCCCAAAAAGTATCTATTATCAGAATACCCGTGACAATTATGGGTCTATAAGACACCAAGAAAGATATATAATAGTTAATGACTTTGTTGCAATATTAAGTAGATTTCATTCGACTTCTTTAAGTCAAAGTCGAGCGAACTCTGCTAAAATTTACTACAAATGCATGTAACTTGGTCTCAGGGAGTTCGTTGCTGAAAAAAAAATCGACAACCATTATTGTTCTACGGGTTCACGGTACTCCTCTGGGTTTGTGGCCAAGTGCCAATTGGTGGACTCGTCACATCTTTGTGCTTTTTTTAAAGTTTTTTAGACGTGTAGGTTTTCTCACTTACCGTTTAATTTTATACCGTAATGTAGTAATAATTAATGTCTATTAAACGCATCTGTCGTCAACTCATTATTGTCCCACTGCTAGGCGCGGGTCTTCTCTCAGAATGAGAGAGTTTAAGGCCATAGTCCACCGCGCTGGCCAAATGCGAATTAGTGGACTTTACACACCTCCGAGAACTTTTTTTAAGAACTCTCGGGTGTGTAGGTTTCCTTACGATGTTTTCCTTCACCGAAAAGTAGTGATAATTAATTTCTAATACGCACATAATTTTAGAAAAATCAGTGGTGCGTGCCTGAGTTTGAACCTCGGACCTCCCGATCGAGAGTGCAAGTTTCAACCATTAGGCTATCACTACTCTATACGTATCATTTTAGGTAAATCAGAGGTGCCTGGAAATTGAACCTCGATCGAGAGGGCAAGATTGAACGATTATAATTAGTTTTTGGTAACGGTAATGTGTAATATGTGTATGTTTTACTATTATGCTTTCAGCGTGCTTTTAAGTAGGTTTCGTCCGGCTTGTGTTATTATCAAGCGGAACTTTACCTATTTATGAGAACGTTGAAACGACACCTAAACTCTACCATTAACTCGACTAGTCAACTCTAGAACAGTCAAGTCTATCCGTTAACTATTGGAAGAGTTATAATCAACAATACAATGTAATGGGTCCATTAAATACCCATTTTCATAAATACCTATTGCATCAATAGGTCAATAAGATATCAAGGAAGATACATATGTCAATGATTTTGTTGTAAGTCTAAGTAGATTTAATTCGACTTTTTGTAACTCAAAGTCGGGCAAGCTCTGCTTAAATTTACTACAAATGAAGACAAAGGCGATGGTGATGAAGAAGAAAACTAATGCAGAACATTTTTTTTAATTTATTTATATTCATATTTGTAATTTAAACCTAACGTTGATCTGGAACGTTGATGTGTAGAATTGGTCGGGTATTGCAACTCTGTGCTCACTTAACGTTAAGAAAAATCTTACCTGTTTCATAGAAAAACTATCTCTCGTAGACTCTTGTCCTGCAAAAGACGCTTTTTGGTTTGATTTCTGTTTGTATGAGAATATAAGTATTTTATTTTACTAACATATGATGTTTAAGTAGTTTATTATTGGTGTTATTCGTTGAATTTGTTTTTTAATTACAAGCTTTAAGCGTGCTTTTAAGTAGGTTTTGTCCTACTTGTGTTATTATCAAGCAGAGCTCTACCTACTTATGAGAACGTTGAAAAGATACCTCAAAAACTCTCACCATCTCACCATTCATCTGTCAACACTAGAAGAGCGCGATGAAGTCTATTTACGAACTACCGGAAGAATTATTATCAATAGTAATGCAAAGCAGAGGGTCCAATATACACCCACTTTCAAAAAATACCCATTGCATTAACCGGTCCATGAAACTTCAAGGAAGATACATGAGTTAATGAGTTTGTTGTAAGTCTAAGTAGATTTCATCTGACTTTTTGTAAGTCAAAGTCGGGCGAGCTCTGCTTAAATTTACTACAAACAAAACTAAGCAACAGGCATTTTGGTGTTGGAGAAAATAATTATTGCAGTATAATTGTTATTTCTTTATTTATTTATGTGTAGGAATTCAGTCTATCAAGTATTGCAACGTTATGTTCACTTAACCTTGAAATTGGTTGAAATTTGACCGTAATTTAAATTAAAAAACTAAACTTCATATTATCCAAAATAGCACGAATATTTCTCAAATTCAAATAAATTGTTATAATTTTCAAGTTATTTTGAACTCTCCCGTTATAGGTAAAAAGTGGTATTTTGACAAAGACATCTGACATTTATGACAGATGCATTTGACGTTATGTGTTTTCATAGTAAGACATTTTTTTTTGACTGAAGTAGCAAACAAGCATGCAGTCCACCTAATGGTAAGTGGTCACTGCCGCCCATGGACATCTGTAATCAACTTCATAGAGAACATGGGTTCCATCTGAAGTCCATCACACTTGCGTTGCTACTCCCGAGGACTATGATGGTCGGTTCATGTGAAAGTGTGCCGGCAACCACACCCTTCTATCGAAACGCAAGAAATGCTTCACGCTAGAAATAGGTGTGGCGCCGGTACTTCCCCGGTCGAACTACACTGGTTCTACCTCTAAAAATAACATAACATTTTATGTTCTATTTAGTTTATTATGTATGTGTTTGTGTCAAATGTAAGGTAGTGTGTGTAATGTGTTTTTAGTTTATTTTATGTATGTTTTATGCATTATTTGAAAAAAATATTAGCATTGCGTAATCCTTCTCTGCATCAACTGTAACCGTACGTAATTTCATACTCCTCCGTCTGCGGCAAGTACCTATCTTAAAACGGATCACAAGTTTTTGCTTCACGTATTAATATATAGATTCTTAGCGTAGATGTGTTTTCAATTAAGCTTTTAGCGTGCTTTTAAGTAGGTTTTGTCCGGCTTGTATTATTATCAAGCGGAATTCTACCTATTTATAAGAACGTTGAAACAACACTGCAAAGCTCTACAATCGTTGGTTACTACTGGAACAGTCATTATCAAGAATACAATGTAATGGGCGTATTAAAGAACTATTTTCATCAAGACTCATTTCATTCACGGATTCACGAGACATCAAAGAAGATAAATACGGGTCAATGAGTTTGTTGTAAGTCTAAGTAGATTTAATCTGACTTTTGTAAGTCAAAGTCGGACTAGCTCTGCTTAAATTTACGGCAAGACTTATCCTTAAATAGTTGGGTTGTTCGAGATGAAAATTAATACAGAATAATTGTTTATTTTCCTTTGAAGTATATTTCTTTAGCAGAGATAAGTGATTTTTGGAACGGGATAAGCCGAACTATACTTACTTCTGCTGTGTGTTCTACTGAGAACAGGCATCATCGCAACGTGGTCGAGCGGGGTGAATCGTCATCATGCCGATCGTGGCACTCCATTCCTACAAGCGAGCCGCGTGGCATGTGGCTGGCGCCACATGGCAGCCATACGCCACACGCCAGATTCCTCGCCACGAAAAGCACAATGTTCCTTACAGCGGTTAAAGTGAATTGAAATTAAGGTATTGTATGAGCTTCTTTAATAAACAATGCTATTTCTATTTCTATATAAATAAAAAATATGGCAGTTAAGTCATACGTCATTGAAATCTAGTCCTATTATTTATTAATTTGATTTTTCTGCACTTTCTTAGGACTTACTAACAAAAATGTTAAGCATTAAGTCCGTCTTTTATCTATTTCAAATCTAGTGTGAATTATTTTCATTTAAAATTACAGAATGCTAAGGTCAAAGGAACAATGTTTTGACGTTAACTTAAGTAGATTTTGTCCGACTTTGTTTCCATTTAAAGTCGAATAAAGACTACTGACATGAGCGTCAAATCTATTACCACAGAAGCTGTATCGCTGTGTCTAGAAGAATATTTGTTCATCGTTTTAAGTACGATTCGACCGGCTATTCTACATCGTAGCCCTTCGACTCTTACTTTAGTTGATGGCTGAAATATTGAGATGACTGAAGAATATACAGATGGTAGAACCAGTGTAGTTGAAGGTGGTAGAACCAGTGTAGTTCGACCGGGGAAGAACCACCGCCACACCTATTTCTAGCGTGAAGCATTTCTTGCGTTTCGATAGAAGGGTGTGGTTGCCGGCACACTTTAACATGAGGCGAGCATCATAGTCCTAAGGAGTAGCAACGCATGTGTGTTTGACTTCAGATAGAACCCATGTTCTGTATGAATAGTTACAGATGTCCATGAGCGGCAGTGACCACTTACCATAAGGTGGACTGCATGCTCGTTTGCTACTTCAGTCAAATAAAATAAAATGAAAAAACAGAAACGCTTACTTCACACAAAAAGTCAAGATTCATTCTTTGTGTACTTGTTTCTCTTTAGGTATTTTTTGGTAGGTAGGTATTTTTTGCGTCATATCATCTAGTATTTAAAATTGATTAACGTAAAACAATCTCTTATGTAAAAGCAATGCTCACACAGTAATATATATTTTTTCTTGATTGAACTAAAATCCTCCACAAAGGGCTCAAGGAGTAATACTAATACCTAACTTAAGGTAAGGCAACTTTGCTATTTTTACAAGATTACAGTAGGATACAAACATACCAACGAAAGAGCAACGAGCAGTGATAGCCTAATGGTTGAAACTTGCTCTCTCGATCGGGAGGTCCGAGGTTCAAACTCAATTCTCTGATTTTTCTAAAATTATGTGCGTATTAGAAATTAATTATCATCACTTTTCAGTGAAGGAAAACATCGTGAGGAAACCTAAACGCCCAAGAGTTCTAAATAATAAAATATAAAAAAGTTCTCGGAGAAGTGTGAAGTCCACCAATTCGCACTTGGCCAGCGCGGTGGGCTATGGCGTATAAGTCTCTCATTCCGAGAGAAGACCCGTGCCCAGCAGTGGGACAATAATGGGTTGACGATGACTACCAGTTAATAGAAAGTGATCAGAGTGGGTTCTGTCTGAAATCAATCATAGTTGCGTTGCTTTTCTACTACGTTAACTACTAGGAGTTCATATTCAGAGAAAGGTTGCCTCTCCTTCGTACTTGCAGAACCGTTTTTCTTACGCAAGGCCTTCCTTAGCACCCTGCAGATCTCATCTAAAATCTTTCTTAAATTACCCTTCCCACAAAACTTCCTTTTATTCCCACTCCTTCTCTGTTCATGCGGTTAGGCTGTGGAACTCACTACCGCCTAACATTCGTCTCTCTAATAATATTTCTATGTTTAAAAGAAGAGTCAAAGAGCACTATTTATCACTTTCATAATATCAAATTGTACATTAATATGTATTTATCTGTTTATATGTAATATATTATTTTAACTATAATTATTAATTTCGGCTTGTTTAATTGTGCACACTTAATTTGCCTTACATATGCACACTATTTGTGTACAAAAACATAAATAAAATAAATAAAGGTGTGATCGAATGGAAACTTAAAGAGATTTTCATTCGATAAGTCAATTATTAAGTGTATTATTCCACAGAAAGCGCAGTTTATCACACTCCCGAAATAAACTGTAACATATTTTACCGGTAGTAAGCTACGAGAGAGCGTACAATAGATGAAAGTGAGTACAGTTGTGAAACATGAAAGAAAGGATACAAGAACTGGCGACCTATAAACATTATATTAAAAAAATAAGTTTAAATTTTGAAAATAGAACTCTTTACTAATAATATTAGGTATATATTTCATTTATTTGTCATTTGTTTTACGATTTGGCGGCATATTGAAAATTATTTGTGCACGTTACCATGAATACGAGTATCCTATATTAATTCCAAGTTTTATGTGTATTTTATGTGTGTGTGTATGAGATCAGCAGAAGCCGAGTTTTCACAAATTTTATACAAAAAATAACAAATAATACAATCGACTTCAATAACACAAAAAGTAAGACATACTTAAAATATGTGTAAAATATGTTTAGACAATACACGGCACGCAGTAGGTACATAGCCCCAAAGTCGGCGCTCAACATATTTCGATAAACGACGACGAAACAATACCCTACAAATATAAGAGTGGATTCGGACACAAGAAAGTCTCAATATTTACAATTAAACCTTTGTTTTATTACTTACCATCAGAGGCATCTGCTGCTTCTTCGAATCGCTGACACGATATAATAAACCTGTTTCCCATCCCAGTTTCGAAGGGTAGCTGAATTGAAACATTAACCAATCTAGATTCAAACCGATCTAGATTATTCGCGAGTGATTACGTTAAATCACAAAAGCGGCCACCAATAAGGAAGTTGTCACTTACAGCGTCCCTAATGGCGTCAATCCTTGCAGAATATTATGCAATCAGTTATCTGAAAGCATTTACTGATATACAATATAACGCTGTATGCAGATTGATGCATCCTGTGATATACGGTCGTCGGTAGATTTTTCTATTAGTGTCAGTGCAATTTCGAGAATTGATCCCCTTGTTAAGGCTAACCAGCAAATTGCTGTTGTGTGATAAATCTGCAGGATGTGTCTATAGATTTTATCTATCTATATGGGGTCTCAATGATGCAGTTGCTTTGTCCCATTGTTGCATTCGCAGCTAGAATCAAGCGACACCAAGATGCTCCGTTTCAATTAGCTGCTTCCTTTGTAAATCATGAAAAAGGCATCACTTTACGGGCAAATAGTAAATAAAATATTTGGATATGTACTAAGGCAATACATGTGATGTAAAGTACTATTTACCTTCTAATACTTAACGGGTGCTCACGATAACTATGCGGTTTATGAACAAAAATAATTCTATAAGAATTCATAAACCGTATATCGTAAGTACCCGTTAAGTATTAGAATGTATCAATTCCGCGATAATACTAGTCTGAAATCATATAGTATTTACCTTCACTCTATCCAAGTCCACAAAAGTTACCTTTTTTTTGTTCTTGAGGGGGAAACCTTCTAAAGGTATTCGACGCCATGGTAGCGACGCAGGTTTTTTTTTATAATTTAACCTAACGATAAGGCAGACGGGCTACCTGATGGAAAGTAGTCACCGTCGCCTGTGGACATTCGCAACACCAGAGGAGTCGCCAATGCATCGCCGGCTTTGTAGGAGAGCTCTTTTCGCACCTTTCTTGAAGAACCCCATGTCATAGCGCTCCGGAAATACCTCAGGAGGAAGCTCATTCCACAACTTGCACGTCCGTGGCAAAAACGAGTGGGATTTTTACCGCACTAAAACACTCCCGATGGCAGTCCTCTGCGCTACAAAGAGGAGTCCTAGATCTCCAAAAGAACGCAACAGGAGTCCTCTAACTGTTGGGCGGCTGGGCCCGTCGCTCCGTCTGGTCTTTACGACGGTATGCTATGACGGTATCCTTCGCGGGAACGAAGTGAACGAACAATTCGAGCTCCATCTCTAGCCTACCCCGGAAGCTCCATTTAGTCGCCTCTTACGACAGGAAGGACATACTGTCGGCGACTCGTCTAATTAACTAGATTAAGTTCCCTTATATTGTAAGATTTTATGATGATTGTATTGATAATAACTTTTACGAACTATGTTACGAATTTAGTTAAGAGAATTCAATGATTCTGTAGTGTTTACTATGATAGGATCACAATAGACTCAAGCTATGATTATAACACGATATGAAAGAGATGCAAGATATAAATACGAGATAGAGAATAGGTTCACGTAAGATTTATGGAAGTTTATGTAAATTATATGTTCATTGTAATTTTTGATAGATTTAGTTAAGATATATTGTTATAATTAGTGTAGATCGATAGGTTAAGCATTTCTCTACATTTTTATGTACAATAGATAAGGATAAGGTTTAGAACTTAGGATTTATTAAGGAAAATAAGTGTACGATAGGACAAAATTGCTATGTTTTTACGATGTTTTTTATGAATAACTTTTTTGTCTTTTTAGATGTAAGAATAAGAATTGTATGGCTTTATAGATCTTTTTAAGACGAATCTGTTGATGTATGACACATGAATGTAAGACTTTGGGAAAAAATAAAGATTTAGCCGGACATGGGTCAGCCAAAGTGAAAATTAGATCGAAATGTTAGGCAATATGGGCTTAGAGCCATGCGGCTCTCTTTAAGGTAATGCCGAAGGGCAGCGGACCAGGCGGGTTTTTAGCTGCGAACATGGCCTCCAGAGAGAAGCACTCCCAAGAAGAAAAGAAGAAAAAGAAGAAAGAAGACTCTGAAGAAGAAAGAAGACTCAAGACACTGAAGACTGAAGACTGGAAACTCTGCAGGACGGAAGGACCTTCTGCAGCAAGAAAGAAGATTCTCCGCAAAGAAGAGCGAAGAATATTAGGGCTAGGCAAGGGGGATTAGGGCTAGGCTTTGGCTGGTCCATTAAGGCTTAGACAAAAAACGTCATTCTTGTTTCTTTTGAAAACATCTCCTCCCCCCTCACCTACCCCCCGCACCCTCTACATCGACGCAGGAAGAGAACGGCGCAACTCCCCGACGCGAAGTACACACACGAGCGGGCTTCCGGCGCCGGACGAGCGAAAGTCCGTCCGTAACAACATCACGCCCGCCCCCCTCCGTCGCGGTAAGAGCCGTCGGTGAGGACTCGCTTTAGCCGACGGACGCGCCTGCGCACTCACGACAACGCACGTGGGGCGCACGGCACGCACGCCCCGCGATATCTGCTGGTCCTTCGAGCCGGATCTACGTGTATTTCGTCGAGACATCGGGTTACTGACGTCGTCATGCCTGTCACCAGGAGCCAGAGGGGTACCTCGCCGCCGAACCAGTCGACTGCGCCCCGTGCTGAAGAAGAGGCACAAGGGACAACTGACTCTTCGGGAACGTCGGGAACCTCGGGCACAACTACAGAGGGAACGCTAACTACGTACGAGTCAAGAGTTACTACAGAGACGGAAGTTGCTGCTCCTGCTGCTCCAGCTGCTGCAACGGCAGCACCTGCAGCAAAGAAGAAGACTCGCTCCGTCGTGTCTACGGGACGTCGGGAACGTGAAGCCAAGCTGGAATTGGCGCGCCGACAACTAGACGAAGCGAAGGCAGCAGCGGAACTCGCCCGGGCCCAATGGGAGTTGGCCCAGGTGGAAGATGAAGAATCCGAAGTTGAAGAAGAGAATCCCGCATGGGACACCAATGTCCAGACATGGGTGCAGTCGACGGTCGGTCGGATGTCCGAAGAGGTACGTCGGGGGGAGGTGCCCAAGGAGGGGCACCAGCCAGGCACGTCCAAGGAGGGGCGCGCCATCCAACCTCCAATTGCCGCCGTCAAGCCAGAGGATCAAGAGGAACCTTCAACAAACGGGACCAAGGATTTAGCGGAGGCCATCATCAAGGCAATCAGCGCGGCGCCAAGGAGTGCGCCGAGCTACGTGCACGAGTTGCCGGACTTCGACGGGAGGAGCGAAGAGTGGATCGCCTTCAGGACTGTATATGAAGATACTGCGCCTATGTTTACAGATGCTCTCAACATGGCGCGGCTGCGGCGGTCCATCAAGGGTGCGGCACGGGAGGCGGTGAAGAGTCTCCTGTATTCGGAGTGCCCACCAGAGGAGATATTGGAAGCTCTTCGTCGAAGATTCGGAAGACCTGAAGCCCTGATCCTGATGGAGTTGGAGAAGGTGAAGAACCTGCCACGCATCACGGAAGGTGCGCGCGACGTCTGCGTGTTTGCCAGCCGGGTGAACAACACTGTCGCGACAATTCGGGGGCTTCGAAGACCGCAGTACCTACACTCGCCGGAGATGGTGAAGACCATCGTGGACAAGATGCCGGCGGTGCTGCGCTATCGGTGGTACGACTATGCCGCCGACAAGGAAGAGGAAGATCCGGACCTGGTGCTAATGATGAAGTTCCTCAACAGGGAAGCGGACCGGTGTGGACCCTACGCGACGCAGGAGACTGTGCACCAGAGGCAGCCTCCCCGGCGTCAATTCGCACACACCACGTCTGATCGGGTCGAAGAAGAACGGAAGACCTCCTGTCCACATTGCCAGAACGAGCATCACCTCCACGAGTGCCGCAAGTTTTTGCAACTACCGGTAAGAGAAAGGTGGGACGTCGCTAAGAAGTCACGGATGTGTTACAGGTGTCTGCAAGGGCGGCATCAGAAGGAGACATGTCGGCGTCCTCCCTGCAAGGTGTGCAACCGGTGGCACCACTTCGTGCTTCACGAGCAACGGGGGCCCAGCCCGAAGCGCGAAGAGAAGAAAGAAGTTGCCAACAACGTGATGCTCCCGGTGAATGCGGCAAGGACAGGAAGGGCGTATCTGAAGATGGTTCCAGTCGAGTTGTACGGGCCAAGGGGGGCTGCCAAGGTGCTGGCGCTGCTGGACGAGGGTTCGACGGTCACGCTGCTCGACGCGGCGGTCGCGCGGCGAATTGGACTCAAGGGACCCATGGAGGCGCTCACCCTAGAAACCGTTGGAGGAAGAACCATCACCAAGGAAGACTCCATGAAATTGAACATGAAGATTAAAGGGATGCACCAGGCAAAGAAGAGGACCATCTCTGGGGCGCGTACGATAGATGACATATGCCTGACGCCTCAGAGGCTGGATAAGAAGAGGATCGAAGAATGCGCTCACCTCAAGTCGATGGCTGACCAGTTATATTATGAAGAGGAGTCACCCAAGCTACTGATCGGACAAGATAACTGGGAGCTCATCGTGTCCAGAGCCACGCGCAAGGGGAAGCGGGGTCAACCCGTAGCATCGCTGACCTACCTAGGGTGGGTGCTACATGGGTCCGATGGAGCAGCATCAAGGCCTGTGAACTTCGCAACCTGCGCACATGTGACTTCAAAAGAAGAAGAATTGGAACGGGTCATCAAGGACCACTTCGCCGTGGAGTCGTTGGGGATTCAGCCGCGTCGACCGACCACGGACATTGAAGAAAGGGCTCTGGCAATATTGGAGAAGACTACGAAGAGGTTGGACAATGGGCGCTTCGAGACCGGCTTAATATGGAAGAATGAAAATGGAAGAATGCCGGACAATTATGGACAAGCCGAAAATCGATTGAAGAATATTGAGAAGAAGTTGGATAGGGATGCGGCACTGAAGCAGGAATATGAATGTCAAGTGAAGAATCTTCTCAACAGTGGATACGCCGAGGAAGTTCAACATGAGTCCACATCGGAGAAGAAATGGTACCTGCCTCACTTCGCCGTCACGCACCCTACCAAAAAGAAGATAAGATTGGTGTTCGATGCTGCCGCGAGGTATCAAGGAAGGAGCCTCAACGACGAGCTGCTGCCGGGACCAGATCTGCTGCAGTCGTTATTTGGAGTACTACTGCGGTTCCGTCAGAAGCCTATTGCTGTGGTAGCTGACATCAAAGAAATGTTTCTTCAAGTGAAGATAAGGGAAGAGGATCGAGACAGTCTTCGGTTTCTATGGAGAGGAAGCCAGCGGAGTGGGACGCCGAAGGAATATAGGATGACTTCAGTGATCTTCGGCGCCGCGTGTTCTCCGAGTGCTGCTATCTTCGTGAAGAATAAGAATGCGACCGAACATAAGGAAGAATACCCCGAAGCAGCAAGAGCGATTGAACACAATCACTACATGGACGATTACCTGCACAGCTTCGGGACGGAAGAAGAAGCGGTCAAGATAGCCAGCGAAGTGGATCTGATCCATAGGAAGGCCGGGTTCGAGTTAAGGGGTTGGGCATCAAATCATGAAGAGGTATTAAGGAAGCTCACTCCAGAGGGGAACAACGAAGAGATTGAATTAGGAACTAAAGAAGAAAAGACATTGGGTCTAAGGTGGTTCACCGGGGGCGACAAGATAGGGTTCAGGACGTGTCTTCGCAACGTGGAAGAAGAGGTCGTCGAGAGGAAGAGGATTCCCACCAAGAGAGAAGCCACAAGCGCCGTGATGTCAACATTCGACCCACTGGGGCTAGCAACGCCGGTGCTCATCCAAGGGAAGAAGCTTATCCAAAGCATCTGGAGGAGCGGTGTCGGATGGGACGACCACATCACGGCGGAGGACAACAAGATTTGGGAAGACTACTTGGACGACCTGCAGTTGCTGAAAGATCTTCGGGTGCCAAGGTGCGTCGCGCAGTCCAACACCGAGGGGGAGCTTCACGTGTTCGTCGACGCGAGTGAAGAAGCATATGCCTGCGCGATCTACTTGAGGCAACGCAACGAAGAAGGTGGTCATCGGGTGGTGCTCCTAGCAGGAAAGGCGAGGGTCACACCATTGAAGCCGGTGTCCATCCCAAGATTGGAGCTGCAAGCTGCGTTGCTGGGATCCAGGATGGCGCGATCGATTGAAGAGGAGCTGGACATCGCCATCACAAGGAAGACATATTGGAGTGACTCCAGCACGGTACTATCCTGGATCAAGTCAGACCCAAGAACTTTCAAGCCTTTTGTTGCACACAGGTTGGCAGAGATCGAGGACACGACGAAGCCGCAAGAGTGGCGCTGGGTGCCAACGGCCCAGAACCCAGCTGACGACGCAACGAGGGGTGTGCCCAAGGACTTCGAGAGCGAACACCGGTGGTTCAACGGACCTGCGTTCCTGGCACTCGACGAGGAAGATTGGCCGCAGCCGCGCACCTTCAAGGCGGAGCCCACGGGAGAGGAGAAGGAACGAGCGACTGTGGGGGCAACGAAGCCCGTCGACCGGCATCCAACTCCAAACCCGGTCAAGTTCTCCAAGTGGACTCGACTGGTGAGGGCGACCGCGAGGGTGTTGCAGTTCATCGACCTGTGCCGAAGAAGGAAGCAAGTGGTCAACGTGTCCCGCAAGTCCGAGCGTCAAGATCCTACATGGAGAAGGATCAAGAAGAAGAACAAGGTGAAGACGAAGCCCGTGAACAAAGAGACCCAAGGAAGAAGATTCATTCCCCTCGAACCCGGACACATAAGAGAAGCCGAAAGAATCCTCATAAGAAGAAGCCAAGAAGAGAGCTTCCAAGAAGAAGTACGCTGCGTCAGGGAAGGGAAGCCGTTGAAGAAGGAAAGCCGGCTTAAGGAACTGGACGTCGTCATGGAAGATGGACTACTACGACTCCGGGAAAGAATCGACGCAGCAGTACACACGCGGCAAGAGAAGGGACCTGTGGTGCTGGATAGCCAGCATCACATCACCGGGCTGCTCATCACGTACTACCATGAGAAGTTGGGTCATGGTAACCACGCAACGGTGATCAACGAGTTGAGGCGACGCTACTGGATCCTGGGACTACGGTCTGCGGTCAAGTCGACGGTTCATCGGTGTCAATGGTGCAGGGAACGCCGTGGCACACAAGAGATCCAGCAGCTGGGGAGGTTCCCGCTGGAAACCTCACGAGGGGGAGAACCGCTCTAGACAAGAAGCCGTCACCAACCTCAACAAAGAAGACATCATCATCGCGGCAGAGAAGATGGGCATCAGGTGGGAACTTATACCACCTGGGGCCCCCAGCAGGGAGGGCACGTGGGATCGCCTCGTCTGGTCCCTAACAAGGACCCTGGCGGCAATCCTCCAGAGAAGGCATCCCAAGAAAGAAGTCCTGCACGCTCACCTACTGGAAGTGAAGCACCTGGTGAACTCAAGACCTCTCATCAAAGCCGACGAAGATACGGAAGAAGGAGCCCACACTCCCAATCATTTCCTCATTGGGAGGTCCTGCGGCACAAGATTGGGAATATTCACCGACGAAGACCTCACCGGCCAGCGGAATTGGAAGACGGCGCAGCGACTAGCCGACCACTTCTGGAGCAGATGGGTGAAAGAGTACCTTCCTACTCTGATCCCGAGAAGAGTCGACGCAAGAGCTGCCAAGAGAGACCTGCAGTGTGGGGATACGGTCCTCATAGTGGACGCCACGCTGCCGCGAGGAGTCTGGCCAAGGGGTGAGGTGGTCCGAACCTATCCTGGACCCGACGGGCGCACCAGAGTACTGGAGGTGCGCACGGCAGGGGGCGTCCTGAAACGTCCCAGCTCCAAGGTGGTGCTACTGGTTCCGGCGCAACGCGACGAGGAGCGAGCAGCCGTCGAGCCGAGCGGCGGGTCGGTGGACAGCGAGCCAGACTGCGGGGAGGCGGTCATCGCATCGGGCCAGCAGCACGGAGTCGCCGGGTCAGGAGTTGGTGCTACGCACGAGGGGGAGGATGTCGGCGACTCGTCTAATTAACTAGATTAAGTTCCCTTATATTGTAAGATTTTATGATGATTGTATTGATAATAACTTTTACGAACTATGTTACGAATTTAGTTAAGAGAATTCAATGATTCTGTAGTGTTTACTATGATAGGATCACAATAGACTCAAGCTATGATTATAACACGATATGAAAGAGATGCAAGATATAAATACGAGATAGAGAATAGGTTCACGTAAGATTTATGGAAGTTTATGTAAATTATATGTTCATTGTAATTTTTGATAGATTTAGTTAAGATATATTGTTATAATTAGTGTAGATCGATAGGTTAAGCATTTCTCTACATTTTTATGTACAATAGATAAGGATAAGGTTTAGAACTTAGGATTTATTAAGGAAAATAAGTGTACGATAGGACAAAATTGCTATGTTTTTACGATGTTTTTTATGAATAACTTTTTTGTCTTTTTAGATGTAAGAATAAGAATTGTATGGCTTTATAGATCTTTTTAAGACGAATCTGTTGATGTATGACACATGAATGTAAGACTTTGGGAAAAAATAAAGATTTAGCCGGACATGGGTCAGCCAAAGTGAAAATTAGATCGAAATGTTAGGCAATATGGGCTTAGAGCCATGCGGCTCTCTTTAAGGTAATGCCGAAGGGCAGCGGACCAGGCGGGTTTTTAGCTGCGAACATGGCCTCCAGAGAGAAGCACTCCCAAGAAGAAAAGAAGAAAAAGAAGAAAGAAGACTCTGAAGAAGAAAGAAGACTCAAGACACTGAAGACTGAAGACTGGAAACTCTGCAGGACGGAAGGACCTTCTGCAGCAAGAAAGAAGATTCTCCGCAAAGAAGAGCGAAGAATATTAGGGCTAGGCAAGGGGGATTAGGGCTAGGCTTTGGCTGGTCCATTAAGGCTTAGACAAAAAACGTCATTCTTGTTTCTTTTGAAAACATCTCCTCCCCCCTCACCTACCCCCCGCACCCTCTACATCGACGCAGGAAGAGAACGGCGCAACTCCCCGACGCGAAGTACACACACGAGCGGGCTTCCGGCGCCGGACGAGCGAAAGTCCGTCCGTAACAACATCACGCCCGCCCCCCTCCGTCGCGGTAAGAGCCGTCGGTGAGGACTCGCTTTAGCCGACGGACGCGCCTGCGCACTCACGACAACGCACGTGGGGCGCACGGCACGCACGCCCCGCGATACATACCGTAGCCCTATTCGGATCCCATAACTACAGGGACGCCACAAAGGTTACCTAAAGAGCACAATAACACATATCACACTATGAAATTAAAGTCGAAATATTTTTTTCATTTATTTAGCCTATTCTACTTATTTAAAGATAGTTTACATTAAATTGTTACGAATATGCCAGTTTATTAAAAACATGAAATTGGCTTTCAAAATCACTTGCCTCATTTTGAAGGAAAGACATATCAGGCCGCTAAGTATTAGATTTTCCAAAAATAAATTAAAATTATTATCCATGGGCAAAGCTGCGTTCCTAAATTAGTGTGTATTTTCCCTATTTTTATCCGTAGCAACGAATTTATTAGTAAGCTATATTTATTAGTAATGTTTTTAATTCTATCTAAATATATCTCAAGCATGATAATAAGTACATTTTATTTTCTAAAATTTACAATTATAAATAGAATAAATGAGCCAAATCGCTGCCCCGTGGAAATGTACCCAAGACACTAGCAGCATTACCTCGCTGTATTGCTAAACTTATTTCTTGGCTCTTGGGTCACCGGAGGCTTCAATCAGGTGCGAAGACAATTATTTGTGAAAATATTTCGCTTCTGGCCCCCACGCTCCCATCGTGTCTACTGCAAACGGCACAAATATGTAGTCAGAAGAAATGGCTGCATACTTGGGCCGCTTTACAGTTTCTGCAGATTCGGCTGCCACACCAGCGTGCATCGAACGTGCCCGTATATGAGATGGCGCCAATGTATCAACACATGTACCATCCCATATCAAGGACTTCCCCTTTTTCCAGGGAACGAGTGTCAAACCATCTGGCCGCTTGCCATCATCACGTACAATACCTTTCGGCTCCAGAGTAGCCGGTACGTTGATGGTGACAAGAGCCCGACGGATGATATCGTTGATGCTCGCGTGGCGCGACATCCGGCCAGCACTGCGTTGACAAGACAGACCGTGATGACCTGCCTGATCAACACCTTCTCCACAGACACAACGATGTGGCTCATTAATTTTTAACCCAAGTCGCAGGCACAAACATAGGGACAATGTTGTATTATCTAAAAGTGTCCCTATGTTGCTCGATGGAAGAGGCTGTAGCCAGAAACCGGACTCACGTTCTGAAACTGCTAATAGACGCTGCTCTGTAACATTAACTGAAGAATTTAAGAGTAATTCATGTGTTAATTTACAGAGGGGCTCATTAGTAATTATACACTACTAATTAATATCGCTTCTTACGCGCAAAATGCTTTTTTACAATCTTAGCAGACTATACATTCTAGTATGGGTAGAATGTATCCTTCGTCTTGCGGCCACTAATACATAGTTACATACACATACCAATACAAAAACCCGCCTGGCTGAGCAGTTAACCGATGTGACGCGCAATGGGTCCCGGGTTAGATTCCTGGCCAGACAGGTATCTGAATGATGAGTTTAGATTCATGTTCTGGGTCTGAGTGTTTGTGTATTCGTCTTGTGTGTGTCCATGGTACCCGCGACACAGGAGAAAATCCTAGCGTGGGGCTATGATCGTAGTTTTTTTTTTTATATAAAAATACCCAGACTTAAATCAGAAATGATTATTATTCAATCATCAAAATGTTCGTCTGGCCGAGGATCAACTTGATTTTAAAATAATGTATAAAATCTATACTAATATTATAAATGTGGAAGAGCGTTTGTTTGTTCCTCTTTCACGTCGCCACATAGCTATTATATGATATGGTTTATATGCTGGGGGATAGGAGGGCGGAGAGTGACATAGGTACTTTTTACCGCGCTCTCTCATTCCTATGAAAATATCAATGTTTTGTTAGTTGATACATATTTAGTAGTTCCAGACGTTGTTAATGGATAGCGTTAGTAAAATACATTTGCAAGTTCTGAATTACGCTATCAAATACTGTTAATACTATAATTCCCTTTGAAAGTACTGGCGAAGCCACGGGTAAGAGCTAGTATTTTATAACAAGCTTTCTAGAAAACTAGTGATTCACAAAAACGATCTGCTCATGGAAATGTATAATTATGTTAATTACATTAAGCATTACGATGTATTAGCTATTTATTATATCATCAACTTCAAGGCTATTAATCAAAGAAAATTCTTTTCAAATGATGCGGGGTGAGTAAAGTCAGCTTTACACTAAATCATGAGCTACGCTTCGATATATTTCTCGTTTATTCAATGTAGAACATAAACAAGAATATTACACATCCTCTATGTCACGTAACTGGAATACGAAATTAATTAAATATAAGGCAAGATACTGGAGCTAACTTTCATAACCAATGAAAAAAACAATAGGGCAATATAAAAAAGACATAGAAAGAAAAAAGACAAACCCACTGAGGTCGTGTTCCGATCCAGTGGTCGTGTAAATAAAAAAAATATATGCAACCGAAATTTTTATGTGCCTCCGTAGGCCTATGCAAAAATAAAGACATTTCATTTCATGTCATTTCAATTAGGAAACGTTTTATTACAGATGTAAAGTAGTTTAAATATTTAATTTTGAATACAATTATTTCTTATCCTTATTACAGTGATAATTTATGTTAGTTATAATTTACGTCTATTTCTGCTTAAGCATATATTTCTAAAAATCTACCAAAATGTATTAGTGTCATACATAGTACATCTTCCCAGTTTACTTATAGTATTTGTCAATCAATCATTTAAAACTAAACTTTTTACGAGCATAGCAAAAAAACGGTCTTTAAAATAACATTTTCTGCCTGATTACAATAGCGTAAAACGCAGTTTTATTGAAGTACTTGTGTGGTAAGGGTGAGTTTTTCGAAACATTCCGACTTACGATGTCCCGCTCTTCCATACCTTACAATTACTCATACTAAATGAGAGAGGTAACTTTTTAGAAAATATCGCAAAAGGTGTGTGAGTGTGTGTGTGTGTGTGTGTGTATTTAATTGAGCGTGAGATTGTTTATTAAAAATACAAAATCATAAACTCTCATAGCTTTAACTGGATCAACAGCCTAATACAAGCATCAGTTACACCGACTGGGGTTAATTGAATTTAATTCAATCTAAGAATAAGCTATGCTGTTTCCGCCGGAAATGACCCAAACGAGGATGCTTCATTTTAGTCAAATCCATGAGCCATCTCTTATTCCATAACATCATTTTTATGTAATTTAATAATTTTACAACCATTCATAGTTTCATCTCAAAAGGACCACTTATAAATGAAGGAAATGAAATTTAATGTCTACACGTTTACGGGAACCCTTAAAAATTGACAGTTACAATAATTTAATACCTAACGGGTTCTTACGATATGCGGTTTTGCGGATCCATGAAACTGGGTCGAAATATCGGCAAGAGTTCTAAAAGAATTCAAAAACCGCATATCGTGAGTACCCGTTAAGTATTGAAATGTGTCAATTCAGTGATAATATTAGTTTAAAATCATATAAGTTACAATATGTTTATCTATTAAAGCATGACGAAAATTGAGAAGATAAGGCAGGAAACCCAGTGGGTTTGTCTTTTTTGTTTGTATGTTACATTTAGGTATTATATTTTCATCATCATGTTTGCTATATAAGACGCTTTCTAGACTCATAGCCCCACACTAGGGTTTCTCCTGTGTCGTGGATGCCATGGACACGCACCTAGACCCAGAACACGAATCTAAACATTATTCAGATACCTGTCTGGCCGGGAATCGAACCCGGGCCCCATTGCGCGTCAGACCGGCATGGTAACCGCTCCGCCACGCAGGTCGTTTGTTATATAGCAATAAAAGGAAGCTCCAGTATCATACCAAACATTGCTATGCTCTACTTGGAAGGAACTAGAATAAATTTAAAGATAACTCAGTCTTTAGCAGTAACAACGCACTTATGGCAGGATTTACCTACATATCTCACGTTGATTACAAATATTCAGAGGGTGCAGTGTTTTCTTACCGTTCAGAAGATTTTATGCTCGTTTTCTACTTTTATTGTTTATTTTTTTATAATAATGAAATTGCAAGTGACCCCTTGCCATCGGGTGGACTGCGTCACCCGATGGCTAGGGGTCACTGCCGCCCATGGACAATCGTAAGCAACTTCATATAGAACATAGGTTCTATCTAAAGTCAATCATAGATGCGTTCCCGAGGACTATGATGGTCACTTCATATAAAAGTGAGCCGGCAACCACACCCTTCTATCGAAAGGCATGAAATGCTTCACGCTAGAAATAGGTGTGGCGGTTGTACTTCCCCGGTCGGACTACAATGTTCTATCAACTATGTTTATTTTTGAGACAGTAGAAACCTCTGTACTGCACGGTACCGACGTCAATACTATTTGCTTTTTTGTTTAACTACCACAGTTTTAAGCGATATTACCTCTAAGTCTTACTACCTATCTGGACAGACTAAATGCCCATTTGGGGTTTATTACATATGTCCAGGCCGTTATATACTGGAAAATGTACTGTATCAATCACTTTTTACATTTCATTGTCCCACTGCTGGGTACGGGTCTTTTCTCAGAATGAGAGAGTATTACGCCATAGTCCACCGCGCTGGCCGAGTGCAGATTGATGGACTTCCACTCCTCCGAATACTTTTTTTTAAAGATCTTTCGGGTGTGTAGGTTTTCTCACGATGTTTTTCTTCATCGAAAAGCAGTAATTAATTCCTAATACGCACGTAATTTTAGAAAAATCTGTTAGGCGTGCCTGGGTTTGAACCTCGGACCTCCCGATCGAGAGGGCAAGTTTCAACCATTAGGTTGAACTGCTTTACATTTCATACAAAGCTATTATTATTTAGTACCAATTACCATAATTGCATTTTGGTAACCGCGTGACAAATCTAATGAGACCTATTGACTCTACGGTGACATTTAATTAGATCCTGATGAGCTACCAGTGCATTGACTCGAAGTCCCAGATTCAAATCGCACGTGTATGAGGGGGAAATTAATTTAACCCTTTGACCCTAATGGCGACAGATAGTGGTGCTGATATCAGACATTCAGATATTTTTTGATTTTTTTTATATAATATCTAATGAAGTAGCAAACGAGCTTGCAGTCCATCTGATGGTAAGTGGTCACTGCCGCCCATGGACACCTTAAGCCACTTCAAATAGAACATGGGTTCGATCTGAAGTCAATCACAGACGCGTTGCTACTTCTGAGAACTAGGATGGTCGCCTCATATGAAAGTGTACCGGCAGCCACACCCTTCCATCGAAACGCAAGGAATGCTTCACGTTAGAAACAGGTGTGCAAAAATGATTTATGAAATGGTGGAAATATGAAATCAAATCATGATTTGATTCCATATTTTAGCGTCGTAGACATGATACTACGACGCTAAAATCCAGGGGTAGCGTGTCGTAATAATTATATTAATTGCTATTTTTTTCTAAAGAAATTAATATCGAGGCCGAAGACGTATCATCAAAATGTCGTGGTCTACCCAAAACTACGTGTTGCCTACAATATATGCGTATCAATGGTCTGCCATAATGGCTATGATCAATTCGCACTTGGTTAGCATGGTGGACTTCCAATTTACACTTGGCCAGCGTTATGTACTAAATATAAATGCCTAAAACTCTCTCATTCTGAGAGAAGACCCGTATCCAGCAGTGAGATAATTATGGGTTGACGAGAGAGCTATGACCCACCCGGTGTTGAAATCGAACCAATAAAAGGAATAAAAATATTACATGTTTATATGATTCAATTCGGATAAATGAAATTCGTTTGTCGCTTCCTAGATTCAACTTATATCCTTACGATATTTAATGAAATAAATTTTAGGTACCAGTCCAGGTATTTTTTATGGAAAATTTTAACTATGGTTTCAGTAAGAATGAAATGTTATTTGAAAGTAAAGTGTGTTTTTCTATAAATTTCCGAACTACCTAATAAATACTTTTTAATGAACCTTTTTAGTTCTAAAAATGGTCATTAAAATAATAACAAAAATAATAATACCGCGTATAATTCCATACATGTTTAATTAAAACTCAAATTTATAGGACCAAAAAACATCCTTACCAAATTCCTATAAGTCTTATTGATGAACACTAATTCAAAAACAGTATTTTATATACTGGTCACTTGAAACACTTTGATTCGATCAGCAAGTAAAAGATACTGTCAATTGTATGAAGTTTTTAAGCTTAAACAATATTAAAATGACAAAATGCAATAATAGCCTATAACTCATTCACTGACGTAGTAATAACTATGACTCAGCTAAACAATATTCATCACATCTACTTCACAAAATGTAGAGTTGTTTCTCCCCAAAATAGTAACAAAGAAAACAAAATAATTTTTTCTAAGTTGCAAAGTTTTAGTTGAATAATTCAAGAATAACAATTGTTTCAACAAATAAACAAACAAACAAAAATGCTCAAAATAAAGTCTGCATAAAAATAAATAAATAAATAAGTAAATCACGCTTTGGAAATGAATTTCTATTTCATGTATTTGTTTTCTTTGCATCATTAGATTTTTTTTAATTCCTATTCTTATTTATTTGTTATTTATTTTCAAGGACTATTTCTTGGTAATGATTTTCCATGTGAGAATTATACAGATAGAAACTCCTTTTGCAGTTCGGCCGGCAGCTAAAGAATGTCACACATGTCGATTTCTTACTGAAAAACGGAACATAATAAAAATGAAATTGAGCTGGTAAATTACATTTCAAATAGACTCTTATGTTCTTTTAAGATGAATTTGAAAATATAAATTTAAAGTAACATTAAAATTTGCATGATTATAACTAATAATTTAATTACCTTCACCGATTTATATTAATTGGAGTATCGTGATAGAACGTAATACCCCAAGCTTCTAAAAGACAACAAGCAGCAGAATTAAAATTGAAGCTAATATTTTTCACCATCTATCTGCGCAGGAGTAAGTTCAAAGAATAATATTAAGCACTCAAAATAAAGTGGTCGACTAATAGAATTTAGCATAACACATCACGAAGACGGTCCCACACCAGCCCGCGTCACTCAATGAAATAAGTAGATAATATGGGCTCCTCTATTTAAAGGTAATCAAACTTGGTTAAGGAGTAGTTTCAACTCGTGCAGGCGTCGAAACAAGTCGCCATGTTGGTAGTTTCAATTCAAATATCGAACGCGCCGGGTGTGCATTTGATGATACGCAGTGACAGTTGATTGGATACGCTGGCGCCGATTCTTTTTTTTTCAACGTGCGTCTGGTGAGAATCTTGTCGTGAATCCTTTATATCTGTCTTACACTTAGGATAAAATTTATTGAATTCAGTTTCAATGTCAATGTTTTACTAAAGTGTGACTTTTTTGTGCATGATTTAATTTTTTATGTTGATCGTATTTTGAGTCTTTTAGTTTGTTTGTTGATTTATTGAAACTAGGTACTTTTTTTTTCATTTTCGTTCCATCCTTTATGCTTGTATTCGAAGTAACATTACTTAGTAACACTAATTTAGGTACTTGATTTGGTACAAACGTTTACTTTAGTATTACTTTAAACAAACTGTGCCTATCAAATTTGTCGCATAAGGAAAACGAGAATAACCGTACGGCTGATTTCATGAGTGTAGCTAATTTACCATAACGTTGTAGGTATGGATCTGAGGATGACGTTATATCACTATTTAGAGCAGTAGCAGATACATGATAGTGAATCATTAATAAATTCTACGCTAAGTGTCATGAATTCCTTCACCAATAAACTTGTGGCAAACTCAACTGAAACAGTCAGCTATTAAAAGCAGATGGAGCCACATGTAATTATTGATAGACGTAAAATAAAAAAATGACATAGATTAAAAATCTTGGCGTTGTATTCAAAATTATTACATTCGTACTTAAAGTGCGTTTAAAAAAATAATTTACAAACATTTAAATTTGGAAACCAAAACTTAGTCAAATAACTTTCTTGTTTCGTAATTTGAAAACTGAATCAAATTAACTTTCATTTGTTTAATACAGTTACAGATTTACTGAGTCTAATGTCAATTTAATGTGTATTATAGAGTGACTTAAAAATATCTACATAGTTTCCTATAAAAGAGAGTCACACACAGATCAATACTGTACTAAAACCAACAGTTTAAGTAACCGGTTTCATTGCACTAGAAACTCGAAGAAATTCTCTGTTTGAAGGCGCTAACTAGATAATGCAGGGTGGCAACCCGGCGTTGATAAGAAGGGGCAAAAGTTAAAGATGAATATAAAGAGCCACAGATAGTGTTAAAGCGAGTGTTGAACTTAAGAACAGTAAACAGTACGAACAATTACCATTGCCATTGTCTTCGCCTTAAATAGTTCTTGTGATAGATAACTTATTGTCAATGCTTAAACAAGACTGTTTATATTGTTAAAATATTAATAATAATACTAATGACATTTAATGGCAGGGTAATTAAAAGCTTATAATGTTGAAATACCTATTTGTAAGACAAGGAAGAGATACACCAAATGGGCTATGGAATATAATAATTCATTTGACAAAATTTTTAACAAGAATGAGTGAATATATAAATCAATATTTAATCAAACATTTTTTTTACATCGTTTTTAAACAACAATTGGCTGCCACTGCGCAATGATATAATTTAGGAAAATGTAGAGTAATTTTAGTATATTGTTGTAAAATACACACAGGCAAAATCTTTACGTACTAATTTACACAACAATTTAGGCTATATTCATATTTACCTGTATATAATTACGTTTATTTGTGTAGGTATAATATGTTCTGTGATAACTTAACCCTTTTATCCGGAAAATTATTTCGTGCGCTAGTAAAAGTTTTATCTTCTTAATCCAGACAAAATTGAACTGTATTTGTCTATCTTGTTGCCTGATTTCAATGTTTTAAAGGTAAAGTAAAATTAGTATTAAAGTCAATAATAGATGTAGATATTTACATAAATATATTGTAATATTAAATTTGTGAATTTAGTACATTTAAAACTTAAAAAGAAATTCCCATCGTTTTTCACTTTCTTCTTCAAACTTCTTAATAAATTACAGTTTATGAAATTTTTTTCCTACTTCAGTAGTACAAACAAACTCAAATTTATAATTTAAAGAAATATAATAATTTGATAAAATATCACTATGCGTTTTATAAAACACAGTCGCTTCCTGCTTACAACTTGTTTACATCTACACTACGGATTTTAATGCAGTTTTTTAATAGATAGTGTGATTCAAAAGGAAGGTTTTTATGTATAAAACATGCATAATATAGTAGGGGAAGAATAATAATTTTAGATTTTTTACTTTGAGGCGGAACGAAGTTCGCCGGGTCATCAAGTATTACTATAAAACATGAACCATCCAAAAACATGAATTCATTGCTCGCCTTACGATATCTCAGTAAAAATAAAGCAGTAGTCTTAAAATGTAGTTAAAAGTTGTTTACATCTCAATAGCAATAAAGACTAACCAACTAATATAAAGTTATATGCTATGCGTACTAACTGATGAGTAATTCCAAACAGTTTGTATTT
Source organism: Spicauda simplicius (assembly GCA_949699795.1). Taxonomy (NCBI): domain Eukaryota; kingdom Metazoa; phylum Arthropoda; class Insecta; order Lepidoptera; family Hesperiidae; genus Spicauda; species Spicauda simplicius. The sequence continues at coordinate 9,158,429 of OX453079.1, forward strand.
AAATACATTGGTATGTATATCTTAATAAGTTAATAAGCAATTTAGTGCTAAATTCGGAGAAATAATAGGTGAGGCAAAAACTTTTGATTCGTTTATAAGATACTTGTCGCGGACGTAGGAGGATGAATTTAAGCACGGTTGCAGTTGATGTAGAGAAAGATTACCAAAGGCTATTTTTTTTCAAATAATGCATAAAACATACATCAAATCAACTAAAACACATTACACACACTACCTTGCATTTGACATACACACATACATAATAAACGAAATAGAACATTTATTGTCTTACTATGAAAACACGTAACGAATGTCTTTGTCAAAATACCCGCTACTGCTTTTAAATGCAGCTTAGCTAATTTAACCTCTTTTTACCTTTAACGGATGCGTTCAAAATAACTTGGAAAATTATTACAACTTATTTGAATTTGAGAAATATTTGTACTACTTTGGACAATATGAAGTTTAGTTTTTTAATTTAATTTTAATTTAAATTACGGTCGAATTTCGACCGTTGCGGGTGACTAGTTCAGAGAAATAGCACTTCCAGAGCAATAGCATGATAGGTGGTAGAACCAGTGTAGTTTCATACTGCCGCCACACTTACTAGCGTGAAGCATTCTTTGTTTCGGTGGAAGGGTATATACCGATATATTTTCAAACATATTAATAATAATAACTTATTATTAATTAATTTATTTAGTTATTTAATGATTGATTATATATCACTGCTTTACATGAATAACCACCTAATTCAAATTCATAATAACATTTTAGGTATATTACAGTTTGACATCCAAAAAAGGCATGGGATTGAAATTTGGTGGTTTAACTACACTGCGGTTAATGGTATTAGATATGTAGGTATTTATTATTTTACCTTCAGTTATTAAAAGGAAAAAACAAGAAATATTGTTTAATAGTTACCTGTCTCTCCTGTTACATTTGCATTTTGTTGTGGTGATGTTTAATCGAAGCAGCAATATGTGTTCCATTATTAGTTTTTATACAGAGGCTTGCCTATGGCTTAAAACTCTCTCATTCTGAGAGAAGACCCGTGCCCAGCAGTGGGAAAATAATGGGTTGTACCCCCCAGCTTAAGAGTTACTGTTTCTATTAATAGATCCCTATTATTTAGTACTTATATTACCTACGTTTTTTTTATTTTATACGTTAGTTTTTGTTAGATTTAGGGTTTTAAACAAAAATAGTTGAAGAAAGTCAAATATTGTCCACTCTGCTCCTTTGAAATAGTGGTAATTACATTTTTAATTACTAATGTAATTAATAGGGATTTTTCTGAACAAAAAATAAAGTTTTATTTGTTTATTCTTTATTAAAATATACGAGTATATCTGGGTATTCTGTGATATTTAATGCATTTAACCATGTTACCTAGATAAATAATGTACTTATTTATGAATATTGAGGTAGGTATATATGTAAAAGATTAAATAAAAAAAAGATAACTGAGAAATTTAATATTTCAGATATGTGTAAATAATTTTAATATCAAAAAATATGCTATTTGAATATTAAAAATAAATTCCTCGTACTATTTTCTTATATTAGGAAAGATTAAAAATGCCCGTTAATTCAATCAGTAATATGCATTTTACTTAAATAATTTAACAAAACGGTTAAACCTACCGAATCAATAAATTTAAATTAATAAATTAAATTTAAAAAAAAAAAAAATTAAATATTCATAAGAATAATAAATTAATGATTATATTCATAAGAATAATATCGCACAGAAGAACGAGATCGAATTTAAAACTAAGGCAACAGAGTTAAATACTTAGAATTACTGCTAATAACATAATATAATGTTTAGTGAATTAAAAAGTGACAATAACCAAACAACAAAAGTCATCTCCCCTTTAACCACTCGCTTTAAACTCCCGAAAATGCGAATTCAATTCAGTTTAAAGGTGGTAGAACCAGTGTAGTTCGCCCGGGGAGGTACCACCGCCACACCTATTTCTAGCGTGAAGCATTTCTTGCTTTTCGATGGAAGGGTGTGGTTGCCGGCACACTTGTATATGAGGCGACCATCATAGTCCTCGGGAGTAGCAACGCATCTGTGATTGACTTCAGATAAACTTAACCTGTTCTATATGAAGTTGCTTACTAATGTCCATGGGCGGCAGTGACCACTTACCATCAGGTGAACTGCATGCTCGTTTGCTACTTCACTATCATAAAAAAAAAAAGTTATTTCCACAACATTAAATTTTCGTATATACTTTGATTCTCTCCATAGGATATCAAATAGAAATAACCAACGAAACACCATAACATTTCGGTTTAAAGAATTTATTGTCTTAAGAAATTACATAAATTTCACTTACAAGACAACTTATGATATACTTATGAATTATAGGTTTATTACAGTGAGCGTGCCTCTGCAATATTTAGATTCTACATACATTTTACATACATTTTTACAACATTTAATACATCATTGGCCAATTGATCCCTTAGACATGGGGGACTTATCCAGGAATTTAAACTGGTAATTACGAATGGTGCTCCCGAAACGTCCTGGTCATTCATCCCGGTCCCATATGGGCGATCACGTTCCCTAGCGTGAAGAGCAATTAGAAGTGACGCGCTAATTATATTACGACTTTATGTAGGGACGAGCAAAACGTAATAGATACGTGTAATTTTATATTTTTGTTTAGGAGTTTGAGCATAGCATTTAATAGTAACTGATACTTAAAAGAGCAGTGATAGCCTAATGGTTGAAACTTGCCCTCTCGATCTGGAGGTCCGAGGTTCAAACCCAGGCACGCACCAATGATTTATGTGCGTATTAGAAATTAATTATCACTGCTTTTCGGTGAAAGAAAACATCGTGAAGAAACCTACACACCCGAGAGTTCTTAAAAAAAAAATGTTCTCGGAGGTGTGTGAAGTCCACCAATTCGCACTTGGCCAGCGCGGTGGACTATGGCCTAAACTCTCTCATTCTGGGAGAAGACCCGTGCCCAGCAGTGGGCCAATAATGGGTTGATGCGACGATTTAATAGTAACTGACGTAATAGTACGGTGTCTGAAACCTATTGGAGGTGGATTTAATAATAATAATAACTAACATGCTTATTAATTTGATGACGAAACTTGAAAATAATTGTGTACGCCAGTAAAAGGTGGAATAAGAAGACAAAAATGTACTCTGTTTCTTCATCTTGTTGCTCTCTTATTTATTCGACAAAATAAAATATTTGAATATTTTTGATATAAATTGTAATGTTTTGAAAGTTTTACATACGCTTAAAATATATAAAGCGTATGTACGCTTTATATATTTTAAGTTTTTCTAAAGCAATAATCAATTTTATATTAATGAACACAAGTAAATAATATGTTGATCTCGTTTATTAAATTATTTAATCAATTGTACACTGCACGATTTACAATAAAATAAAAATTCTATGACAATCGGCTCTACTGTCATAAATTTTTAATTTTGATAATTGGCATTGAAAATCTGTGCTAAGCAAAACTTCTGTTGGGACACAGAGGTCTTGCAACTATATAAATATTTATAGAATACCAAGAAGATGTACTAGAAGAAATACATAGTATTTGCTCTTGATCATAGGTACTGTGATAGTAGTAGAATGGATCTAATAATTCTATTTCATGCTCGATGTATGATCACACATTATTATACTTACGTATATTTACAATTTGTTTTTTCTATTGCATTCTCATTGCCTTTTGTAGATAATCGTTTAAATGGAATGCAGGAACTTTTCTATACTTGTATTATACAATAATATGCACAATTGAGTAGAACTGTCCGTCTGTAACTTCCAAGGCCATAACAATTTATTTTAGGCACCCAAAACATAAAAAAAAACTGTTTTAAAGCTATCTCTGTATTTTTATTTATTTATTTTTTTACATGCCAACAGCGATTACACACTATACATATACAATACACATTTTAAAATGAATACAGATTTTGGTGCGTACACCAATTTTATTATAGGCCTGACAACATTGGTAGGACAATACTTAGGTATTAACTAATGCAGTTGGTGAGGTATTAAAGTAAAACTAATTAACAAATAACATCAAGCTGCAAGAATTTTTAACTTAATTGATGTAAAGGAGTCGAAGAATATGTTAAAATTCTTGTAAATAGTACATAGTCTGTTATATTCGGCACATATACGAGGAAGTGATGAATGCTTGACAACATTTGTTCTGCACAATGGGATTAGAAAAGTTTGGATATCGCATGGCGAGGATACCTGGATTTTAAACTGGACGTCTTTAAGCAAATTGCTAGAGTCTAGATCACCAGTTGCGAGTTTCTTATGAAATATTATGTCATGCATAAGGCGACGTTTATGTAGTGATGCCATTTTAAAGTGCTCCAAACGCATTTTACGCATGTATTTAAACTAATATTATAAAGCTGAAGAGTTTGTTTGTTTGTTTGAACGCGCTAATCTCAGGACCTACTGGTTGGAATTGAAAAAATATTTTTATGTTGAATAAACCATTTATCGCGGAAGGCTTTAGGCTATATAACATCACGCTGCAACTATTAGGAGCGAAGAAATCATGGAAAATGTGAAAAAAACATGGAAAATTATTCATCCTTGAGGGCTTTCATTGCGTGCGCTGCGAAAACGATTCAAGATATCAAAAATATGAAAGAAATATTCCTCTTGAATGACTATTTTTTAAGCGGGCTAAGAGCGGGCGAAGCTGCGGGTTTCAGCTAGTTATTTTGATAAAAGAGAAGCACAAAAGCAATTTATTTAAAATAAAGCCAGCACAATCTGTACAAATACGACCATTTAAATCTAACCTCGCATTTATCGAATTAGTCGTCCGAGTTAGTTCGACTTATTTGCTCTTAATCCGGAAACGGCCAGTTCTGGCCATTCCATCGTCTGTTCACGGATGCTATCAATTGAGCAATTATGTTGAAGAAGTGGCTACAGTTTGTATGTACGATGATGCTCTCGTTTATGCTTCTGTGTATTTTTTTGGACACGGGCACAAATATGCAGTGTTAAGATACGTGTTTTATAGGGTTTGGGTATGGAATCTGTGTTTTCTGTGGAGATAGTCGTCCCCGGTATTGGTGTTATATGTGGCATACACATAACACCAATACTTTTTATATTTACTGCTTTTTTATTGTATTAAAAAAACGTAATCTATACATTATTGCGAAATTGAGTTTTTTATGAAAATTGCACAAGAATTGTAATCTACACGAACACATGAGTGTAGAAGAAAAAAGTACAAATTTCTTTTAATTGGAAATGGGTGAAAAATTAAATTATCGTAAAATGCAGTACCCATTTGCGTTAGATTGTCCATTGTTAAATGAGCTCATCATTAATTATTTCAATTCAGTAAGCTTCATTTATAAAAACCAAATGTAACAGTAACAAAAATATGACTTTATCATCTATCATATTGTTGGTCAAAATATTTCAGTAATATATTTTATATTATATAGTTATAGGTGAAGTAGAGATTTGGGAAAAAAGGTAAATCGTTTATTTATAAACTATTTATGCGTTTATTTTGCAAAAGCTGCACTTTCACTATGAGCGCAGCATGTGTTCCACATTTTGGCAAGTATTGGCAGATTTTTTTTGGATCTAACATCGAAGTAACTTTCCTTCCTAAGACGAACACCAAATCACTTCTTATACGAAGTGAATAATAGTGATTTTTTACGTAATATTTCTTTTTGTTATGTCCTGTATGGGTTAGTGATGTTTTAAATATTAGGGTGATTATGGCATCGTAGCTTCGCGATTTTATATTAGGGTACTAATTTCACTTTATATCATATCAACGGACATACAAGAGTAAAAGAAAAAATCTGTAATTCCTGCTACCACTTATGAATCACTACATAATATAAAACAAAGTCGCTTCTCGCCGTCTGTCCTTTGTATGCTTAGATCTTTAAAACCAGGCTACATATTTTATGCAGTTTTTTTAATAGATAGAGTGATTCAAGAGGAAGGTTTTTATGTATAAAACATGTACTTATATTATAATGGAGAAACTCTGACAATTTGATAATTTTAGATATTTAACTTTTAGGCGCAATGAAGTTCGCCGGATCAACCAGTTACTTATAAATAATTTAGCCTCTGTACAGTCTTTTAGAGAAATTTACGACGTATTAAAGAAATACGAAGATATAGTATTTTTTAACAATAGTAGAATAGTAAGATAATAGAGAAGTGCAATTAATTTATATTAAGTGACTAACCTGATTATTACATACTTTACAGATATTTGACAGTTAACTATAGGGTCAATAAATAGACTCAAGTTTCTGATAGCCACTTTCCATGGTGTTAATCTATATATTAATACGTGAAGCAAAAATTTGTGATTCGTTTTTAAGATACTTGCCGCAGGCGGAGGAGTATGACATTACGCACGGTTAGGTATAGTTGATGTAGAGAAGGATTGCGCAATGCTAATAATTTTTCAAATAATGCATAAAACATACATAAAATCAACTAAAAACACATTACACACACTACCTTGCATTTGACACAAACACACACATAATAAACGAAGTAGAACATTCAATGTCTTACTATGAAAGCACAACGTTAAAAATGACAGATGTCTTTGTCAAATTTAAATACAGCTTAGTTAATAACTTGAAAATTATTATAATTTATTTGAATTAGAGAAATAGTGCTATTTTGAACAATATGAAGTATAGTTTGTTAATTTAAATTACGGTCGAATTTCGACCTTTGCGACGGAGGACTAGTAGTTTAAATTAGGTATGAACAATTTTGTATCTGAAGTCAATCAAAGATACGTTGCTATAACCGAGGACTATGATGGTCGCCTCAGATAAAAGTAAGCCAGCAACCACACTCTTCCATCGAAACGCGTGAAATGCTTTACGGTAGAAATTGGTGTGGCGGTGGTACATCCTCGGTCGAACTACACTGGTTCTACCACCTATAAATAAGTATAAGTCTGAAATGGATGATAAATATAGAGTTACTCTAAAATGTCCATGGCTGGTAGTGACCACTTACCATCAGGTAACTTTTCAAATGTCTATTTACGCAAAAACTGCTTCAGTTTTTGCATTTCGGTGCAAATATTTGTTTGACGCCTCACTTCATATAAGGCTCCATCGGGAGTAGTAACGCATTTATGTTTGACTACAGATAGAATTCTTGTTCCGTATGAAGTTCCCTATTCATGGGCGGCAGTGACCACTTACCATCAAGACTGCATACTCGTCTTAACAAAAGCCAAACAGTATTGTAGTAATACTGTAGTTTGTGTTGAAGAGTGTCGATACATCCATAAGGGGTTCAAACGAACTCGTAGTTTATATTGTGAACGACAGATAAGACTTCGGTCCTATTTAAAAATAGCTTTGTCGACGTATGTGTTACGATTAAACAATGAGGAAGTAAACAAGTCGAATCATATAATAAATTTATCTTATTGATAAAATTTCTGCCTTCATCAGTCAAAACACAGGGCTCTCTTTTACTGAACTGTAAGGCAAGATACTGGAGCTAACTTTCATTACCATGTAAAAAAAACATGATTGTAATAATATTAAAAAAAATGAATATAAATAAGAAAAAAAGACAAACCCGCTGAGTTTCTTGCCGGATCTTCTCAGTTGAGGTCGTATTCCGATCCGGTGGTAGTGTAAGAAAAAAAATATAACTGACAATTTGTAAGTGCCCCCGCAGGCCTATACAAAATAAAGACATTTCATATCATTTCATTTCATTTCATTTCAAAATATATTCAATCATCAGCCTTTCACATTCCATTGTTAGACATAAGTTTCCTTTAATCTGTGCAACTCCGGACGATCCTGAGCCATTTGAATGCGGCGAGTACCCTCCGTCTTCTTGAAGTCATCAGTCCACTTGCTCAGAGGGCGATCTGCACACCTTTTGTTCAGACGTGGTCATTCACTCTTCGTCCCACCGGTTATCTGCCCTACGAACGAAGTGGCCTTCCCATTGTCCTTTCTATTCATTAATTCTAAGAAGTATGTTTTTCGCAAATTTTTGTACTTCGACGCATTTCATCATTAGGATTCTGTTGCGTAGAGAAATACCTAGCATAGTTTTTTCTATAGCTCACTAAGTGACTTGAAGCTTTCGCAGTTTTAAGGTTTACAATAAAAAACATGTCGTGTTGCCATATTTTCTAACTGGATAAGTGACTTGGCTTGCCTAGGACGTGGTATACCTACCACAAGATGGTAGATTTATGGTAAATACATCTTGTATAATGATAATATTGTACGGTAACTTCATTTTAAGACATGATTCGCGATGAAATCCGTACACGAAGGAAGGTTACCGACATAGCTCTCAAAATTAGCAAGCTGAAGTGGCAGTGGGCCGGCCACATCGCTCGTAGGACCAACAGATGGGGAAGAACGGTCCTCGAGTGGCGACCACGTTTAGGAAAAAGGAGTACATGTCGCCACCACCGACCGGACCGGTGGACGGATGACCTGAAGAAGACAGCGGGAAACCGTTGGATTCAGAAGGCACAGAACCGGTTGGAGTGGCGTCATTTAGGGGAGGCCTACGTCCAGCAGTGGACATCAAAGGGCTGATGGATGTATGGATGGAACTTCATTTCTGAGCATCGCATAAAACAAGTAAAATATCCGGTAGTTTTGATCTCCCAGAAATATTTCACGTAAAGCACTCATTGACCTAATCGGCAGATGCCCTTGTTAGAGTATAAATTGGACATTAGCGTCTTCGCTCGAGTATAATTATGATTCATCATCATTAGGAAGTGACGTATGCCTACTTTTATGTGTGGAGGATGAATGTTTGTGCCTCGATGTTTATTGAAGTTCGTGTATTGATCGTGCCTACTGTTTATATGGCTCTGTCCAGTGGCAGATTAAAGATGTATAGACAAAAGAAGACTCTGTACTGCTATTTTAGACTCTTTAATAGCGAGTTGGAATAGATAAATAGAATAAGGCAATAGTTTGCACATTCTTTCAGATACCACTGCCATACTAATTTGTAGTGTGTTTTTTTGCAGTCCAGGGACAGTTTAATTGTCGGATCATTGAGGCTACCAACACAGTCCTTGGAAATAGTAACTCATTTTTGATGGACTTCACATTTCAGAACAGAACCCCAAGTCCACATGAACTTGTTTAAATGTCCTTGGCCGACAGTGACCACATACCATCAGGAGGTCGGCATGGTCGTTGTTTTACTACAGTTAAATAGTTAAATAGTATAGGTAAAATGACTCTTTTGCGGGTACCCTAAGTGTAAAGAAAATGCATCTTAAGTCGATTGTCATCTTCGGGTTTAGATAAGAAGTCAATTAATTATCAATATTGATTAATGCATTCAGTACTTCTGAGCCCACGATAGTGATAGACGAATACGATGTGCGATTATTCATGCAAAGCAACGATGTGAGGTTTGTAAAAGGTTTGTAAAAATACGGTTGACTCTAATGGGTACATTGCACCAATTAGAGTAGTATGCTCCAGGACAAGAGTCGTGATGAGAAAACCGTAAACAACACTAGGATGTCAAATACAATAGCTGCATATAACCTCCTTGCTTTAGTAACTTATTTAAAATGCCTAATACAACTATATTTATCTGTAATCTGACGTGAGGACATAACTTATACATGTTAATCAATAGATACATGTAATAATGAATGTTTTGGGGTTGGGAATTGAATAGCAATTTGTAACAAAGATAGTTTGAAAAACCCAGATTAAGTAATACCTAATAAAAATATAGATTATGTTTGTGTTTCTTTCGGTTGTTTAAAATTGCATATAACCTGACCTTTTTTTTTTTTTTTTTTTGTTTTCGAGGGGGAAACCTTCAAAAGGTACCCGACGCCGTGGGAGCGACGCAGGGTTATGTGGGATTTTTACCGCACTAAAACCCCCCCGGTGGCCATCCTCGGCGCTAAAAAGAGGACTCAGGGATCTCCAACAAACACCACCGGAATCCTCTAAGCGTGTTGCCCCATCGGGCTCCTCCCAGATGGGCGGCTGGGCCCACCGCTCCGTCTAGTCTATACGACGATATGCGACCACACATACCGCCGTCCTTCCCGGGATCGCCTGGCTGGACGGTTCAAGCTCCCACTCTAGCCGCCCGCAACCCCGGAAGCCCCTTTTAGTCGCCTCTTACGACAGGCAGAGGATACCGAGTACCTTTAATTGAAATTATATGTAGTATTAGTTATGTAGACCAGTGATAGCCTAATGGTTGAAACTTGCCCTCTCGATCCGGAGGTCCGAGGTTCAAACCCAGGCACCATTGATTCATGTGCGTATTAGTAATAATTTATCACTGCTTTTCGGTGAAGGAAAAAATCTTGAGGAAACCTACACAACCGAAAGTTTGTGAAAAGTTTTTTTTGAAAAAAAAAAGTTCTCGGAGGTTTGTGAAGTCTAGCAATTCGCACTTGGCCAGCGCGGTGGACTATGGCCTAAACTCTCTCATTCAGAGAGAAGACCCGTGCCCAGCAGTGGGACAATAATGGGTTGACGAGACGAGATACAACAGATTAGTTATGTTGTGGATTATTCATATAGTTATTGTATAAATGAGGTAACATTTACTTTTCATTCCAATATGACCCACTCTATCAAAACTTATTACAATTATATAATACTAGCTGTACCCGCGGCTACGCCCGCGTGCAAATCAATGTATCGCAAAGTTGTTCCTTAACATTTTCTATAGTAAAAAACCCGTAAAAATCGGTTTAGCCGGTCAAGGATAACCCGGACAAACACAGAGTGAAAAAATGAATTTTAAGTGTGTATTTGTGGGTAGGTGCATAAGACGAATCAGAATATCGGAAACCCCTTTTTTGAACCAATTTACAGCCTTAGTGGTCACATTGACAATATCGGAATACATCTTTTCAAACAACGCCTCAACGTTTAAACCAAAGCGCATCGATTATAAAGATGGATTTTAGCTTTTATGAATTGAAAAATACTATTTTAAGTAATTTTGGTCCTTTTAAATTTCTGAGTAAGATTACATATAGGTGAACCTACTTTTACCATTAATTTGACAACCTTGACGACCCGCGTTGCGGAGCAGCTACCACACCCGGTTCGATTCCCGGCCAGACAGGAATCTGAATAGATTCATGTTCTGGGTCTGGGTATTTCTATATACGTCTTGTGTGTCCATGGTACCCACGACACAGGAAAAAATCCTAGTGTGGGGCTATTGTAGAAATTGAAATTGTAGAAATTTTCTATTTTATTGAGTGTAGAAAGCGTATTTTTATTTAAAAAAAAAAGAGAGAGAAATCGTTGCTACAAATCTTGAGTGGACGCTCAAAGGCGAATAGGCAGGCTCATATTATGACCGCTTTTCAAAAGTGTGGGCGCAACGCTGGACGACGCCACGGCAATAGCTATTTTTCTATCAGATCTTATATTTTACGCTAATAGTAAATTTATTAAAAACGTTTTACCCGTGCCCCCTAGTGCATCTAACTAAAACTAAAAATCTAATGACAGTGACAAATGGAGTCGATAATTTTATTTTGAAACAATGCTAAAAAAATTTATCGCTTTTGAATTATTGGATTCGATTAACTATTTTACTATAATAGTATGACGCGCCATCTGTTATCAATTGGGAATCCCTGTACTCTAGCGATTTTACATTAGATTTTACATGCGCGGCCGCAGCGCGTCAACGGATGCTTTATTATTATTGAAATATTTCATAAATTCATAAATTAAATTAAAATCAATTTGAATCACATCTATTTTTATGATAATTGATAGTTACAAATTTATACGTATCATTTTTGAATGAATTCAAAATGGCATCCGGGCGGCCATGATGGCTACTGTCATGTCACACTACTGTCATGTCACACATGTTTACATTAGAATTTAACAAAATACGTGACAATCCGAATTTTACGGCTATATGTTGTCGACTCGAAATCAATGTTTTTTTATGTTTTATTATTTAGATAAGGTTTTAAGTAAGTCTATCGTACCCCTTGACGGACTTGTCAATATGGGACTTTGTCAAAAACGAACTTACATAAAAAAATTTATGCCCGATTTTAACGCTTTCAACCCATTTTTTTCGATAAAAAGCAGCCTATGTCCTTTCTCGAGGTCAACACTATCTGTGTGCCCAATTTCATAAAGATCGGTTCAGTTGTTTAGGCGTGAATAAGTAGCAGACAGACAGACAGACAGACAGACAGACAGACAGACAGACAGAGTTACTTTCACATTTATAATATTAGTAGGGATTTAATGTTTTTAAACGCGTACGCATTTGTTAAAACGTAACCATAACATCAGTACCGTACATCAGTTCATACATTCTTTCTACCACACATAATATGTAATTTCCAGGCCGACTCTACAGCTACAAATTTTAACCGAGCGTAGGATGGGCGATGATAATAATAATTGTGAATCCAGACAAGCTTAATTGGTCTTCATGACTCTTGTTTTTGTCTCATATTCACGCGTATATTGTTGTAATGTGTACTAACATGGTACAAGCTTTGTTGTACTGCAGCGGTTTTACAGTATATAATTTACTAAATCATTATTTTGCACTCAGTTATTATTATTATTATTATATATATATATATTATATTAATACGTGAAGCAAATATGCCGCGGACGGATTAGTATAAAATTTTGCACGGTTTTAGTGGACGTAGAGAAGGAGTGAAGAATCTTAATATTTTTTTCATATAATGCATATTTCATACATAAAATCAACTAAAAACACATTACACACACTATCGTGCATTTCAACGTTCAATGTCTTACTATGAAAACACGTACCGTCAGAAATGTCAGTGTCTTTGTCAAAATACCCGATATTGTTTTTAAATGCGGCTTAGCTAATTAAACCTATTTTATATTTAACGAACGCACCGTTCAAAATTTCTTGAAAATTATTACATTTTATTTGAATTTGGGAAATATTCGTACTACTTTAGACCATATGAAGTTTAGTTTTTTAATTTAAATTACGGTCGAATTTCGACCGATGCGACGGGTAACTAGGTTATTTAATTATGCAAATTTTTATACGCGGTCTAATGACAAAGACAAAAAATAAAAAGTATTGTTCAGAGGACTATTTATTTCAAAAGACTTTCAGCATTCCTGAGATCGGAGTGTGTGTTGTTAAGGCAAATCTACTGTACACAAATTTGCTGATATGAATATAAATATTTATTGAAGTATTTTCTGAAATTTAGGATTTACTCTGATTAACGTAAGAACTTTTTGGATAGACTTCGTTATGTATGGATGATGTTAATCGTATGACTTCTTAAACTCACTTTGTTGTATTTTTTTAAGATAGAAGAGCGTAGAAACATGCCGAACCACTGCATTATAACAACTGCATGACGAACAGTAGTCTTACCTAATTCACATTATTGATGCCTTGCCACGCCTGATAGCTAACGATAAGATGAAGAATAAATACCTCATGTATGAATGATCCGTCATAAATGATATTATAATTGACAATTGTGGTGTTTATAGTTGCTGTGTTCTGATCTGCAGTGTAATAAGGAACTCTTGGGTTATAAAACCTGCATAAAGAACAGAGGTCTTACAAAATTCACATTACTGATGCTTTGCCATGCCTGATAGCTAACGATAAGATGAAGAATAAATACCTCGTGTATGAATCATCCGTCATACATGATATTATAATTAACAATTGTGGTGTTTATAGTTGCTATATTCTGGTCTGCAGTGTGATAAGGGCGTAAAACTATGTCCTCAAGGGTTGTTTTTTGTTCTCGAGGGGGAAACCTTCAAAAGGTACCCAACGCCGTGGGAGCGACACAGAGTTATGTGGGATTTTTATCGCACTAAAACCCCCCCGGTGGCCGTTACAACGCTACAAAGAGGACTTGCGGATCTTTAAAGGAACGCAAGCGGAGTCCTATAAGCGCGATGCCCTATTGGGCAATGTATCAAAATTTGGAGACAAAATTATTAATAAATAGATAATTTTGGCAAAAGATTTTTTTTCAAAACATTTCAATTCTTGCCTACCACCCACCGAGTTGGGATATTTTTCGACGAAAAGGTCACCAAATTTGCCGCCCTCTAAAATATGCCGTCCGGGGACCCATGTAGACTAAGAGCATTGTATCATTAATATGACTGATACAGTAGTAGCTACGACCCTGGTGCCATCTATGTCCAATCTCAGATGAGATTCATCTTGCGTATAATTGATTACAGATGACCGTGAACGGCAGTGGTCACTTACCATCAGGTGACCTGCATACTCGTTTCCTACGTCCATAATGTAAGACTAAAATACCAATTATTATATTTAAGTTATAATTCGAGATTACCATAAGTAACTAAAACATATGCGGAGGAAAGAATTCAAGAGAAGAAAAGAAGTAATAGAAAATAAGAAGAAGGAAGAATATAGGACATAAGAAGGTAACTAAATCTTGTTCCTAAGTACTAGTGCCGCAGGAGTGCTTTATATATCTCCTGCTGCTTAAGTGCTTATCAATGAGGATTTAGTGCTTCGCCGTGAGTAAGAGAAGAAGAGAGAAGAATGACGAAAGATATCAACTTTAATAATCTTTTAAACACAAGAAGATTGACGGGAGATACAATTTCTATTACCTTTTATAAACCTTTATTGTTTGTGTGTTGTTTGTGTAAGTGTATATAAAACAAGATTGGATTCCTTATGTATTTTTTAAATTGAGACGTGAATCAACAATTACCAGATGGTAGAATCTAGAAGTCCACTTATTCGCACTTGACCAGCGCGGTGGACTATGGCCTAAACTCTCTCATTCTGAGATAAGACCCGTGCTCAGCAGTGGCTCAATAATGGTTTAACGTGGTAGATGGTAGAATCAGTGGTACCACGGCCACAATTGTTTCTAGCTTTAAGCAGTTCATGTGTTTCAACGGAAGGGTGTGGTTGCCAGCTTACTTGAGGCGTCATACTTGATTTTTAGTGTAGCTGTTACCGCAAATTTGCACATGTAGAGTGTGGTACAAAATACTTAAACAATTATTTGCTTTAACAGTGTTAGGGATATAATTCTAAATAACCTTCCTTAGTGAACTATTTTAATGTGATTTTTTTTTGCATTTAAACAGATACAGTTTAGATCTTCAACTTTTATTTTTTTTCTTTGTTTATGCCTTTTGACCGTACAATTAATGATGATAGTATTAATATAATTTACATATGAATAAATAATACACATTTATGTCAAAAATTCAAAAGGTCAATTAACTTATCAAATTCATACAAATATATTTATTAAAAATGTAATATACAACAATCTAGGCATACATTAAATTACGTATATCTTGCATTTGTCACAAATATCCATTCCAAAATTATCTTTTAAAAAGACGGTTATGGTATAAAAACATTTTTCTTAAGAATTTTTTAAGTTCTATTTTAAAACATTTTAGGTTGGCACCTTTTAAGGCATCTGGTAAATTGTTAAAAATTATTGGTTCCATACCATAGAGACTCTTCTTGAAGAATTTGCTTTTTGAAACATTTGTAGGAATAAATTTATATGTATTATTCGTCTTTCGTGGATGTGTAACATATTCAATATTAAACATTTTAATATTTTCTTTCACAAATACATACCTCGTAGATATATAGATAAGGTAGTGTTAATTAGGGTTTGTGTCCCGGGAAGTGTCGTGTCTCGAAGTCCATTGAATTTTCAAAATTTTAGCTGTCTCGAGTCCCGGGAATTTCTTGTCGAGACTCGAGACGAGAAAAAATTTGTAAAATTTTCATGTAATTTTTAATTTCAAAGGAGCCGATTCGACGACTAATTATTGTGTTAATTGATTGGATAAAAGGATGATTTCTAAGTCAGTTTTATTATTTATTTTTAGATTACTTAATTATGAAACAAATCTATGATTATGAGAATTACCAATGTTGTGATTAATAGAAATAAATCAGATATTAAGACTGTTAACGTTAAAATTCTGTTTCATAAATGTTGATTTTTAGGTAGAGCAAAAACTGGACTCTATTACTAAGACTCAGTTTGTCTGACACCAGGTTGTATTTCATGAGCCGTGATAGCCAGATCGTTGAAATTTTGATAGATGATGTTTTTCTATTGCGGCTATAACAAGAAAAACAAAATAAAATTAATGTTTAAGAGGCGGTCTTATACAATAAACGTGTTTTCTTTGCGGTTTTTTTTATAGATATGTAGGGTATGAAACCCTTGCTATGCGAGTCTTACTCGCATTTTCTAGTTTTTACAAAGTACCCTTTTAATTTGATTCTATACTAATTGACTCAATTTTAATTCTACAAAAAAGGTTTACCAACCTCTATTAAGGAAAAAATAAAACAGAGAAAAAAAAGAGTCCCTGGAATTCCCGGGACTTTGGTTGTAGGCTGTCTCGTGTCCCGGGACTTTGAAATTATCGGGAATTCCCAAACCCTAGTGTTAATATACCATTATTTAACCTGAACTTTGTCTTGTATGATTTCTAAACATTGTTCTGACATATTGTTTTTGCAGCCTAAAAATACGCATTAGGTATATCTACTGAATTTCCCCAGTGGATCATGCCGTATCTTAAATTTGAGAGAACATACCCATGACTTGCTATTAAAGCTATGTCTCCAGATGCAAATTCGTTGATTTTTCGTAGTACGAAAACAAGTCGATAAAGTTTTCTGCATATATGCTTAATAATTAATGTGTGCGTCTTCCGATTTATAAACGTATCTAGTGTAATACCAAAGAACTTGTGTTCTGTAACCAACTCTTTGATATTCTCATCGTATTTTATGGCTAACTCTGGTTTTATAGCTAGATAGAAATGGAACAGAATCAATTTTATTTTCAAATTTATTTGTAGATTATTGTCATTTAGCCATTTTATGTTGTCATTTATAGTATGATTTTTTTTTATACGTAAACCTTACGATAAGGCAGACGGGCTACCTGATGGAAAGTAGTCACCGTCGCCTATGGACACTTGCAACACCAGAGGAGTCGCCAATGCATCGCCGGCTTTGAAGGAGAGCTCTTTTCGCACCTTTTTTGAAGAGCCCCATGTCATAACGCTCCGAGAATACCTCAGAAGGAAGCTCGTTCCACATCTTGCACGTCCGTGGTAGAAACGAGCGTGCAAACCGAATTTACTTTACAACAATTTCATATTTTTTATGTCGATACCTTTCACAATCAATGTGGAGTCGTCGGCAAATATGATAATTTTGTGGTCCATGCTATTTGTTAATGTACGCGAGAAATAAAAATGGGCCTAAAATACTGCCTTGTGGTACACCTTACCCTACATTTTTAGATAGAGATTGAGTTTTCCTCTCTGTATTACCTTGGCTACTGATATAATTTATTTCAATTCATTGTGTGCGATTTGATAAATATGATTATATAAGTTCGTGTGCCGGTCCCCTTATTCCTAATTCATATAGCTTTCTACATTTTAAAATAAACATATTTTCCGGTATTTATCGTTATAAGCAGTTTTAGCATTTGAAATATATAACCTTTAAGACATATGAGTCTACTAGCCAGGACTTTTCGTATAATGTTATTTTCGTTGCAGATTCACTTGGAATATTCAATCATTTGTTAATATAATCTTTAACATAGTTACGTAAAAGTGCGAAAAAATTAATAATACTTCATCATTAGTCGAAAATTTACCTTTTATTATAATAAAGTACATGGAATATACACGAACTGCGAATGTTTTTATTGTATTTATGACTAGATGACCCGGCGAATTTCGTTCCGCCTGAAACTTAAAAATTAAAAATATCAGTGTTCCTCCACTATATTATGCACATATTATACATAAAAACCTTCCTTTTAAATCACATTATCTATTATTTAAAACTGCATTAAAATCCGTAGCGTAGTTTTACAGATCTAAGCATACATAGGAAAAGATAGTGGAAAGCGAATTTGTTTTATACTATGAAGTGATAGTGATTATAACAAATACAAAATATACTTTTGGTCCAAAGAATATCAAGTGGCAGACTATTAAGTTAATTATCCAATAAAATAAAAGTATCTAAAATTGCCTGTTTTATTTGCATAACTTAAAATTCTATATACAATTTATAAACATTGAATTATTGCGCTGAAAGGCATATAAAAGTCTGTTAAAATGTTAAGGCTTTAGTGAACTCTGGAAGTTATTATTCTACAACGCTATGCCAGTGCGAAGTGACAATGTTCGTACCCGTTCTCCTCTGATACGGATTGACCGATTCTCATGAAATTTTGTGAGCATATTGAGTAGGTCTGAGAATCGGCCATCATCTATTTTTCATACCCCTTAGAAATAAAGGTTATCCACCCTTAACATTTTTTTTTTAATTTGGCACAACAACGTTTTCCGGGTCAGCTAGTAAAATTGTATATGTCTGACTTAGGAGTGATGAATGTTTGTTACTCTTTTATGTGTTACTCTTTACTATTCGGATAAATTTGGAACACAGGCTTAAGACCTGGATTAAGAGATGCGATACTCTTCCCCAAGAAAAAATTATCCCAACAGGCGAATAGGGGAGACCGGGATTGAAAGTCACATTTTTCTTTGTTTTCGTGTAATTATGGATGTTTAAGTCCATCGTTTAGGATTGGCATTTGTATATCAAATGAGTATAGAAATGCCTGTCCTAAACGATGGAGCAATATACAATAAATAAAAGTATTTTTTATCTAATACTAGTTGACCCGGTGAACTTCGTTCCGCTTAAATAATGTAAACTTTTTTAATTACGGATGACTGAGAGTGTTATATAGGTAAGAATAGACAAATATAATCAGAAAGTTTCGAACTGCTAAGCGATCGGGAGTTACACGTGGTATTGTGAGTCAACCTTAAAAAATAGATATATGCTATCGTGGGATATTTTTTATATAATTTTAAGGAGAAAGGAACTTCGGTCATGCATGATTTCTGTGTAGTTTTAACCATTAGGGTTGCACACGCGACGGAAGCTTAAAAATGAACAACTTCTCCCGTTTTCCCAACATTTCCCTTCACTGCTCTGTTCCTATTGATTGTAGCGTGATGAAAAGTTTACTTTAACCAGCACAGGAGTATTAAAAATAATTGTATCAAGTTTAGTTAAAATCCGTCGAGTATTTTTTGTTTCTATAACAGTTATACAGACAGACAGACAAAATTTTTACTGATGGCATTTTTGGCATCAGTATCCATCCCTAATCACCCCCTGATAGTTATTTTGGAAATATATTTCATGTACAGAACTGACCTCTCTACAGATTGATTATAAGTATTATTATTATTATAAAATATAGATAATAATATATAGAAGAAAATAGAAGAAGATAATCTGCTAATAAAATATTTTATACTCACGTGAAAAATAAAAATGTGAGTTTTAACCCTGGACCAGGAATGGTTTTTATAATGTCTGGAATAGGTTATCACATACTGAATTAAGGGAAATTAATAAAAACCAACACTCAAAATCTAGAATCTCAAGAGTGTTTATTGGTAAACCTTATTTTAATTTTAATGTAGTTTAGTTGTCCAGTCGTGCATGCCGCACGAGCCCAAAACTTGCAAAAATGCCAGTTTAGGTCCAAATTTCCCTATACTTGCTAGCTAAGTATAGTGACAAGCAGACTAAGCAAAAAAAAAATATCTTTGTCGTCCTCATTTTTGCCAAGTAATTTCTTCCAATTTTTATTATTTTTAGAACCATTATTTCCATGTCTCACTAAACACATGTTTTGCTTTTTATAGCAATTTGTACTTTCTTTTTATCTTATCATTTCAATTTAACCAGTAGAATTACTAATTTAAATTTTCCTCTAAAAGCTCTCTGTGTCAAGTGCGAGAATGCCTTTGGTTGAGGTTTCAAAACTAGCGGCAATACAGCTAGAGAATTTTTTGTACTATTCGAACCGGCCATCACCATGATCTCTTTTTGAGACGATGCCCCTAAAGTTCAATAGCTGTCAAATCTTCTGGCGTCGTTATTCGATTAAGGTCCAGGTTATAACTTCAGCCTATGTAGGGTCATAAAGGATGATTCATTAGGGCCAATGTTGATATGTGACAGCCAACCCCCTGAAACTTGAGACGTGCCCCAGTTGTAAACAATAAATCTTCAAAATAAATTTCAATTAACATTAGCAGTAAATATTAGAGAAAACATACAATAAAGTCATGGTCGTCAATTGTAACCTACTTCTAATATACTATCGAAATTGAAATTGGTATCTTTAAGGAGTTTTAGGTGACATTTTTACAGATAACAATATAATATCTGGCTTCTTTTAGCTAATCTGAACATGGGTGCATCAGATAGATGTAGAAATCATAGTGTCTATCAGCAAGCCGCTCGAATTTAGGATCATTAGGATTTAGGATCATATTGCGGCGACCTTCCGCAACTCATCAAGAGATGGCGCTACTATTATTCTGAAACACGCTATCGAAGTATTCTCAATACCCCGCATTTATACAAGTTCCGAACAACGACTGTCGGAGCACGGCCGCTCCCCAGGCATGATCACCTAGCCTGGCGGGAGATCTCCCTTTGCCAAAATATGATTTGTTTTGATTGATTCAATAGATGAGACATGTTGATGGGGGTCTGTAATTTGAAGCAGGATATGGATAGTGCAATTCTACAGTGGTTTTAATTCGGACTAACTCGGTTTCACTCTCTGGAAGTCTTTGGTCCGAGTACTAATCCGAGGATTTTTCTAAATTATATGCCCTTAGAAACATTGCAACATTAAACATTGTAGTGTAAACGTTTTTCGATAGCCTAAGTTTCACACTTATGAAAAGATCTATATTCTTCGTCAACCAATTACTGTAACTACTGCTGTAAATCAGTGCCGGATTAAACCAGTGCGGGGCTTGTAGCAAATTGTGGAAGGCCCATAGTTTGCCTTAAGTAAGGGTATTAAATGAAACAAAACTGTGACTAGTAAACTTTTCTGAATTTAATCTGGGAAAATTTACAGATGACACTTTCTATGTCTACTTTCTATATCTTCTTCCAGTTTAGGATTTTTAGGATAGCAAAGATACTAAAATATAAATAGCAGGTAGGTGTTGGGCCGCGGTCCCATATTACTTGCAGTTGTCATGATTGTAAGTTGCCAATATTCCATGAACAGTTAGGAGTGAATTTTTGTGGTAGCCTTCTGTGATGTTAAGCTTACATAGCCGTAATAAGGAAGGGATTTGTTTAGTGTCTTTTACTTCCCCCTTTAGATTTCGGCCAGAGGTGACAAACACCTCTCGCCGAAATCTATTTCTATCGCTATATGTGCTGTGGCGTAATGTGGTACCTTTTTTATAAGGAATAGGCTTTTATATCATAACTGAATTCCACTTTACAATGTAATAATGTTTACTGTACATTAAATCCTACGGGCTACGGGCCCCGCAACTATAGGGATAGTTGCGGGGCCCGTAGCATTTACTACTCCTGCTACGAGGTTAATCCGACACTGCTGTGATTAGGTTTTCCCAAAGTGAGAGGGGCTTAGACCATAATCTCCCGCGCTGTGTAATTAACAATTGGAACTCTTGATCGAGGTCTCGAAGGGAAATTGATCAACCAATTCGCATTTGGTCCGTTAGTTAAAAGTGTTCGCCTGACCTGACTAAGTAAACAATTAATATTAATTACGAAACATAATAAAGGAAAGATGACGACCAACGTGGCGGCGCGGTTACTATACTGGTTTGATACTCAATGGGTTTCGGGTTCGATTCCCGGCCAGACAGGCCATCTGATGAGTTTAGATATCTCCACAGAGCGCCGGACACGAAAGGGCGTCGCAAACGCAGACGTTCTTGTACCTCCGTTTGCATTGCAATAAAGAGGCGTAGCAGAAATCTCGCCCAGGGCCAGTGGCGGATTTATAGATTTGCCGCCCATAGGCTATTCAATTTTTGCCGCCTCTAAATTTTGATATCTTAGTCCACAATCATATCAATTTTCTATCAATGAAATTTCAACTTTATAATTTGTGCTCCATCATCCTCGTTACATCAACTTTTCCCATATAGTTATTATTATTGAGAACTATGGTACCGTGTTAGATCCTTGGTTATTTTTATAGCAAAGAATTATTAAAAAACATTATTTTAAGGAAAAAATATCGAAATTACCGAATCGTCATGTCGTTTGTTCTGGCATTACAATACAAATACGACTACGCAATTGCATGCCTTAAGTGCGAAGCGCGTAGTAGGTATGCTCTATTCTTGCCTAAAAATCTAAATCCGATATTTTCTCACATTGAACCGTACCTAACAAATATGATGTACATGAATATTATTTAAAAAGCAACTTATCAGAAAGAAAAATAATCGCTGAGCTTATAAAAAATATTTTTTCGGTTATGATTAATTATTTTTTATTTAAAAGGAAGTAATTTTAATGCCATATCGTATGGATTTTGGATGATCGTGTTCACAGTAAACACGATAACTTTCGAAAAAATCATTTTTTCACTTCAATTTTTTTTTAATATGCTTATTTAATTGGAGAGAAGCCGTTGAATAAAAAATTGCAGCTGAGTATTGTTTTATCTTATTATAATTAATTCATTCCCATTGACATTTTCTGAAAAAGTTGGCTTTGCAAAAAAGTTATCAAATCTACTGATGTAAACATTTAATTTAGATAATTCGTGTACGACATGAGCGCTTAAGGCCTGCTTATTTGGATTTTCAAAACTTTTTCTTACTACAAATAAAATAATTAACTGATAAAATGTATCAACTTTCTAATGAGCAAATTGTCTCACTTCATATTTTGTGGAAGGATTTTTTTTATTGTCAAGTCACAGTCGTTCAACTATCAGTTATTCGATTAATATGATCTCTATAAGATATTGAACTAGTTTTTTATTTAATAAAAATTAGTCAATTTTAGTCAGTATTTTTTACGCATAAAGAAATTACTTTCTGAAATTGAATTTGACAAGTTGCAAACTTGCTGCAGCAATCATAGTTAGACCATCAATATTATATCAAGATTGAATTGGGTAAGCAGATCTCATAATTATTAGGTACACGGAGAAAAAATTATAGCAATTATCAGTGAATATATGTAAAAATTACTAAATTTCGGGTATAATATCGAATCGCTATTGCGATATTCTAAAAGTTCATAATCAGTAATGTATAATTAGTAAAGCGTTTAGGAATTGTTCATGCAGAGATGTTGAAATATTTATTAATTAGCACTGGATATGAGAATATTTCGATTTTTGTTAAATATTTTAATTTCTCCAATTTTCGAAATTCGCATTATGTGTGTATAATAATATTTTTTTTAATTTGTAAACCGAAATAAAAAATTTATGAACTAAATTTGCCGCCCCTTAAAATTTGCCGCCCTAGGCTCCAGCCTACTCAGCCTGCTGGTAAATCCGCCACTGCCCAGGGCGCTGGTATTGCTAAAACCGGCACTGACATTTGTAGTCCTAAATATCTAATATTCTACGATGCAGGTCGCGGGCGTAGCTGGGTTTGGGGGCGTGGGGAAGTGGTAACTCACTGGGGAAATCATATACATTCTACCACCTTGAGGCCATGAAAGCTAATTAATGAAAGTAGCTCATGGAAGCCAATAAAAATCACATATTCTAGTGCAATCTAATATATAAAATTCTCGTGTCACAATGTTTGATCCCGCACTCCGAAACGGCTTGACCGATTCTAATGAAATTTTGTGAGCATATTGAGTAGGTCTGAGAATCGGCCAACATCATATTTTCATACCCCTTAGTGGTAAGGGTTATCCCCCCTAATATTTTATTTTTATATAAATATGGCAAAACAACGTCGCCGGGTCAGCTAGTAGTTTATATTATTTTGATATTAAGAATGTTAATATTTTGTCTTTTCTTGGGGTGTTGAACGTCTATTTTAGCGTTCGAAAATAGATCAAGTTATTGTTAGGTCACTGAATGGCGGTTAAATATATAAAGTTGAAGCGAAACAATAAATCAACAAATCCTTTATTCACTTGAAAGGTATTGACCTCTTATCAACGAATTCGTACTTGGAATGTCGTATCAAAATGAGATATTGCATGAATTATTTACAAACGAGTAGGTACATTATTAGCTTGTTATTCTTCCTTTTAATGAAATATACAATATATATTAATACGAATCTATATATTAATACGTGAAGCAAATACTTGTGATTCGTTTCTAAGATAGTCGCCGTAGGCCAGCGACAACAAGCAAATACTTGTGATTCGTTTCTAAGATAGTCGCCGTAGGCCAGCGACAACAAGCAAATACTTGTGATTTGTTCCTAAGATAGTCGCCGTAGGCCAGCGACAACAAGCAAATACTTGTGATTCGTTTCTAAGATAGTCGCCGTAGGCCAGCGACAACAAGCAAATACTTGTGATTCGTTTCTAAGATAGTCGCCGTAGGCCAGCGACAACAAGCAAATACTTGTGATTCGTTTCTAAGATAGTCGCCGTAGGCCAGCGACAACAAGCAAATACTTGTGATTCGTTTCTAAGATAGTCGCCGTAGGCCAGCGACAACAAGCAAATACTTGTGATTCGTTTCTAAGATAGTCGCCGTAGGCCAGCGACAACATAGGCTGTGTTGTCGTTGCCGTAGGCGGAGGAGTATGAAATTACGCACGGTTATAGTTGATGTAGAGAATAGATAAGTACTCCTCCGTCTGCGGCAAGTATCTGAAAAACGGATCCCAAGTATGTGCTTTACGTATTAATAAATAGATAAAACCTATTTAGAATATTAAATTACATCGTTATATTTTTACCAAATTCAACCGTTCTTCACATTTTATTGTTTGTAAATTATGAAATAAAAAATAAAAAAAACATTTACTTATGTGGGTGAATATTTCAAACATGAAAACATATTTTAATCAATGGTTTGTATTTATAACGTTTAATATTAATGTATGTATAATGTTTAATGCGAATGGGAACAATATTCTAAAATATCAGTCTCTAAGAACTATATTACGAAAAATAACAAAGATTTCTCTTAAATTATAAATGCACATTGTCAGCATTCGAAAACATTTTCCTTAGGGATAGGTACACCACTTTTGTTCGTATCAGAACTGTAATCTTGTTAAACCCTTCTTTTAGCGGGATTTACTTATATTATCAAAATTACGGCCGCTTTGCCCAGAAATATGCTGAAGCATTTATGGACTAGTCTCAGACTCAACATTGCATCCCACATAGTTAAACTTTTCAGATGAGCAGTGATAGCCTAATGGTTGAAACTTAACCTCTCAATCGGGAGGGCCAAGGTTCAAACCTAGGCACGCACCACTGATCACACGCACGCACCAATTATCACTGCTTTTCGGTGAATGAGAACATCGTGAGGAAACCTACACACCCGAGAGTTCTTTAAAAAAAAGTTCCAGAGGGTGTGTTAAGTCCACCAAATACTTGGTCAGTGTGGTGGTCTATGGCCTAAAACTCTCTTATTCTGAGAGAAGACCCGCGCCCACCAGTTAAAGGGCAACTAATAAATCATTTTGGATCCTTATGATTCATTCTGACGAGAGTAGATTTAAATCTATATCTAATAGACTAGATTAAAATCTAAATCTATACGTGAAGCAAAAATTGGGATACGTTTTTAATATACTTGCCGCGGACGGAGGAGTATGAAATTACGCACGGTTGTAGTTGATGTAGAGAAAGATTACGCAATGCAATTTTTTTTTCTTAGATAATACAAAAATACAAAAATCATACATAAAATCAATTAAAAACACATTACACACACCTAACACATTACCTTGGATTTGACTACCAAACACATTAACAAACGAAATACATATTACATATTTTATTCGTGCGAAGCGTTATGCTTATCTGCCTACCGACAATGTTCAACACGTAAAATTATGTTACGATGTGCTTGTATAACATAACTTTATGCTGTCTACCCTACTTAAGAACATGTATTCGATTCTTATATTTTTAATTATAAAAATTGTCAGATACCTACTAAATACGTTCAAGCATACTCGAAAGTTTTTTTTAGCATTTAAGTAAATTATTTAAGTGTCTATGTAAGTGAACGATGTTCGTTTTGGAAATAAAGATTCTTTAACCTCAAAATAAAACATTCAATATCTTACTATGAAAATTGATAACGTCAAAAATGACAGATGTAGGTATTTGTCAAAATACCCGCTACTGCTTTTAAATGAAATGAAGCTTTGTTAAATAAACGTCTTTTTACCTTTCACGGGTGTATTTAAAATAACTTAATCCAATTTATTTGGATTTGAGAAATATTCGTGCTATTTTGGACAATATCAAGTTTAGTTTTTAAGTTGACTTAAGGTCGAATTTTGACCGTGGCGACGGGTGACTAGTAGTAATAAAACTAAACAAAACAAGCTTTATTCGGTGGAACAAGAGAACTATAGTTTTTAACTAAAGATTTTGCCAAACGTTGCAATATGTTTTTTATACTTTGAGTAAGTTCAAAGTGCCCAAAAGTCTCTTAATTGGACCCACCATAACTTGATTAGGTATCAACAAAATGTTACTGAGTGAAGGGGTATGATATAGCTTAATCCAATTCGGTCGAAAAAAAATATATGTTCCCCCATGTCATGGGTATCAAATGAAAGGTTTTTTTTTAAAGAAAAACACATAGCCCCTTTATTCATAAAAAGATATATCTCAAAATTTAGGTTTTCAAAATTTATTACCTAGTTCGTTTACTTTATGGTATAAACTCGCAAAACGTAAATTTTGAGTTATTTCAATTTTTGAATAAACGTGCGACATAATGGCCTTTAGCTTGTGTAAATGAATGTGTTTAATGTCGTCAATCCATTACAGTCCCGCTGCTGAACACGGATGTTCCTTCAGAATGACAGTTTTTAGGCCATAATCCACCATGCTGGTAAACTACGAATTTATAGATTTCATCCATCTTAGAGAACTTTTTTTAAATAACTCTTAAATGTGTAGGTTTGATCACGATGTTATTCTTCACCGTAAAGCAGTGATAATTAACTTTTAATCCGCAACTTATTTTTTAGAAAAATGCCGTGGTGCCTAGAATTTAAACCTGGAACCCTCGATCGAGAGTCTGAGTTTTTACCATCAGGCTATCATTGCTCAAAATGTTGTCTAGTAGATTTAATATATTTTTTGTGAGTTTAGAAGTTAATGTTGGTTCCAGTGTCCTTTATAATGCAACTGGATTTTGAACGAAAGCCAAAACTCAGCCATCATTAAAGAAACTGTAACCTGGAAAGGATAAGTAGATGGAATTGATTTTCATTGCCGAGTTTCCGTCGTTCGCTTTCGGTGCAGAGATCACCGGTCCGGTTCGGTACAGAGAGGTCAGAGACGTAGCATTTGCCGGTATCCTGGCCTCCACCTGTGATAAAATGGTGATTGTGATAGACTTTCAGGATTTTGATGTGGTACGGACGTCAACTAAAGTTGGTTGCGCAAGTGAGCCGGAGAGACGCGACCGACTCGGGGTTACTTCCTCCTGAGACACGTTACACGTGCTTGCGTTCTTCATAGTTTACAAATGGATGCAAGTATTTAAGAATTTTGCTACCTATTATTTATGTCGAATTGCAGTTTAACGTCGAAAAAAAAAGGTGCCAAATCTACCTACACTTTACTGCCCTATACTGCCAGATTAAGCCAGCGCGGGGCCTGTGGCAAATTCTGACAGGAGGCCCATAGTTTGCCTTTAGTAAGGGTATTAAATAAAACAAAACTGTTACTATTAACCTTTTCTGGATTTAATCTGGGAAAATTTAGAGATGACACTTTCTATATCTACTTTCTAAATCTTCTTTCAGTTAGGATTTTTAGGATAGCAAAGATACTAAAATATAAATAGCAGGTAGGTGTTGGGACGCGGGGCTCGTAGCATTTGCTACTCTTGCTATGTGGCTAATCCGGCACTGCCTCTACACTACTTACTCATATATCGGCGCTCATGTTGGCGTCAAATTTAAAAAATGTAAGGGATATTTATATTCGCGAATGTCCATACAATACATTCGTTAATCACTAATATGTACCTAAGGAACTTAGTGGGTTCTCCGTAATAGAGGATGATCCGTGATGATAGGCATGTTCTAAGGTCATCTTATTTTCCGGGTAATCTAGGACATGTCTTGAGTGTAGAAAATCTTGTCAGAAATTTTACTGGTTGCATTAAAAACTTAGTTGGCTTGGCTGTAGACTACAGCAGAATTAAAGTAACTTTTGTCCTATTATGTATTTAGTGATGAAATGAAATGAAATGAAATGTCTTTATTTTACATAGGCCTTCGGGGGCGCTTACATATTGTCAGTTACATTTATATATATTTTTTTTACACTACCACCGGATCGGAACACGACCTCAACTGAGAAGATCCGGCAAGAGACTCAGTGGGTTTGTCTTTTTTCTTTGTATATCTTCTTTTTAATTTTTTTATTTGCCATCTTGTTTTTACATGGGTAACAAAAGTTGATGGTGCGTAGACCGTAGTCTCTGTGTGTAACCAGATTATTTACGCAGAAGAAACAACACATAATCAATATTGAATCTTTTATTATTGGTCAATAAACCAAATTCTTTGGTTTCCTCTTTATATTTGTTGTGAGTTGCATGATTTGTTTTATAAGTTTTAATCTGGTTGGTTTAGTCATAAGGACATTGTATTTCCATGGCAAATATTTAGAATTGTTAGGTAACATTTTTAAAAGTTTTGGCGAGTACTTACGCTGTTATTAAACAATACAATAATATCGTTTTTTACCAAAAAGCCGGACAAAATTGTGTGAATCGTTTAAGTGAAATACCTAGTTTACTTCGGATTATTCGACTGGTGTTGTATTGGAAAAATCACTGCAATCTTTCAGTTAAAGTTATAGTTATAGTGAACGACATCCTTCTGTAGCCATTATACTTTATGCAATGTTCCAAATTGCAACAAATTGTCACCTAAGTGGAGCTCAAAGACTAAATTATCAATCTAGAGCCCCACAGGCTCCCATAGTTATATGCAATTGCCAATTGCCGTATGCGTTACAGCGGCCATTACTCAATCAAAAAAATTGCATATCAACAGTACCAACCAATAGATCTCAACGACAAAATTGCTCGAAATCTATTCATAACGACGAATATCCGTTCGGAATAGACAAAATTAGAATCTGCGGGTATCAAAAGCGTCCCATCAACCATTTTAGCGAGAGTCGGGGCTTAGGTGTGATATAATGGTGTTATATTCTCACGGAGGTCACGCTACGCTGGCCACGCGCCCGTATAGACCACTTAAGTTAATAAAACTCCCCTTGGCGGGCATTAAATTTAATAGTCTATGAAAAGGGACGACAAACGGTTCTTCCTGTAGCGAACGGAAGACGCCGATTGGCTCAATTGCGAACGCATTCACCAATCAGCGTCGAGACGGCTATTCTGTAACAATTTGGTGCACTCGAAATTTAAATCGTAACGATGTTTTTCTTCTTTGTTGTTCAATTATAGAAAAAATGGTTTTATAGTTTTACTCGAATTACTGAAGAAATTTAAAGTAAATTAAATGTCTTTATTCTATATGGGTCACTTACAAATTGTTAATAACCATATTTTTCTAATAGAACCACCGGATAGTAAACCCACTTCACCTGAAAAGATTCGGTAAGAAACTCAGCGGATTTCTTTTTTATTTGTATTTTTGTGGTGGCTTTTGATTTCCTCTATTATTTAAAATATAATCGTCTTTGGTACTTCAATTCGCAACAATGTCCACCAATTCGCCAGCGCGGTGGACAATGGCCTAAAACTCTCTCATTCTGAGAGAAGACCCGTACCCAGCAGTGGGATTATAATGGGTTGGCACCAGTTCAATTCTGTTTTTGCTCGAAGAATCGTCCATTTATTTAATAAAAACAAATAATTTAGATATGTAACAACATTTATAATTATTAAAATTAATATTAAACGAATTCATTTCAACAATATATATAAACGTAATTCATAACAATGAAAGAATATAGATACAACAATAAAATATACTCATTGATAACATATTAAATCAGATACAAAGCTATTTTAATAAAAAGCATTTAAATAATAAATTTTATTAAAAAGGATATTCATATATTTAAGTTTTAATGAAATAAAAAATCGAGACATTTTTATGCATAAAAATAAATAGTATCCGCGCATAAATGTTTAATAATGTTAATTATAAAATGGCACTGATATATTCTTTCAATATTGTATCACTTTTATAAAATGCGTATTAAATATTTGTGTGTACATTATTATATAAGTTGCGTTTCGTACAAATTCATTTAAGTACTTAATAAGTAAACACAAGTCAAATTACTGTATTATATGTGATGCAAAATGAATTATTATGACTTATATATTGTCGTATGCAAAAATTACCGTAACAAGAAAATTCCACTTATTATTCTGAGAGGGCTAACAGAATATTATAATACATTTTATTACGCAGTCTAAGTAAAATTTTGTCTCTTGAAATAAGCATATAAGAAACGATGTGACAATAATGGGTTAGTGGCAAAAGGACATACGACGGGCCCCTAGAACAAAATCGTATATGAAAAATTACCAATTTATAGTATAAAGGTTAGAAGTCTTATGGATATACAAAAAATGATTACTTACCGTCATTATAATTATAAATAAATATTGCACGGATATTTGTACGCCAACATTGGCAAAGCGCAACGGGTTTTATAATCTAACTGTAATATGTCATCTTTGTACCTGTGCTTACACAAATAAACCATTTGAATTTGAATTTACGCCAAGAAAGACGATCTGTGGAAAATCATTGTAATAGCTACTTGGAACTTATTAAATACGTTCTTAAATAGCTATTACGATCAACTTGGTAACTTTTCATATACGATTTAGTTTTAGGGGCCCGTCGATTATGATGTATATTTACAAATTAGGAATATGTTTAATATTACAAAGTCATACTCAAATGTAGTTCGTAGTTCAAAATTTTACATTTCACAGCGGTGTAGTAGTAAGCTGATGGCTCTGAGAGTAAATTTTGGGACGTGAAGTCAAATTCCTTTTTTCAATATTTAAAATTTACTCATCATGTTTCACAATGGTGGTATAACTTCTAAAATTCAACAATTGTTAACATAAATAGATGTTTTCAAAAGATTTGATTTAATTTCAAATTAAGGGTAACCACATAAAAACATTAAGTATCACACCTATCATTTAATGTGTATATGTATGTTTGTTCTTAAGTTAATTTTTAAAACTTAGCAACTTTAGTCTCCAGGACTCCTATGTTTTGAATCTCGCTGTGGATGACGTCACCGGGCTTGAGGTACTCTGGCGGGGAGCGATACATGCCCACTCCGCCGGGAGTGCCTGTGAGGAGGATATCCCCTGGCAAGAGCGTCATTACCCTGGAAAGAAAAAATATATAGTGAGTTGTTAATTTAATAACTAGCTGTACCTTATGAGTTAGGCCACCACAAAAATAGCCTTCAGAAATCTCCGTGAGCTCATGCACAATAACTTCGCTAAAGATCTTCATATGATCACGTGCATTGCTTACGATTCTATAAAAAGATATACCGACAAATATTCATTTATATATATGTCTTTTTAATTGTCATGAATACCTATATTTAGTTTTATTTTGTTTTATGTTTATCTTTTTTTGTTCTTAGATTTAGTTAGATATTACACTTCGTACACATTAGGTGAGTTGTATATACCCGTAATGGCGATTTACACTGAACCAAACGAATTGTATTTTTTTTAACAATGTATAGTGGTAAGTCAATGGTACATCTAAATAAATAAATAAATATATATGTCGAATCGTGAAAATCAAATAAATTGTGCTATAGGATCATTTACTCGCAGCGCTGAGCGCATCGGGGTGGGGTTTATTGAGGTAAAATCCCACATAACCCGGCGTTGCTTCCACGGCGTCGAGTACCTTTTGAAGGTTTCCCCCTCGATAACAAAAAAAAGGATCTTTTGCTACTGCTATGAAACCAATATGGTATAAGAGTATATAAGGTCGAACACAGAAACATTTGTGCACCTGAAGACTAAAATTAAACTTAAAATGAATTCACAAAATGTAAATCGGTCTTGTAACCAGCAATCGTAAGTCAGCCACTACATTTTTGTTATAAAATACAAACAAGGTATAGGGGACTAAACATATTAAGGAACATTACGTATTTTTTTTCGTAAGATTGAAGTAGCAAACGAGCATGCAGTCCACCTGATGGTACGTGGTCACTGCCGTCCATGGACATCTATAATCAACTTCATACAGAACATGGGTTCCATCTGAAGTCAATCATAGATGCGTCGCTACTCACGAGGACTATGATGGTCGCCTCGTGTAAAAGTGTGCCGACAACCACACCCTTTTATGAAAACGCAAGAAACGCTTCCCGCTAGAAATAGGTGTGGCGGTGGTACTTCCCCGGGCGAACTACACTGGTTCTACCACCTTGAGAAGTTTAAGTTAAAACGTTTATACTTACGAGGTGAGCCTCTCAATCACATTGGGTATCTTGTGCACCAAGTTGCGCGTGTTGCTTGTCTGTTTCAGTACATTGTTGACGCTGCACTTGATGTCCAGGACCTGTGGGTCTGGTATGTCGTCCGTTGTCACTATGTACGGGCCGATGGGGCAGAATGTGTCCATGGCCTGAGGGAAATTAAGAAATCTTTATTTATTATTTTGATTACTGTTTTTTATGAAATGCACGAGCATGCAGTCCAGCTCACGGTAAGTGGGTACTGTAGTCCATAGACACCTGTGATGAACTTCGTATATAACAGTGGTTCTAAGAGGTGGTAAAAGGCGCGGTGCAAGTGGCCTCGCGCCTCACACACACAGACAAACTAAGCTTTAGTTTTCTCCTTGGTGACTTGGTGTAGGGCCGGACGATCTAGATTTGGCGACTTTTTTGTTTTGGTCGACAAACTGCAGTGCGACCTAAATTTGTATAGATTGGGCGCCTTTTTTGCAAAGCAATGCAATTAAATGTTCGCAAAACATTCACATAATTCTTGCGAATATTCGAATTGCGAATATTATAATTTTTTTATTTATTTATTTATTTATTACAAAACTTACAACTAACATTACAGGACTTCTCCTAACTCGTTACATTAGATATTACATTATCGTTATTAAATTAATGTTAAATGTCATAAAATTACAATAATTACAAGATTACAAAATTAATAAATAGAGAAATAATATACTAATAAAATATTCGTTACATCACCAAAGCAAGCAATCAGATAGCCTCGTGAATCGTACATTGCCCACATTAGGTAAGGTTATGTCTTGCGCCGTCACTGGTGGCTGACGTGAGTGGTTTAAGCTACAACCCTCCACACCAACCAAGTGGTATACTTCAAACATCCTTGAAAACGTTTTAAAGTACCATGCAGTCCATCTGATTGTTAGTGGCAACTGATGGCATTCATAACCAGGGTCTACATAGACTTAGTGCTATCAGAGGAAAGCCACAAATGAGTTGCATATCCATGGAATTATTAGAATGGAACAGCTCGTAGCTTCTCGCTGTCTGTCCCTATGTATGCTTAGATGTATAAACCAACGCTACGGATTTGAATGAAGTTTTTTTAATAGATAGAATGATTCAGGAGGAAGGTTTTTATGTATTATTCGTGTATAGTAGAGAAACACTGATAATTTTAGATTTTTGACTAGGAACGAAGTTCGCCGGGTCAACTAGTTACTTTATAAGATTGAAGTAGCAAACGAGCATGCAGTCCACCCGACGGTAAGTGATTACATCCGCCCATAAGCATTTGAGAGGAACTTCGTGTAGAACATGAGTTCTATCTGAAATCACGTTGCTACTCTCGAGGGCTAAGCCGACAACCACACCTTTCCACCGAAACGCAAGAACTGAGTCACGCTAGAAATAAGTGGGGCGGTGGTATCTCCCCTGTCGAACTACATTGTTTCTACCACCTGGCAAAGTCTCCGTGTCAAAGAGATATCCATAAAACAGAGTGCACTTAAATTCAGATACACTTTTCATCTTTATACTTCTTCGATTACATAACACTTAACAGGAGAGCGATAACGTAAAATCATTCAAAACGTCAACGCAATATTCAACAGAGTACTCGAGATAGTGATAGTAAATATTCGATAACATTTACCTGCATGATTTACTGATTCGTATCTCTGGAGATGTATCTTGGGTAGTTACATAGTTATGTTTAAAAACACCAGTACGAGTTTACTACGTTTTCTGAAAACAATATTGCTTATGTTTTCGCCAATCATAGCAACGTCCATTGCAAGATATGGCCGAAAACAAAACTTATACGTTAAATGTAAATTATTAAAAACAAAAACAATTATTGTTGTTGTGACGTTACATTATTAACATAATAAAATCGTACTAAGGGTACAGAGCCTTTAGTACGAGTACTTATTACGTTTCGTCAAAACAACCAACGTTTACGTTTTTGTCCATATACATTATACAACATTATAAACATATTAAACCGTATTAAGGGCACAGGGCTATTTTATAACTCTGAATTTCGTATAAACTCAATTTTTAATAATATTCATGTTTTCTTTCTAGAAATGAACGATAATTATATGAGAGTCATGTCTCACCAAATTTTATCTGACAGATGAAATAACAATCGGAAAATACCGAACTCCAAATATTATCTCAATTTCATATGATTTGCAAAGTTTTCTTTCGTTATAACTTTGTTTACAGTGGTCGTCACATTTTTCATTGCAACCACTTTTTGAGTATGAAAATAATGTTACATGCATAAACCCTTTTCGTCTACCATCCTCTTGTATCATATTCACACATCACAAATTCGCATTATGTGTGTCACAATCAAAGTTCCTATGGAAATGTAATCTTTCCGAGGCCTCTTTTTGAAAAGAATTTGCCCTCGTTCCCATAATTTGCGAACTCTACCAAGAAACTCACTTCCTAATCGGTTCTCTTCTCTACTCCCACTCAGTTCTTTTTTACCACGGAACTCACTTTCCTAAACATCTCTCTTCTTTACTCTTACTCTCCTTCCCTTTTTTTTTGTTCTCGAGGGGAAAACCTTCAAAAGGCACCCGACGCCGTGGGAGCGACGCAGGGTTATTAGGGAATTTTACCGCACGAAACACCCGCCCCCCCCGGTGGCCATCCTCGGCGCTGTAAAGAGGACTTCGGGATCTCCAAAGGAACGTAACTGGAATCCTCTGAGCGCGTTGCCTATCGAGCTCCTCTCAGGTGGGCGGGTGAGCCCAGGTGGTAGTCTTTAAGACGGTATGCGACCACACATACCGCCGTCCTTCCCGGGATCGCCTGACCAAACGGTTCGAGCTCCCACTCTAGCCGCCCGTAATCCCGGAAGCTCCTTTTAGCCGCCTTTTACGACAGGCAGGGGATGCCGTAGCCCTATCTCTGATCCCGGAACTACAGGGACGACTCTCCTTCCCTAGCTAATAGAATTAAGCTCACCTTTCTAAGAAAGACTTCCCACTCACATTCTTATTTACCTCACAACTTCCTAAAATTTCTTCTTTATCCCCACTTACCTTCCCAAGCAAGAACTGCCCGCCATTCCTCTCCTTCTGCCAGTCCCTAGCGCTGATGTCCTGCGCAACAGTGTACCCCAGGATGTAGTCGTAGGCATTGGCTGCTTTTACGTTGCTCGCTGTCTTCCCAATCACAACCACCAGCTCCACCTCCCAGTCCACTTTCTAGAAGAAAACTCACTCTAAGATTACGAGTCATTGGAGCAAATAAATCTATATATTAATATGTGAAGCAAAGACTTTTGATTCGTTTTTAAGATACTTGCCGCGGACGGAGGGGGATGAAATTATGCACGATTACAGTTAATGTAGAGAAGGATTACCAAATGCTAATATTTTTTTCAAATAATGCATAAAATATACCTAAAATCAACTAAAAACGCATTACACACACTATCTTGCGTTGCCTTGCACAAATACATAAATAATAAACGAAATAAAACATTCAATATGAAAACACATAAAAAATGTGAAAATATTGCTCTTAAATGCTTAGTAAATTAAAACCTCTTTTTACTTTTAACGGGTGATTTTAATCAATAAAATAAATACAATTTATTGAGAAATATACTTGGTA
Organism: Spicauda simplicius; assembly: GCA_949699795.1. Taxonomy (NCBI): domain Eukaryota; kingdom Metazoa; phylum Arthropoda; class Insecta; order Lepidoptera; family Hesperiidae; genus Spicauda; species Spicauda simplicius. Next base: position 9,194,728 of record OX453079.1, read on the forward strand.
GTTTGGACAATAAGAAGTTTAGTTTTTTAAATTAAATCACGATCGAATTTCTACCTTTGCGACGGGTGACTAGTATTATGAGATAGGCAAAGATGATTTTGTATTTTTTTCGAAATAAAAATATCAAAGCGTGGATATCGAAAAAATATATTTTTTTAAAGATTGAAGCAGCATAGGATCTTATAGTCCACCTGTTGGTTACTGCCGCCTGTGCTGCATTTGTATGCAACTTCATACAGAACAACGTTCTGTCTGAAATCAATGACAGATGGAGCTAGTTTCGAGGACTAAGATAGTCTCCTTATATGTAAGTGAGCCGGCAACCACACCTTCCATCTGTTTTTATCTGACTGAAGTAGCAAACGAACATGCAGTCCACCTGATGATAAGTGGCCACCGCCGCCCATGGACATCTGTAATCTACTTCGTACAGAACATGGGTTCCATCTGAAGTCAATCACAGATGCGTTGCTACTCCCGAGGACTATGATGGTCGCCTCATGTGAAAGTGTGTAGGCAACCACACCCTTTTATCGAAACGCAAAAAATGCTACACGCTAGAAATAAGTGTGGCGGTGGTCCAGTCCCGGTCTAACTATACTGGTTCTACCACCTTGAAAGCCATCTCGCGAAAGATCTGCTTCTCGCTAGATATAGGTATAGTCAGTCAGTATAGATATAGGTCAAGCCATACTCGTTGTACCACGTTGCAAATACATTAAAATTATAAGCTAGCTTTATAATTACAAGATAAAGGTAAACATAAAGCCACACTACAAAACAATTGAGACCGACAATAAGTACATAGGTAATCACTTTGTAAATAAAGGATTAAATATAAAAGCTAACTACCTTATCACTACTTTGCGGGTCGTTGTATCAAAAACTATACAATATTTTAAATATACGAGTATTGTAAATAAATATTTGTAACTTAACTCAGTACAATTTAAGTAACTTAATTACACACACTCTATTGGGTTTTCAACTTGTAAGAAAGTTGTAAGTCGTTACTACTTTGTAGGATTTCCATCTTATTTATGACGTACATACATCATCGATTCTTTTTAGTCCCATCCATCCATCCATGAGCCCTTTGATGTCCACTGCTGGACATAGGCCTCCCATAAATGACGCCACTCCAACCGGTCCTGTGCCCTCTGAGTCCAACGGTTTCCAGCTGTCTTCATCAGGTCATCGGGCCACCTGGTGGGGGACGACCTGTGCTCCTTTTGCCTAAACGAGATCGCCACTCGAGGACCTTCCTTCCCCATCGGCTATCGGTCCTACGAGCGATGTGGCTTTTTAGTTACAACCACTAAATACGTCTTGTGTACATTAACAACATCAAAATCCAGCCTTTTGAATTCTATAGACATATATGTATCTATATATATGTATCTAAACAAGCACTCCCATATCCAGATTTAAAAGTAATGTATAGATTCATAGTCATATTATATATAGCGATCGATCGATCGATGGGATCTCTAAGCCCCATCATAGTAGGTCGTAAGTCAAAATAATTAACCCAACTTGTGAAAGTATCAAGATTTATATACCTTATCCGGCTCTACTACCAAGATAAAAGTGCAGTGTTTTCCAAAGTAAGTTAGTCCATTACCTCTGGGGGTAGCCAAGTCCACCGTAAAGAGGTCGCAAAAAGACATCTTGCGGTCCTTACGGGAAAAACATGGATACTTTGAAAGATGTTTTTTGTTAATAAGATTTTGATCTAGTTTTGGACATGTAATCGATTTAAAATTGATTCGTATCTAATTAAAAAAAAAATTGATTTCAGAATACAGGCTACAAACATCTGACGATGGGGATCCGCGAAACATTTTTAGGTAATAGACACGCGAAAAATTTTTACAAATTAAAGGGGTCGTCGTAGAATGGTTGAAAAGCACTGGAATACAACATGCATCCGCCTACACGCATTTAGAATTACGAACACAATTTGCTTCAATAATTGACCCCAATTTGCGTGACCTCGGGTCAGTGCGGCCCACCGTGATTCAGACAATTTGACCTCACCCTGATAGAAATAAATGTTTCGGATACTTTGTTTTTATTTTCCTTTTCCTGGTTTTTTACTTACAATAGGTTCAAGTGGTAGACTACCTACGCTCCATTTAAAGTAACTGATGGTGTCAGTTACTTTAAATGATGAATACATTTCTAAATATCTTCGCTCTGCGACAGCAATTTAGTTTCTATTATAATATTTCTCTTAATACAGAAGAAGAGTTTTAGGGCTTTTTAACCAACCTCATATTTATACTATTAATGCAGCAAGCGACCATGCGGTCCATCTGGAAGCGTTTACTGCCGCCAGTAACTTGCATCGTACACCTGCAATTAACTCCAGATAAGATCAGTCTTACCTGATCTGGGTGGTCACAGATGTTTTGCTATCGCTGAAAACTATGTTGGAATTTCGTATAGGTACTCTTTTTACCACACCCGGCAACTTTAGCTAACAACAGAGCTAGACAGTTATTAGACATAAATAGTTGTATTAGGGTTTCAATAACATATTGCAGTAGCATAGAATAGTAGTTCTATTTGGTTAATATTAGATATAATAGAGCAGTGATAGCCTAATGGTTGAAACTTGCCCTCTCAATCGGGAGGTCCGAGGTTCAAACCCAGGCACGCACCACTGATTTATGTCCGTATTAGAAATTAATTATCACTGCTTTTCGGTGAAGGAAAACATCGTGAGGGAACGACACATCCGAGATGTCTTTAAAAAAAGTTCTAGGAGGTGAGTGAAGTCCACCAATCATCACCAGTTGCCCTTGGCCAGCGCGGTGGACTATGGCCTAAACTCTCTCATTCTGAGAGAAGATCCGTGCCCAGCAATAGGACAATAATGGGTTGTACCCAATATAAGAAAGGGATCTCGTGACTATGAGTCTCGAGTTATAGCTTCTAATTATAAGTTTCGCTATACCGGCGCTTAGCTTTGCTGTCTGCTGCAAGTGTCGCCATTGAAAAAATATGTGTCTGATTTTATAGAGCTGGGGATCGCTGCAAAATGTAGCGAGATTGCCTTGAAATTTGAAATGACGCTTGATACTACTGTTTCCTGGCCCGCCAGTTAGTTCATTAGGCGGCAACCTTTGAGACAATATAGGCAACAATGTAGTAGCAAGAGGCACGAGTAATAGCGCATTTGGCGATAACTACCCAAGCGCGAATTGAAAGACATTACACAACTTTGAGAACTTTTTTTTAGACTTGTAGGTGTGTATATTTCCCGACTATGTTTAAATTAAATTAGAGATCAAATAATTACTAATTCGCACTTTATTCCAGAAAAATCTGTGGTGCGCCTGCGGTGCGATGCTTGAACACTCGGTAGAGAGGCCAAGTTTCAGCCATTATCACTGTTAATTAAGATATTTTTACATAAAAGAGACATAATTAAATGAAAAATTTAGATATCCATTTAAGGTGTATGTGTATGAGTGTTTGCGGTCATAGAACACAGAAAATTCTATTAGGGAGCTAATCTATGTTCATTAGCTCCAATGTATTTTGTAAAATGACATGTTTTTTTCCATAGAAAAGCTAGGCATTCCTTTTTAGAAGCACAATACAAGAAATTAAGTACTATTTACCGTAGTCACATCAGTTCTGAGCCTCACAGCATCACCAGTACCAATCACAGTGCTTGGAAACTTGTTGAAGATCATTGGTACGGCTGGTGGGGTCAGCTTCTGCTCCTCACAGTGGTCCTGGTAGTTCAGCCCGATGCAGAGGACCTTATCCATACCCTGGATTGGCGCTGTTAGCTTGACTGATGACAAGGGCACTGATGCTGGCTTGGTGGCCTTTATCCTGAACAATTAAATATGGACAAATTATGGTTTTAATAATTTGGTGGAGGATGGCAGTTCATGTCATTTGCATGGTAATTGTTATGTATTTTATGAATTATATGAACTGGTGGGTGTAGGGACATGTAATATATTAATTCATGTCAGCAATTAAAATGAGATCATCTGAATCGTGAGAGTGTGAGTGTTGCATTTCAGCGAAAAATATGTATATAGAGACGGCTGCGTCCGTCGTTTAGGTACACAGTCTGAAATATACACAGTTAACGGAACACGTATTTTATTCCATAGTCCCAGATCTGTATAGGTAACCCTTTACATTACCTAAACTAACATATTTTGAAATTCCGCTTTAACCTTCATGTAACGGTCTGGAGGTAGCGGTCTCGCCCTAGCGTATACCGGTGGCCCCGTAGTTTCGATATGGTGGCACACCGAATGCTTAGGTATGTCCTTATAAGACACTAATTTAGTGACGTCCGGGTACTCGCACAGTATATCATGCCAGATATTATTATTAATTACTGTTTTAATGGATGATTCACAATCATTATGACATACAATAGAAGCGATCGTATTTAGACGCGTAAGTTGATCTACTAGCTTTCGCGTGCTTAAATCAACCAACAACCTATAATGGGTTAAAAAATCTGCCCCTATTATAGGCTGTTTGACAGCCGCTACGATGAATGTCCATCGGAAAGCTCGTCTTAAACCTAGATCTAAAATTAAATTACGCATACCATAAGTTTCTATCTCGCTTCCATTAGCCGCATAGAGTTTGTACTTGTCACTCGCGATATCCTTGGAACGGCACTTAGATACAGGAATCACGGAAACGTTTGCGCCAGTGTCTATTAAAAATCTTAGTCCACTGTTTTTGTCCAACACACAAAGGCGATTTGACGTGTTGATACAAACTTCCGCCACAGGTTGTATCACACCTAGTTTTCCGATGCGTTAGTGTTTTTCGGCTCCTTCCAATTACACGGCTCGACACATTTGGTAGCTTTGGTACGATACTTAAAATGATAGTAGCATAACCACTCGGGGTTGTTACGCCTTCTACTCACGGTTCGCGACCTTGCTCGTCGATATCCGTTCGCGCCATCTCTGCCGCGTTGTGGGGTCCGCGAACGACGCAGCTCTGCGACTTCCAACCGTAGCATTTCCACCATGGCAGCCAATTCCGAGGATGAGCTGGAGTCCTTAGAGGTAGGAGTAGGCGACACCGCTGCGATCTCCGCCAGCCTCGACGCCTCCATAACCTTGTCCGCCACGATCGCCAGATTGTCCAGATTCGTGACCTCGGTAACCGCCAACACTGCCTGCACCGCCGTCGGAAGATGACTGTTCCACATTATTTGAAGGGTAGCGTCCGGTATTTTCCCCCGCGCCAAGTCCCTCATTCGCCGTAAAAGTTGTGATGGCTTCTGGGTCCCGAGCTCCATCTCGCCCAGAAGCTTTTGGAACTGGCGGGTTTCCGATTCTTCAAATACCTGAAGCAGTCTGTCTTTCAACGTGCTGTATTTTCGCGACTCTGGCGGAGCTAGCAGCAAGTCACTAACTTGCTGTATCGCAGTCTTATTGAGCTTAGTGACAACTAAATTCAATTTTGCGGCGTCACTCAATTTTTGGTTGTCGACCACCGCTTCAAACTGGACGAACCAAAGCCTCGGCTGGTCGGCCCAAAAATCTGGTACCCTCGATGACACCGTTATGCTGGCTAGTGCTGATTCTCCGTCACCACGTGGGTCCACTTTGGGTTCTTGGGCACGCATCGCAGGTACTCCTTGAGTGGCCATAGTCCAATTTGCAGTTAACTATTCGGGTCACCAGTTTAGGTACGTCACGTCACGTTACGATCACGTCGGGGTCACCAGTTTAGGTAATGTAAAGGGTTACCTATACAGATTACCTATACAGATACCTTATTTATTGGCAGGAAAGAAAACTATTTTTAGTAAATTAGATTTAAATCGAGCGTATCATTTTATACCAGTTGCCCCGGAGGACGTTGAAAAAACCGCAATCATTACACCGTTTGGACTTTTTGAATTTCCGCGGATGACGTTTGGTTTGCGCAACGCAGCTCAATCGTTTCAGAGATTCATGGATACGATAGTGCTGCGTGGCTTCGATTTCGTTTTTAATTACATAGATGATGTCTTTATAGCGAGTGAATCAGCGGAAATTCATAAAGAGCACCTAAAAGCGATTTTTCAAAGATTCAATGAGTATGGCGTAACAATTAATGTTTCAAAATGTGTGTTTGGGGTGTCCAAATTAGACTTTTTAGGGTATGAAGTGTCGACGGATGGCGTTCGCCCCGCTCGACAATAAAGTGCAAGCGATTGTAAATTTTCCGAGACCCGAAAACGTGGAGCAATTGCGTCGTTTTCTCGGTATGGTTAACTTTTACCGTGCACATATTCCTAAGGCAGTTGATTGCCAGGCGGAATTAAATAGTTATTTACATAATACTAAGAAGCGAGATAAAACAATAATTAAGTGGACGGATAATGCCAACGAGGCATTTGAGAAATGTAAGGATAGCTTAAAAAGCGCCGTTACATTGTCTTACCCATTACAGGACGCTAAGTTATCTTTAATGTGTGACGCGTCAAACACTAGCGTAGGTGCAGTTTTACAACAACAGTTAAATAAATCCTGGAAACCGTTGGGATATTTTTCTAAAAAATTAACGTTAACAGAGGTTAAATACTCAACTTACGATAGGGAATTGTTAGCAATATATATGGCCATCAGACACTTTAGAAATTTATTAGAAGGCCGTAAACTAGTAATTTTTACGGATCACAAGCCTTTAACGTACGCTTTTACGAAGATTAATAGTGATAAGGAAAGTCCTAGACGAATTCGTCAACTTTCCTATATCAGCGAATTCAGTACTGATATCCGGTATATACATGGTAATCAAAATGTAGTAGCAGATGCGTTGTCAAGGATACAAACTATAAGTTGTCCCACGACATTAGATTACACTGAGTTAGCGGAATCGCAATCCAGTGACGAATACCTACAGCACGCGCTGCAAGTATCGGATGACAATTTACAGTTTAAACAATTTTACCTACCAGATTGCGAGAAACAAATATATTGTGAGGTATCATCTAACAGAATTAGACCTTATTTACCTGAAAAATTTCGTATAATGGCTTTTCATTCAGTACATGACCTTAGCCATCCTGGCATTAAAAGTAGTAAACAATTGATCAAACAAAAGTTCTTTTGGCCAAATATGGATCGAGACATTGCTAAGTGGGCAAGAGCATGTATACGTTGTCAAAAAGTCAAAATTAATAGGCATACTTTTTCAGGTATAGGTGAATTTGAACGAGTAGATCGTTTTCAACATTTACACATCGATATAGTGGGCCCTTTGCCAATATCAGCTGATGGTTATAAATATTGCATAACGATGTTAGATCGCGCTACGGGATGGCCTGAGGCCGTACCCGTTCAGAATATCACAGCGGAGACGGTAGCTAGAGTAGTATTTGAGTGTTGGATATCTCGTTTTGGCTGTCCTTCGAAGCTTACAAGCGACCAAGGAAGACAATTTGAGAGTGATTTGTTTAATAACCTCATGAAGTATTTGGGTATACACAAACTTCGTACTACTCCTTACCATCCACAAAGCAATGGCATGATAGAACGTTGGCATAGAGCACTAAAAGTGGCTCTCATGGCACGTTTACAATGCAACAATTCCTGGGTAGATGAACTTCCGATCGCGTTATTAGGTCTACGTTCAGCTACTAGAAGTGACAGCGGCGTGAGCGCAGCTGAGAGAACCTACGGTAAAGCGATTCGATTGCCGGGTGATTTTTATGATGACACTCAGTTATGTACTTCGGACTCGGAATATTTACAGTTGCTTAGGGATGCTATTAATAAATTAAAACCGCGACCAAAGATTCATGGTAATTCGCGATCATTATTTGTGTCTAGCGATCTAAATACATGTAAGAGCGTATTTGTAAGAAATGATCTACTGCGAAAATCACTACAGCCGCCATACGAAGGTCCTTATAATGTTATTAGAAGGAAAGGAAAGACTTTTACTATTAAGATAGGAGATAAGGAATCTTGTATATCTATTGATAGGCTTAAACCTGCTTTTATACTTGACGAGATGCCGTCAGATAATTTTAATGATAGTAATAGTTTTAATAATTTTTGTGACTTGAATAAAAATAGTTTTAGTTATAATAACACAGCCACATCTAGTAAAACTCTATGTCCTAAAACATCGAGAAGCGGCCGTGTCATCAGGCCACCTGCTCGTTTTGTTTAGTAGTCATTTTTGATACTACACGAGTATTGAAATGTGAATAATTATGTAGGTCAGTTACTTTTTTTTGCTACTTTACTTTATACTTTATATACATTGTTTTAGGTTACGTTTTTATAAAAATTTAATAATACTAGAACTTTTAATTTCATTTCATTGTAACATTGCGAAAGTGTAAGTAATCATGTTTGATGAAAATGCCAATGCAACAACACTCACAATGCAACAATACTCATGCAATGTAGCATATTTTTAGAAAATATTTATTGTTTTAAATTAAACACGGTCAGCGACCTATGCCATCCCACTACTTAACTTAGGTCAGCATATACATCGCTGCCATTTATTTTCTTAGGGTTTTCGTTTTATATTATTATTATTATTTTTTATTTTTTTTTTTGTTAAGGGGGGAATGGTGTAGGGACATGTAATATATTAATTCATGTCAGCAATTAAAATGAGATCATCTGAATCGTGAGAGTGTGAGTGTTGCATTTCAGCGAAAAATATGTATATAGAGACGGCTGCGTCCGTCGTTTAGGTACACAGTCTGAAATATACACAGTTAACGGAACACGTATTTTATTCCATAGTCCCAGATCTGTATAGGTAACCCTTTACATTACCTAAAGTGGGATACTATATAAATGGATATTATGTGATAAAATGTTTTTAATATCAAATATTTTGTACCTAAACAAGATTTGAAAACCAGCTTAAATACTGCTGCCCCAGACATCTCTAGTCTAAATTTATGATTTTTGGAAACTTGCAAGTAAGCATGCAGTCCACCTGATGGTTAGTAAAGTAAAGACATGTAATATATTTTTCTTTTTTATCTAAATAAAATAGCAAATAAGCATGCAATCCACAGCATGGTAAGTGGTCACTGCTTGGGGACATTTCTAAACAATTTTATATAAAACTAGCTGTAGCCTATATGTGTTGCTACTCCATCACAAAAAAAAATTAGAAACCTTTGCAAGCTTATGAATAACAACTTTGCCAAAGATCATCACATGATCAAATGAATAGTTTGCGATTCTATAGAGGACATACAGACAAACATTCATTTTTATAAAAAAGACAAGGGACCTCAATACTATTGCAAATTGCCAAACTATCGATGGTGCCAAATTATCGATACTATCGATACTATCGATTCTTTCAATGTTTTTAATAATTTATGATCACAATACTATCGGTAGTATCGATACAATCGACAATCCATTCTTCTTGAGCAACAATACTTTCGATAGTATCGATAGTATCGCTCTCATCCGATAAAATTGCCTTATTTTGAACTATTGATAGTATCGATACTATTGATAGTATCGATACTATCGATAGGACCATCGATAGTATGGCTGTTTTAAGATGAAAACTATCGATTGAAAAACTATAGATAGTTCGGCAACACTAACAAGGGTTCTATGTGAAGTCAATCAAATGCATTGCTACTACCGAGGAGTAAGATGGTCACCTTGTATAACACACAAGAATTTTGATCATTCAGAACAATTATCATACTATAGAAAATAAATATGCAATTTATTCTAATTAACTATTGAGCAACATTCTATTACAGTTATAGAGAATAATAGAAATTCAAGGTCAGATACAACATTTCAATAATGTTACAAGCAAATTTACACATTTATACATCTGTTATCATGTAGAATTGCCTGCCTGTTATTTCTCATGCTTTATTTTACAAAGAAAATTATCTCCATTGTCATAAAAAACAATATAAAAAGTAGGTACTGAAAATCACTACATAGTATAAAACAAAGTCGCTTCCTGCTTTCTGTCCCTATTTATGCTTAGATCTTTAAAACTACACTATGGATTTTAATGCAGTTTTTTAATAGATATAGTGATTCAAAAGGAAAGTTTATATATGTGCATAATATAGTGGAGGAAAACTGATAATTTTATATTTTTGTCTTTTATGCAGAACAAAGTTCGCTGGGTCAACTAAGTTGTAAAAAGTAAAAGTAGTATGATTAACAATAACATTGTTGATCTTATTATATTATTATTGTGAGGGAATTAATTGTTAGATTACTAGACAGATAAATAATATCAGAGACTGCCAAAATACTTATTTCTGCCTTTATCTATAAAACATCAAAGTAGTAAACATTACTACTTTGATGTTTTATAGAGTATGATAAGGTAGAAGATCTTATAATATCATTATAAATCTATCTTTCTACAGACATACATCATGTACTGTTTACAAAATAAGATCACTTCATCATTACTGCATAAACTGACTGAAAACTTACCTACCTCTTAACTTTCTCAAGGTCCCCATTCTTCAGCAATTGTAACAGAGTAGTTGGTAATGAAGGGTCAACTTTATTTATATCCACAACATTATCCCCTTCAACATATCCCACCCGGACTTCAGAGCTGTTACTGTACGTAAATTGTGCGAATTTCATGTTTCTACTGCAACTAACTGAAAAATGTCTCGCTGAAGACTCCCTGAAAGGCGATAGCACTACTGAAGTGTTTACCGCTTTATTCGGCCTCAAATAGGTTTTTACGCACGTTATCGCGCGAACTGTCCAACCGGCGGAATTCATGGTCACTATTTACGTCTACGTCACGTTTAGAATAACGTATCAAAACAATATTTTGTCTGAATAGGTACAAGGTTATGTAACAAAAAACTATACAAATTAGTGGCTTTATTAAACGAAATTGTCCTCTCAATGACAATGATAAGGGAGATAAGCAATTAAATGCTACTTTCTTGTTTTTAATAACAAATCTGAACCTAAAAAGATATGACCCATTCTTATCAAAAATAAATTCAATGACAGACACCGGTTTTGTTCAGTGATCACTTTCAGTGATCTTTTTACTAAGTATTACTTAAATTTTAATATAAATGTAAACAATAACTTATTGGGGCTAGCTGGAAAACATACAAAACACATGTTTATGGATAAAACCTTTTTTTAGAAATGTTCTGTTATAAAAAAAACGGTTTCATACTTTCACTACGTAACAAGCAAGGAATAAATTAGAGTCTGATTTCGGTATTTGCACGCCATTTATTTGACTTTTGCTGAATGACAAATGTTTATTGTCAAAATAACACTGACATTTACTACAATGTTGCCTCAACACTTAAATCTTCCTTTAATGATCATACAACTAAAGTATAATTTCGGCTACAAAAAAGATCTATTTCATCATAAAAAAGAACTAAATTTGTAGAATCACACTTTTAAGTGATAAAAAATCGTACTATGCAACAACACGATGGGTTTGACTACTATACAATTTATTTTTTATTTTCAGTTCATTGAATTAAAGCTTGTCTTGAAAATATTTTTTAATATTTTACTGATTTGGACTTAAACTGCCATCGCTTACTGGTGGTTTATGATGATATGGGGTTCTATAGCTTAGTGTGGACGGATATATAAGGAGAGATACCTAAGATCCCCCCTAAAACGATGATCCATGGAGACCCTGGGATGCCATGACATACATAAGCTTTCCCATAGGTCAGTAGTAGGTATGTAAATTTCATAAGTCGCAAGCATGATCAGATTTTGAAGTGATAACTTCTAATTCTTATGGGAATGTAAACCGCTTCGTAACATAGCCTGTTTGTCTGGCTTCCTCTTCTCCCACACATACGCCAGTGGCAGGCAAGCTAACCCTAACTCTCACTCTAACCCACAGCACTAGCAGTCTTATGGACAAAAGCTTCTCTTCCGTCCCATTCTTCATTTATAGAACATTAAGTGTCTCCGCAAGTGGCCCGTATGCGGCGACACTTGAGTTATAGTGTGCAATAGACATATATTACTAACAGTGAGCATATTTCCTAAAATTAACTCTACCTAATGATATTAATATCATTAATTAATTAACGTCAGCTTTTCTGAAGATAAGAAATATCAATATTAAATAGTTCAATAGATTACTTTCTTTAATCACTTCTGTTCATCAAAACATTAAATGAAATATGCCAAACCGATGAAAAGGTATGAAATTTGAATTCAAAAAAATATTTTTTGAATATACATCTCGCATTTATAGACATTGAGAAAAAAACCCTGTTGTAGAGGGTTATTAAAATTATGGTTTTATTATTAATATAAACACAAATTCAACCCTTATTATAAATTGTAAGTAATTAAAAAATCTGACAGAAAATTGGAAGGTTTAAATATAAATGTAACGTCAAAATTACATTGTACTTCAATGTGTCAATATCTCTAAGTTGTAGAAAACAAAAGATACAGCTAACATAAGTATAATAATTTTAAAATGCAAATACACTAATATTGTTTAGGGGTTTTCCTTGTGATAGGAAACTCTTCTCTTGTATGGTAAGGAGCGTATACATCATCCACATAATGCTTTGGCCTCTTCCAGTATTTTGTGACCATTTTATCTAGAAGGTGGCTTTGTGAGGAATTACAAAATACATGCTGTCTCAATCTTCTTTTCTGTGCAGATGACTTCTTCCACATTTTCTTATTACGACCGCATAATGTTCGAATCCAACCTCCCCAATTCAATCTATAAAATCTTCTCAACACTGCCTTTACAGTCTTCCTTTTTCCTCTTTTAAGACTAAATTTTGTTACCGAACGTACTGGTACTTGTAAAATATTATTAGAAATTTCAATCAGCTGTTTATTATTGATTAGGGAATCTCTGGCAATAGGCGAAGGTATATTCAAACTAGGTTTAATGCTCAGGGTAGTATAATTTCTAAATTCATTTCCAATAATTCTGGCCGCATTGAAATATGGTATCTGTAGAGGCCGTACGATCCGTAACACTGAAAAAGAAAATCATAACCTCAAAACATCAGTCAAAAACAAGTTACCACTTCCTCGTTATTTAACAAAATAAGATTACAACACAGTGATTTATACATAAACATTAGCAGCATAAAACAAGTGTACGTTTTGTAATATCATATACTAACCAGAAATTGCGCTACGAAACATTTTTTGGAAATTCAGATTTACATTGGTTAGTATGAACAAATGTCAATTGTCAAGGTGACATTTGCACCTTATTCCATTCTGCTTATAGTTGCTATTAAATTTACTTTTAAAGTTACAATTATTAGCTTTCAATACTAGAATATTTTAATCGCCGATATAAATAATTCAAAAGCCATATTTAATAAATCATACTTTATAATTACAGAAAGTTTTTAAATAAATTTCAGGGCATTGTTTACAATGAAGATTAGTGCACTATTACTCTTATCTGTAGCACGTCTATAGTTTCTTGTCTACGTTCTTTAGTCTCTAGTTTTTGACAGGCCGAGGGGTTGTGATAGAGTGCCGAAAATGTATAAATTTACGAACCATGTAACCAACGCTAATTTGGTTTTGGTATGTTTTAAATAACTATTATTTAATTCAAGTTTTAGTTATATTTAATATAGCTTAAGTTGTTTTTGTACTTATATTTATGATAAGTAACTTTTGCTATGTTTATCATGTTTTGATCATTAGCGTACTATAATTACGTTTAATAATTTCGTTTAGTGTTATTATAGATTACTTGATAGTTTAGAGATTGAACCATAACATGTATTTTGTTATTGTTGATCCTTACATAACAAGGTAACGTCATTTTTACAAATAACCTACAAATGTTTCGGTCATAGGTGACAGTCAGCTGCTGTTTCTATATATTTTTTAGTATTGGTTCATATACACATGGATATATACATTTTTGTGTTACATAACATTTTTATTATAATTATATAAATATTATATAAATATGGTATTTTAACTTCTCGGGTTTTAATTATGTCTGTTTGAAATTGATGATTTAATTCATTTTAATCTTTTGTATGATTTTAATTTAAATGATCATATAAAATGTTCTTTATACGTTTTTCTTTAAAGTAAATTTGACAATATTAATCTATTGATACCATAAGCTATGTTTTTTAAATGTATGTATGCTGTTATGTTCATTATTGTTCTGTTTCTGGGCTTAGATCTCCTTTAAAATTAAAAGCTATGAATTAATTGTTGCTATGTCCATACATTTTATATGGGAAAATCATTTATCTAACTTTTATGTTTCACTGCATGTATCAAGATTAAACATTTGTTTGACAAATCTGCGATATGAAATTAAATATATATTTAACAGTACCTACCTAGTTCCTATTAAAATATAGACTGTTGTATGAAGGCAAGGTAATGAATAATTTGTTGTATTTCATATTCAATTGATTTATGTACATAAGATAGCAATTAAGCATGCAAGCGAGAATTTAAGTGGTTTAATGATGAATTATATAAGTATATTGCATACACAGAAAAACCATGCTCCAATTAAAAAATAACTTACAACCTATATAGGTACAAAAATAGTAAATACAAATAATATCACAAATTATCAGTTTAGCTGTCTTTGGGCAAAGTTCCTAAAACTAGCAGCATTTTCTTTTCTAGAAGTTTTGAGTGAAATGCAAACAGCTTGTTGGTCACCAAATGATAAAACGATTCCTTACAACATTTCTTTATAAATATGTTTCAATTTATGTAGAGTTACTAGCTATGACCTAGATACTGCTAGCGAAACAAGTGCCATCTGTGGTGGTCATTGGCATACTTTTTCACTCTGGCTATAAAAGGATTGGAGACTAATCTTTACATAATAGCTGAAATGTAGGCTTATTCCCTCTCTGTCGTATACTACTTAAAAGTTGCTAGGGAACTTGTATGTCAACATCAATATACTACTTGAATGTTTAGCTCCTTATATAAACTAGAATTTTAGTATTTGTCTAATTAAATTGAAGATTTCTTTACAGTTTTAGTTGTGTTCCATCACTACATAGTATAAAATGGTCGCTTTCCGCTGTTTGTCCCTATGTATGCTTAGATCTTTAAAACTACGCTAGGGATTTTAATGCAATTTTTTAATAGCTAGAGTGATTCAAGAGGAAGGTTTATATGTATACATGCATAATATAGTGATGGAACACTAATAATTTTAGATTTTTTACTTTTAGGCGTAACAAAGTTTGCCAGGACAGCTAGTATATAATAAAAGCTCCATGTGAAATAATTAATTGTAGATTATTTTACCCAATATTTAGTGGGAAACAAGGATGCAGACCATCCAATAATAAGTGGTCACTGCCATTCGTGAACATATATTTAACTCCATGTAATATTAGTCTTACCTAAAATTGGCTACATAATTATGCATTTATATTCTTGACGGGTTGAAGTTTGGAATGCATTGGTTATCTCCAACACTTCAAATTAGAATAAAAAATTAAGAGTAATTCAAGACCTAGTGTTCTGAAATGGAGAGGAGTTATTCACTATATATATGTTTTTTATAATAAGTGGTCACTGATGCTTATGGAAATCTGTAAGTAACTTCATACAAGGGTTCAATATGATGTCAATCACAGATGTGTTGCTATTGCCGAGGACTAAGATGGTTGCTTCATATAAAAGTGAGCTGGCAACTGCACTCTTCCATTGAAACACAAGAATGCTTTGCGCTAGAAACAACTGAGACAGTAGTCCATTGTTCTACCACCTTAATTAAAAAAACTACTTAATGTTACCAACAGCTTGGCTAGGTCATGGACTTAGTTATTAATGCAATTTAATTTATATTTTCATGCAGCATGCAAAATACACAGCACCATTTTTAGTACATATCTGTAGAGTTTTACAATGTTATTATTTTAACTCCTACAGATTAAACATCTCTTTTCTTAAATATTTTTAACATATTACGTTTTACAGGTAAGAAAACAACTAGGCGACGGATCATGCGCGGCGTTAATAGTGATGCGTGCGCCGCGTCGTCGGTACGCGCAACAGGACTGCCCCCCTCCGAGGCAAACGCCCAAGTCCCGGAAACTGCTGTGGGGGACCATCGGTGCAACTGTCCTCACCGGCGCCGCTGTTGTATACGCTAAGTATGTTATAGCTTTTCGCGCGTCCCAGAAGACGCTCACACAGCCACAAACGCCCAAAACGTCGTTCCACAAGACGACCGTGGTCGTTGTCGCGGCGAAAACGTTACTCATAACGTCATGACTTACGCCCACGCGACGCTCACGACGACCCATCTAACAAAGGTGGATCGAAGTGATCGTTCCAAGAGAATATGTCAGTAAAGCTCACAACCTAATGGAACGGGAAAAACTATGGTCGTGAGCGTGCGCCTTGTGAACGTCTAATGGAACGCACCCTAAATAGATACGTACTAGTAATTCGCGTATATTCGCGAATGCGAAAGCGTATACGAACATCCCTTATCAACATACGGGAATGTTGGTTTTGTTTTTTAGGTCAACAAGATCCAGTTCAATTTCAATTTGGATAGATTTGGCGACATTTTTTTGCGAAGCGATGCAATTCAATATTCGCAAAACATTCGCACCATTGCGAATGCGAATATCTAATAATTGCGAATATTTAATAATAATTCGTTACATCACTAATACATATATAATCATTTATTCGTTTTGTTTACACATATTTGGCTAATGCACATGAATACTATTTAAAGAGAGAAAAAAGAGAGTGCAAAACATCATGAATTGGATACTGCTCAGCATTATAATTTAACTATGTAATATTATCTTTATTACATGCTGTTGTAAAATGTAGATAACTAATGTAGATAACAAACCATCCATCAGCCTATTGACATCCACTTTAGATATAGACCTTTCCTAATGGGGATTCGTCCTATTAGAACTGCACCTGTATATATGCTATGGTGATTATATATGTTAGTGATTAATGTTGTTCAGGAGACAAAGAAAGACATTGCTGACCTTTTTTATTTGATAGAAGTAGCAAATAAGCATCCAGTCTTGTTACATAGTCACTGTCACCCTTGGACATCTGTTAGCAATGTTATACAAAATAGTATCTAAAGTCAATCACAGGTCCATTGCTACTCCCGAAGATTGAGATGTCTCATATGAATATCATTAAACAAACTTTGGAAAGATTTTACATAACATGTGACTTATCATTTTGCTTCTTCTTCAGGTTCTTACAACTTATGCTCACAAGCAGACAAATCATTTCAAGAAACTTAGTTACTTATTAATCACTCACCCATAGAGTTCACTGAAAAACACCACAAATAGGATTGTGAAGAAAAAAATACCTCTTTATAAATTTGCTTTTGTACTGGGAAATAAACGGCTCATCGCAACAAATTTACAGTCAAATCCAGTGGAATGATATTTCCGTTATGGTTTTTCAGGAATACCCCAGAAGCGCGAAATTTCCTCGAATCGAACGTGCCATGGGCGAATAACTTCATAGCTCTCGTTTATCAAGAGAACACCACGTACTGGAAGTTCTCAGTCAACCAGTTCAACAAAATCACCACAGCCATTGGTAACTTCGTATTTGGGAAGGTAAGGATTTTTTTATAGTTTATGTGGTTTATTTTTTGGTTTTTTGCTAGTATTTTTATTTGGTTGTTTGGTTGATGTCATGTTTTTTTTATAATAATGCAGTAGCAAACGAGCATGCAGACCACCTAATGGTAAGTGGTGACTGCCGTCCATGGACATCTGTAATCAACTATAGGTTTTGTCTGAAATCAATCACAGATGCGTTGCTACTCCCGAGGACTAGGACGCTCGTCTCGTATAAAGTCCGGCGACCATGAGGCGACCATCATAGTCCTCAGGAGTAGCAATGCATCTGTGATTGACTTCAGATGGAACCCATGTTCTGTATGAAGTTGATTACAGATGTCCATGGGCGGCAGTGACCACTTATCATCAGGTGGACTGCATGCTTGTTTGCTACTTCAGTCAGATAAAAAAAACAACAAAAAACAGTATTACTAATTTATGCCTTATTTACAGGAAGGCATAACTCCCCGTGATTTTCAACAGAGGTCAGAACAAGATATAGAAAAGGATGCAGCTCAAGCAGCATCTAAAAAGGATTATGAACGTAAGACGACATTTGCATTTCATTTTTTTCAATATTTTAGTCATTAAAGTTTGATAGTATGTGAGATTTGGCCTGAAACCCAATTTCATGTATATGGGTTTTTTCACTATATGAATTGCATACTTTAAGTTCCTAAATACTTATATAGAAAGATCTTTCACAAATAAGTAAATGAAAGAGAGAAAAGATTGTGCTTTTTTCTTGGCAAAAAAATATTTAGTAAAGTTTAAATAGAAGTCCATCGACATTTTAGATTATATAAATGATTTGTCCAATTATAACAGAGAAATAATGAACTAAAGAATTTTATTTTAGATTAAGTATATAATTTTGTATTTACATTTTTCTGAGTTTGTATTTAAAATTGTAAATAACTGAATGTTTTTTGCTTGTTTCTCATACAAGCTGCTGTGAAAAAAGGTAAGATTTAAACACAACTCACAAAATACTTACTGTCAAATATATATAGGCAGGGTGGCCTAACTATATCAGTCATGGTACTGTTCAATGGGCATAAGAATTATGGGCTAGGAGATAATTACGACGCTGATTTAGTCACTACAACACATTACGGAATTAACATTTGGAATAATGTCGGTAGAACTTGGTCAACAAGAATAACGCTCCGTTGAGTTGACATGTACATATTCCAAGCTGTAAATAAACATTTAATACCCTTATATATATATATATATATATATATATATATATATATATATATATATATATATATATATATATATATATCTCGCTTTTATATATATATATATATAAAAGAGAAAGATCACTCACTCACTCACTCATCACGAAATCTCAGAAACTACAAGTGCTAGGAGTTTCAAATTTTGCATGCGGGTTTTTTTATGGACGTAAGTGCTCACTAAGAAGGGATTTTATGTAATTAAGTGAAATGTGAAAATCTTTGTGATACATTGACTTGAACGCGGGCGGAGCCGTGGGTACAGCTAGTAAACTATAATTACATGTTTCGTACAATGTGTATTATATTAATCTCAACAACATTCAACATACAAATATGAAGGTATACTTTTTAAGTTCTAAAGCCTGGAGATGGCTGTGTGGTGAGAAAGGGTAATAAATGTTATCAAAACTTTACAACACTATAAGTAGTTTAGCACACATAAGTTAATCTTACTAATATTAATAATACTAAATTTTGTGAGGATACTTTGATGTTTGATAATTCACTTTCATTGTTCACAAAACAACCAAAGCTTTTCATCGGATTTCAAATAACCATAGCACATAGATAGCTTACGAATTGGATTTACTCATAGCTTAATCTTTACCTGTCTCTTGGGAAATTTAACACTAGCGTGCGGTACCGCAGGAAAAGCTAGTATTAGATAATAGTTGTCGTAATAACAACTTGCTCATGTAAACTTTTGGGATGCTCATTACCGTGATAATCGTAACTAAAAAAGTCAAAGCCACATGAAAAAATAGTATTAAACAATAATTGTCTTTGTAAATACTTCGTCATCCAAACTTAATTTCATTGATCTTCTAGAGGGATAAACTTCATTAGAATGTGTTAACTAACTGCATAATCCTATTCACCTAACAGTGCCGCCACCTGCATTCGAACCTCTGTACATTGAGGAGAAGAAAATAGAAACACCAGATGTAGATACACCAGGTAATGTATAAGCAATAAGGTTTTTTAAAGATATTCTATCATCCATTCATCCATCCATCAGCTCTTTGAGGTCCACTGAGCCCAATGACGCCACTCCAACCGATCCAGTGCCTTCTGAATTCAATGGTTTCCCGCTGTCTTCTTTAGGTCATTGGTCCACCTGGTGGGGGGGCGACCTGTACTCCTTTTGCCTAAACGTGGTCGCCACTCGAGGACCTTCCTTCCCCATAAAATATATATTAAATAAATATATATTATATAAATACATGTAATTTGATAACCTGCATGACGAAGCGGTGATCATACCAGTCTGTTACTCAATGTCATTTGGATTCTATCCGTGGCCAGACAATAAGCTTTCTACACTCATACACGCTTTCTACACTCATAGCCCCACAGTAGGATTTTCTCCTGTGTCGTGGGTACCATGAACACACACAAGACGAATACACAAACACCCAGACCCAGAACAGGAATCTAAACTCAACATTCAGATACCTGTCTGGCCGGGAATCGAACCTGGGACCCATTGCGCGTCAGACCGGTATGGTAACCGCTGCGCTACGCAGGTCGTCAAATAAGCTAAATTATATATTTAGATTTTTCTGGGCCTGGCCGTTTGTGTATATCTTTGTGTGTCTATAGCACCCCCGACACAGGATAACACCCTAGTGTGGAGCTATGAGTGTAGAATGACTTATACATATTAGATGTTAAATTTTATAAAATCTATTCCATGCATACGTAAAATTACCAATTTACGATATGAAGCTTAGAAGTTTTGTGGACATACAAACATTGATTACTTACGCCAAGAAAGACGATCTATGGAAAATTATTGTAATAGCTATATAGAAACTTATTAAATAAGTTCCTAAATAGCTATTACAATCAACAAAGCTTCATACTGTAAATTGGTAATTTTTCATATACTATTTTGTTATAGGCCGTCGAAATATCCAAGTCCAATATATACAAATGATATGACGTAGAATTATTTAGGTTAGGTTAGATTAGGTGCTTATCCTGGTATAGAATACGGAACCTTCTGGCGTACATGTCATTAAGCATCATTGTAATATATGAGCTATGAATTTAAGATTGTCTTAACGTAAATAGTTTGATCATTTTTAACCGACTTCAAAAAGGAGAACGTTCTCAATTCAGCCGGTATATATATATATTTCTTTATGTATGTACAAGGATTGTATTAAGTGCGATTGCTTGCTCTCTAATATAGTTTTTTTAAACTAACAAGTAAGAAGTCAAATACGGTTCAGTGCAAATCAATGAGATTTTTAGTATTGTTTCAAACGGTTTTAATTTTATGTTCAAATTGTTGAACTTATTATCTTTCTTTTAATACATATTCAGTTCAAAATTACATTACTTTATTGTAGTCATACATTTCCATAAGATTTATGAAACTTAGAATAAATTTAAATGTATACAAATTATAATACACGCACACGCTTTCTACACTCATAGCCCCACACTAGGATTTTCTCCTGTGTTGTGGGTTGCATGGACACACACACACAAGACGAGTACACAAACACCCGGACCCAGAACATGAATCTAAACTCATCATTCAGATACCTGTCTGGCCGGGATTCGAACCTGGGACCCATTGCTCGTCAGACCGTCAACCGCTCCGCCACGCGAGTCGTCAAATAAATCTCTATTCTTCATATAAATGTAAAATTAATTTGTCTTCCCAGCCACAATGGTCCAAACGGAGAAGTGCGAGCCGCAAAGCCTCCCCCCGATCAAGATCACGAAGGACATGGTAGAGCTGGAACACGATATGCACGAGAACACCAAAATCGCGATCGACAACTACAAGCGGGCGACGGAACATTGCCACAGTTACAACCGGGCTCTGTTTAGGGTAAGTATTGTGGTGACTCATTAAAAAGCGGTTCTCGCGGTACAAAGGCCCTTGCGCCTCACATACACAAGATAAAAAAAATAATTAATAATAATTGCAGACTGCAGTTATATTTACAATTGGTGACCTTTTTTTGCAAAAGTCCAGTCTTCCCGAAAAGCGGGACTGAGGCTGTTCCTAAAAAAAATAAAAACTAAATAATCAGGACGTCCCGCGAAAAGCGGGACGTCTGGCAACGCTGGTCCGCGCGCATCCGCCATATTCTATTTTGAGGTTTGTTCATCTCATAGCCCCACAGTAGGATTTTCGCCTGTGTCGTGGGTGCCATGGACACACACAAAGACGAATACACAAACACCCAAATCCAGAACAATAATCTAAACTCATCATTCAGATACCTGTCTGGCCGGGAATTGAACCCGGGACCCACTGCGTGTCAGACCAGTACGGTAACCGCTGCGCCACGCGGGTCGGTTAAGAATATAAACAGCAATTTAAAAAGCGGTTTCTTCTTAGAATAAGATCCATCTTGTTCTGAAAAGATAACGGTACTTTTAACATTCTAGAAAATAGGCTATAGTATAAACATGATGTAATTATCCTACTATTTCCATAATATTTATTGTTCGCAGGTAGTAGAAGCCTCTTTAGATGACCTAGACAAGAAGTTCTTCTCGGCGCTTCAAGGCGCGAAAAATGAGAGGGACGCCACTATAAAGAAGGCTAAGGAAGCTTCAGCTAAGGCCAAGTGTGCTATTGGTAAGTGGGAGGTGAAATTGCTCACTATTTGAGATTTAATGAAAACTAGCTGACTCGACGAAGTTCGTTCCGCCCAGATGTAAAAAAATCTAAAATTATCAGTTTTTCTCCATGGTGTTATACATGTATTACATATAAGGTTTTTATATATCCTCTTGAATCACTCTATCCCTTAAAAAAACTACATTAAAATCCGTGGCGTCGTTTTAAAGATCTAAGTAGATGATACCCATATAATACTGGTTTTTTGTTCTATATCCCCATTGTCCTCGCAGAAACCCACGACCGTATGATAAAGGCCTGTGTCCAAGCTCCCCCATAGAGAGTAGCGGCCACTCAACGCTACATTGTGTAGATTTTTTTTTATTTTTTTTTTATGTTATATATAAAGTACCGAATAATAATAGGGTACTTCATATTAATTACAATCTAGCCTTATATAAGGCTAATGAGTAATTCTAATCTGACTTAAACTGCTAAATAATTGTTTATTGAAGGAAGCGTCCACTGACACTGCACTTCTTTGTTCTAACATAAAGGGGTAGACACATTGTTCTTGTGTTCTATAGTTTAAATTAATTCACTATTTCACTAACACTACACTATGTTATATCACTAGCTCAAAGGGCTTAGTCCGTTTGAGTCTTTTCACTAGGTCCGTCGTATCGAGGAGCTGGATGGCCTCGATATTAACGTGATGATGAAGTCTTTTTTGATAACATTCTGCATATTTATAAATTACATTTTTGACAAGGTCTACTTGAAAGGCCCGATGTAGATAATTACATACATTGTGTAGATGAGACCCATAAAGTACAGACTTTTTATCTTAATGCCCACTCTCCCCGCAGAAAACCTCGACAAAATATAGTAAAAATACATTGTGTAGATGACAACCGTATACTACTGACATTTTAACCTTTATCCCTACTCTCCCCGCAGAAACATTCGACCGTATGATAAAGGCCGGTGTCCAAGCTCCCCAGAGAGCGTAGCGGCCACTCAACGCTACATTGTGTAGATGAAACCCATAAACAACAGACTTTTTATCTTAATGCCCACTCTCCCCACAGAAAACCTCGACAAAATATAGCAGAAATAGATTGTGTAGATGACAACCGTATACTACTGACTTAAACGTTTTTTTTAACCTATATCCCCACTCTACCCGCAGAAACCCTCGACCGTATGATAAAGGCCGGTGTCCAAGCTCCCCCAGAGAGCGTAGCGGCCACTCAACGCTACATTGTGTAGATGAGACCCATAAACAACAGACTTATTATCTTAATGCCCACTCTCCCCGCAGAAAACCTCGACAAAATATAGCAGAAATACATTGTGTAAATGACAACCGTATACTACTGACTTTTTAACCTTTATCCCTACTCTCCCCGCAGAAACCCTCGACCGTATGATAAAGGCCTGTGTCCAAGCTCCCCCATAGAGCGTAGCGGTCACTCAACGCTACATTGTGTAGATGAGACCCATAAACTACAGACTTTTTATCTTAATGCCCACTCTCCCCGCAGAAAACCTCGACAAAATATAGTAGAAATACATTGTGTAGATGACAACCGTATACTACTGACTTTTTAACCTTTATCCCCACTCTCCCCGCAGAAACCCTCGACCGTATGATAAAGGCCGGTGTCCAAGCTCCCCCAGAGAGCGTGGCGGCCACTCAGCGATACATCAAGCAGTTCCGAGCGGATCTCAGTACGGCCGAAGACGCGTACAAACACGAGTTCGAAAAGGCTGTGCTTAGCGACAAGTATTGGAATAAGGTGAGGCGGATTGTGGTTGCTCGTTCCTCGACCTTTGTTTCTCGAGGCATAGGAAGTCTCAACCAAGATTTCTCGAGTATCCGGAAAAAAAAGATAATAATAATAATAAAAGGCATTTATTGCCACACAACAAATAACACACAAATAAATTAAAAAAAAAAAAAAAAATTTATAAGGACAATAAAAAGGAAATTACAAAATAAAAAAATAAAAAATACACAAAAAAAAAAAGAAAACCAAATGTATTAGAATTGTGGGCAAAAGGACGTGTCTCAGCATTATTTGACATGGGGTCATGACCCCATGCAGTGATGTTTTTCAGACCCGCCCTCCTCCCTAAAGATGATAAGTGGGAGAATTCCCCGCTACTGTGCGTGCCTGCCTTGTATGTAAATATGTGTAGGTGTGTGTATGTGTGAGTGTGAAAGTGTATGTTTGTGCATATACGCGTGTAACTGTATTTATCTCTGATCGAAAAACTCCTTTAGGTCAAGAGACTTCCAGTAGGCGTGCTTCAGTCTCTCCGCAACAAATTGCCTTTTCAGCAACGCTGATTTGTATTTAGCTTTAAAACATCCATTACTCATTTGAATTCTCAGAGGAGGGGGTAAATCATTCCAAATTTTTGTTGCGGAGAACTTGAAGCACCCCCTATACCGAGCTGTTTTATGTACAGGCATTTTGAGGAGAAGTTGATTTGGTCGTAGTCTACGTTGAGACCAGTCTTTGACCCAAACGAGCTTTTCAAAAAGATATTCAGGTTTTTTATTCCATATCACCCTTTGAACTGTACATGCATAGTGTAGTTCTCTCCTACCACTCATATTCAAGATACCCTTGCTGTTTAAGTAAGGGGTGATGTGTGTTTTACGCGGCACATTGAAACAAAAACGAATACAGGCATTTTGAACTCTCTGTATCGACCTTTCTGCGTTGGCGGTTATTCTTGGGCCATATACAGTGCTACAATAATTAAACTGAGAGAGCACTAAACTATCACAAAGAAGCACACGAACCTCTTCATTAAAAAGATCTCTGATTTTATACAATATTTTGAGCTTAAAGAATGCAGTTCTTATTTTGTTATTTATATGTTCCATGTACTTTTGCTCTTCGTCGATAATAACTCCCAGATTACGGGCAGACGATACTCTTTCCAGAATAACATTATCGACTTTAATCTCCAGTGAATTGGCTACCACAGCGTTAATTTGCGATTTTGTGCCAAGGACCATCATTTGAGATTTCTTTGGATTGAGAACCAAGGAATTATTTACAGACCAAGTAGATATATTGTTGAGGTCTTCGTTTACTTTATTAATAGCATCAGGTGTATCATTAACGTCAAATGAGTAATAAAGTTGTGTATCATCTGCATAAAGGTGATACTTACAGTGTTTTATGTGATTATGAAGGTCAGCGGTAAATATTGTAAACAGAACTGGACTGAGCAATGAACCCTGCGGTACACCTCTTTCCAGTGATCTTAGAGTAGATAATCTCTGACTGCCATGCTTTCCATCAGTTACAACCATTTGCTGCCTGTTACTTAGAAACGACTTAAACCAAAGACATGTATTACTCGAGAAGCGGTAATACCTTAACTTATTTAAAAGAATCTCCGGATCTAAACAGTCGAACGCACGTGAGTAGTCTAGCAGTACCATTATGGTGCTAAGCCCTTTGTCTGAAGCTTCAGTCAGGTCGTCTGTGACATGTAGAAGAGCAGTTTCAGTACCATAGCCTCTTCTGAAGCCCGATTGGTACTTAGGAATAATGTTTTTCTTTGTAACGAATTGCATAACTTGGCTAAGCACTACTTTTTCCAAAATTTTGGACAGCACTGGCAGAATCGAAATAGGCCGAAGATCGTTTAGTTGTGCGACACTAGATTTTTTAGGTATAGGCCTGACTAAAGCTGTCCGCCAACTGGATGGGAATGTGTTGGCTTCGATAGATTTGTTTACGATATGTGTAATAATAGGAAGAGTCGAATCTAAGGTCAGCTTTATCATATCTATATTTAAGCAGTCGATACCTAACGCCTTGGATTTGATAGTATTTATAATCTTTCTTATTTCTATCTCTGTCGTAGGTCTTAGGTCAAACGTGTCATCCTGGGCTAGATCATGTGGGTAAAAAAAATCCATTCCATGGTTTCTTTTAATGCTCGATGGTAGAGTCAAAAAGTGGGCATTTATTTTTTCTGGATCATTCAAGTGATCAGGAATTGTGATCTTATGGGCGTTATTAAGTTGGACAGTATTTTTTATGTTTTTCCAAAGTACTGCAGGCTTATTTATATGGTCATTAATACAGCTATTGAAATATGCCCTAAGATATTTGTTAAATAAAAATTTAGTATTTTTTTTTTCATTTAATACCGACGTATAAACATTGTCCGATACTAGCTTTTTCCCCTGGCTCTGTCCGCTTCTGTTACCTTTACCACGACGATGATTTCATTTGTTAATCTCGGTCTGAATCTGTGTGTAAAATTTCATTGAAATCTGACTAGTCGGTTTTGCGAGAAAAACATATATCCTCTGTAACATATCATCAATAAGATTTATTTGTGTGTATTTGCTGTCCTTGTGTACATATCTTATAACATTTTTTAATGGTTAATTTTGTTCTACAGGTGGAAGCAGCACGCAAGGCGTACAAGGATGAACTTGAGATGCTATTCCCAGGAATAGACCTAAACGCTCGGCAGCTGGATATCCGCGGAGAAACAGACTTACTCCTCTTGTATACGTTGAAACAGGTGAGTCTAAGGGATCATTAAAAAAAACATGCGTGCGTACAAAGTACACATGTCAGAAGTGAAACTTCTTTGGCGAACTAATTTATAAATCTTATTTATATTTATACAAATCAAAACTTTAAATTTCCAAGATTAAGAGGAAGGGAAAAAGGCGTGATACGACGTTCGCTCTGTCTCACTTTTTCTCTCAATCTTTCTCACTCGCTTGCTCCCTACTCTCACTCCACGGCTAGTTGCTCATGCTACGTTCGCCCTGTCTTACTCTCTCTCAATCGGTCTCGATCACTCTCTCTCTCTTTTCCGACACTTCCGTTGCATACCGGCGTGACGTTTCATCTGTAAAAATTTTACCCTCATGCGCCTAAAGAAGTTTCACTTCAAAAACTCTACACTCATAGCCCCACAGTAGGATTTTTTCCTGTCGTGGGTACCATGGATACAAACAAAGACGAACCCGAAACACGAATCTTAACTCATCCCATCGGGAATCGAACCCGTTATTGCGCGTCAAACCGGTATGGTAACCGCTATGCCACGCGAGTCGTTAACGCGACGATTTTCATAATATTTACAAAATATACATATATCATTTACAAAAGAAAAACAAAAAAAAGTAACTGTACCTACACTCATAACCCCACACTAGGATTTTATTCAATCGTGGGTACTTAAAAAATACTAGTAGATAAACACGAATACTCTTAATAAGAACCTAAATTCATCACTCGACCCGCGCGGCCGAGCGATTACCATACCGGTCTGGCTCGCAATGGGTCTCGGGTTCGATTCCCGGCCAAACAGGTATCTGAATGTTGAGTTGGGTGTTTGTGTATTCGTCTTGTGTGTGTCCATCGTACCCACGACCCAGGAGAAAATCCTAGTGTGGGGCTATGAGTGTAGAAAAAAGCGTTTCGTTATTAATTATATTTATGTACAACTAGCTTGTACCCTGCGCGCGTTGCTACGCCATCTCAGAAAAAAAAACCTTCGTGAGCTCGTGAATAACAACTTTGCTAAAGATCATCACCTGATCAAATGAATAGTTTACGATTTATAGAGGACATACAGACAAACACTCATTTTTATATATAATGATTATATTAAGATGTAAGACATACCCAAGTTATAACATATGACAATTAATTAATTATAATGTATTTCATTTTAGATCCAGTATTTGCAGAGTGAAATAGCCGAGATGCAGACAGTAAGGGATCTGAAAATGGCTCGGGCTATTGAATGTAAGCGAATTTTGTGTGTGTTTGTTGACATAAATTGGTACGTGGTTACTACCGCCCATGAATATCTATGAGCAACTTCATATAGAAAATGATTTATTCTGAAGTCAATCACAGATGCGTTGCTACTTCCGAGGACTAATATGGTCGCCTCATATAAAAGTGAGCCGGTTACCACACCCTTCTACTGAAACGCAAGAACTGCTTAACGCTAGAAATAGATGCGGCGGTGCTACCTCCCCGTTCGAACCATTGTTTTACCACCTACATTTTAGGTGAAACGCGTTTTCTATAAAATCATGATTATCAATTTTAATCTAAATACGATAATTAATAATTGTGTATGTGTGTGGGTGTATGTGTCTCTGGTACTCTTTCACGCAAAAAGTGCCAGTGGGATATAACTAAAATTGCATATTTTAACCGCATAAAATAAAATATTGCGTACTGTTTTCGGATTCATTATGATGTCTCGTCAACCCACTGCTGGGCACGGGTCTTCTCTCAGAATGTGAGAGTTTAGGCAATAGTCCACCGCGCTGGCCAACTGCGAATTGGTGGACTTCACACACCTCCGAGAACTTTTTTTTAAGAACTCCTCATAATGTTTTCCTGCACGGATAATTAATTTCTAATACGCAATTAATTTTAAAAAAAATTGTGGTGCGTGCCTGGGTTTGAACCTCGGACCCCCAATCGAGAGGGCAAGATTCAACCATTAGGCTATATGCTCTCTAAATAATGTAATCTAACGCTAAAGCTAACAGGTATCTGAATGATGAATATAGATTCGTGTTCTGGGTCCGGATGTTTGTGTATTCGTCTTGTGTGTGTCCATGGTACTCACGAGACAGGAGAAAATCCTAGCGTGGGGCTATGAGTGTAGAAAGCGTGTAATCAACATAATGCTAATATTTTAACATTTAATTACGATCGTATTTATAAAGTACTAAAGCCTGAGTTATTTATCTGAAAGATCTAATAAATAAGTAAATTTAGCGCCCGAGCCACAATATTTAAAAAAAAATAACTTTCCTACAACAAAATAAATTTATTTAACAAAAATACTGACATCTTCTAACTAATTTCAACACTAATTCAATTTACAAATATTAAGCGATAATTTAACCACACTAATATCGTTCACAACAATAAAAACGCAATGACGTACACTGAACGAGAACCTATCGCTTCGAAAGCCAACGAACAAATGACCCAGGTACAGGTTTCGCATTTCTTATATAGGCCCTTGCCCAGCGACGTCACGTGTTGTTTATTAGTTTTCTATGACGATCCTAATACGGCCTCTCCTGACTGTGCACCGTCCCGGGGCACCGATTCGTCCTCGACGCTGAGTTTCGCATAGCACGTTCGCAGCAGCAGCTGATGAGAGTCCAGCTTCCGCATGGTCACTTGCCAAATTTGCAGAACGTGCAGATGAAGGCCCAGCCTCTACTGTCTACCTCGATTTCGGAATAGTTCTAGTATCTGGCGAATTCACAAATAGAAATAAATACCAGGAAGCATTACCCAGTTTGCCTATCTTTCATCCTTCACACATTCAAGGCCCCCTTCACACAAACCTAGCACAACCAACTAACTTCCTAACTAACTCTCACATTTTTCCATTTCATACATCATCTTTGTCATACATGATCTCAGTCATAAACAGCTAAGTACATATGACGGTTGGCTCGCGATTTCCAACCGTCACTTTACACGCCAAACGAAGTGTTTCTCGCATACATGGTAAAGCCCCTGTCTTTACGATGCATCCGAAAGCCTTTACACGCCACTACGTGTTTCCCGCATACATGGTAAAGCCCCTGTCTTTACCATGCATCCGAAGGCCAACCCAGACCACGATAAAGCCCCTGTCTTTAATCGTGTCTGTAGGACCACCCAGACCACGATAAAGCCCCTGTCTTTAATCGTGTCTGTAGGACCACTGTCCCATCGTACAGTGTCCATTGCCTGCCGGACCGCGTCCGACACCTGCCAGACCGCGTCTGAAGCCTGCCAGACCGCGTCTGAAGCCTGCCAGACCGCGTCTGAAGCCTGCTGACTCGTCTCAGTTCGAATCAGCAACATCCAACTCTGCACAGAAACAAAAAAAATATATAAAAGCTCGTTACATAAAAATCATGATATCAAAAAATGCCACGCGACTCTCGGGACACCACTTTCCCTTCCAGAGCACCATGTATTGTGCCGCTTCTGTGAGGTTTTTACCACAGGCTCCACTAACCAACTTTAATTCACATCGGTCACTCTCAAGTACCTTCGTAACTCGATACGGGCCTCTCATCCCCGAATCGAGCTTGCCAATCTAACGTGCTAGCGCTCATCATGAAAAACACGCAATAAACTCAAGCGGTAACCTTTGGGAATATAACATAACAGTTGAGACTCCTCTCCTACAGGAGAATAGCGATAAAAGAGAATGTTGTTTTGACAAACATAGCGTGTAGGATCTAATTGACCGTCCGACAACTCTTGCAACAGAGCCTGGGCACCGATGCCAGAGCCCTCCTGTACCCAGCAGGCTTTTCTATGCTGTTTACCCGCGCTGCTGTGGATTTCGACCCAATCAGCACGTGACATCATTACCCCTTTTCGGCATTTTATTTTAAAGTTAAAGTCCTGTAAGTAAATCTACCAGCGCGTAACATGAAGAAGCAGATCAGTCTCGCGCCCAGCAGCCCTCAGAGCATTGCAGTCAGTAAACAAAGTAAAATTAACATCAATTAGATAATGTCCGAAGTGTTGCAATGCCCTGACGACCGCGAGTGTCTCTAGTTCGTAATGATGATACCTGCCTTCTGCGTCTAGTCTCACCATACTTACTAATGTAGCCGACAACGCGCTTATTACCGTCACAATGTATTTGCATTAACACCGCGCCATATCCTACGCTATTTGCATCTGTGTGCAACTCTGTGATTAATTGTGGATCAAAAATTGCAAGTATAGGCTCATTAGATAAACAGTTAATGATGTATTGCCTTATTTGCTCCTGCTCATGTCCCCACTCAAATTTAAGGTCGTCGTCAACCCATTATTGTCCCACTACAGGGCACGGGTCCTCTCTCAGAACGAGAGAGCTTAGGTCGTAGTCCACCGCACCGACCAAGTGCGAATTGGTGGACGAATCAAATTTAACACCCTTCCCTAAATGCTTGCAGTCCTCGCAGCGCACTGAAAAATCGCAAATACGAGTATTCTGATAACCTTTCTCAGAAGTCAGAAAAACATGTTTACACTACTGCTACTGAACGCAATCTCCCATGCACCGCCGGAAACAGCCAGCCAAGCCCAAAAACCGCCAGACTTGCCCAACATTCCCTGGCGCAGGCGCGCCAACCAAGGACTCGATCCCTCAAGGGCTCGGCCCAACCTGACCGTGACATATCTATCGACCCAAACATTTTATTTCGGTGGTCAAAAACGAGTACCCTTGTGGGTTCACTGAAAACAACGCATCCGCTTGCTTCTGCAACACATCTCTCAGCAGCCTAATGCTTTCCTCTACAATCATACCCAGCAAAAGTACATCACCCATATAGACAAGAACGTTTCCGGCATCAATAAACATCTTAAGAGTTCCGCCGATGATGAGCTGATACGCAGCCGGAGCATCACACAACACAAATGGCACCTTAAGAAACTCACAATGCCCTTCAGGCACCACAAATCTCGCCAAGTGCACAGAGTCCTCGTCAATCGGAACCCGACAGAATCCAGACGCCATGTCCAAACTGGAAAAGAATTCGTACCCACCCAGACGGTCCATGTGAGTCTCAATGAGCGGCAGCGAGCATTGGTCTCCAATGGCAATCCCATTAAACGCTCTGAAGAAGACGCACATCCTGTCTGAGCTGCTCCCCTCCTGACCACGACTACGGGACCGGCGCACTGCGATTCCGACTCTCTAACCATGTCACTATCCAACAAATCCCTGACAATATCGCGAACCCTCAACCCTTCCAAATGAGATAAACGATACGGATGATATGCCACCGACACTGAACTATACAACCCATTCATATGTCCCGTCTCAACTACAGTAGACGCTACACCAACCATCAAAAATGGGCGAAAGGAAGAGATAACAGACATCAAAGAATCCAATTCGGTACCCTGAATGGGTGTACTGACACCAGTAGGCCCGTCCACCCCTCGCACAACGCCAACATGTAGCCCACGAGCAATACACTGACTATCTTTAGTCCGAACAAACACAACACTGTCTCCATTTAACACGTCGGTACCGATAACAATCGCGTTCATGCAAGATGTAGGTATGACTATAAAATCTGCCTCTAAACCTATTTCAGGAAATTCAATTATCAAATTGAAGTACTCACGCGCCACTACCCCATTAACACCTAGCCCTTTCAACAGACAATACGTAGGCTTACGAAAGACGCTTAACGACGTCAAAGGACATCAACATATTAAAGAACATATCAGCGCAGTCAAAAATAATAACCCGAAGAAATCTGCGGTAGCTGAACACATACTTAATCCGGCTCTAACCACTTGATTGAATTACATAAACCCCAAGTGTTCTCCGCGAAGCGTCATTACTTTTCACGTTTAGTATGAGAAGCAATAGAGATCAAAAACCACGATCCATTTAATTGGGTCGAAAAATCGTCAAAAAGAATTCGAAAAGTATTCAAAAACCGCATATCGTGAGTACCCGTTAAGTATTAAAATGAAACGTTAATTGCTCCGCTATCCATCGACACGTCAACCGGAACACCCTATATGACTGCGGTGCAAATGTCGTCACTCCCCGAGTCACTTGACAGTTCCCCACACAAGCCAATACTCCTCTGGCCTGGAGCCCAAGTGAGAGATCGGTACCCGTCAAAACATAAGTCTTCGTTACGATCATCCTTTTTACAAAACCCACACGCAATCTCAGTGCCAACGACGACCCAATCTCAGTGCCAACGTTGGCAGGGGCGGCACGCTGTTGCGGCGGCGCCCGACAATCAACTCCGACTTGACCCGTTTTGCCTTACGAGCAGCACCCAATGTCTGGTCTGTAAGTCTGCATTCCGTTCCCACCCGTCTCGACTAGTCCACGACTATCAGGACTAACGACTAACGTTGAATTCAGGTTCAGTACAATTAGCCAAAAACGAAACCAAACTGTCGACCGTTAAACTTGAGTCCGAAGCCACTGCTTTGATTTGTGCGTCTGCCATTCCGCGAACAACCATCCGAACCATGATCTCCTCGCTAAGCCCATTCGACTACACGAAGGCGTTATAACGATCGACGAGTATACCCAGCATACGACAGAAATCTATCAGTGCACGTGTTCACAACCTCAAAAAGAATACTAGCGTAGTCAATCTTACGCGGGCAAAGGGATTTAAATTCCTCAATAAAATTCGACCACGACCGATTACGTCGTCCACTCGTTAAGCCACGTCCTAGCATCACCCTTAAGGCAAAACTGAAACACGCGAGAAACACTAAATTACTCCAGCCATCAGACAACTTCGCCCGTTCCACCTCACTACACCACACCTCAGAGTCGTGCATCGACGGATTGAAATTAGACACAAAATAAGCGCGCTTTGCTTGATTGACAGCAAAGGTACCCGCGAGCGCTTGCGTTGCACCGACATACGGTTCGTGACTACTTTGAGGAGTGTTATCACTTCAAGACGACACCGAAGACGCGTCTGCCGTCCCCCGTTCGCCATCGTTAAGCCGGGACACAATAGCAACCAACGCTTGCCCCATCGATCTTTCGCCACTACGCAAACGACGGCGGCGAACCGACGCAAGCCTACAAACACACTCACGCGCACGAGCACGAACTCGGTCCCAACCCGAGGAACACTAACGGCGACGACGCCGTGAGGAACGCTTATGAGCACGACCGCGACCGTTCACCACATGATCCCAAGCCCAAGCAAAGGTTGTGATTACGCACCGGAGATAGCTCACTACTACCATCACCAGACCCACAAGGAATCCCTAGCATGACCAAAACGGCGCCCTCGTTTACGACCAGTTCGCATTAGCGGAGTGCCTTTCCGACCTACTTCACGATCTCGACCGATTCGTAATGCCACGAACCGACCCTAAGCACCTAAACTTCAATTTACCGGAGAATAAATCGTTTTGTTTTAGAAACCTAAATGTTAACGTAAGATTTACAAAGTACCCACGACTAGAATTCTAAAAATAATGAGAGTAAGTGGGCTGAAAAGCCAATCCCACTTCTGAATTTAGCGCCCGAGCCACAATATTTAAAAAAAAATAACTTTCCTACAACAAAATAAATTTATTTAACAAAAATACTGACATCTTCTAACTAATTTCAACACTAATTCAATTTACAAATATTAAGCGATAATTTAACCACACTAATATCGTTCACAACAATAAAAACGCAATGACGTACACTGAACGAGAACCTATCGCTTCGAAAGCCAACGAACAAATGACCCAGGTACAGGTTTCGCATTTCTTATATAGGCCCTTGCCCAGCGACGTCACGTGTTGTTTATTAGTTTTCTATGACGATCCTAATAGTATTATTTTTAATTTGTAGGTCACGACGAGAAAGCCCTTATCGAAGCGAAGGTCGAAGACACAATCAAAAAAGAGAGACTCGAAAAAGAAAAAGAATTCCAGAAGAGGGTAAGTTATGCACTTTGTTGAAGTGAAACTTCTTTAGGCGCATGAGGGTAAAATTTTTACAGATGAAACGTCACGCCGGTATGCAACGGAAGTGTCGGAAAAGAGAGAGAGAGTGATCGAGACCGATTGAGAGAGAGTAAGACAGGGCGAACGTAGCATGAGCAACTAGCCGTGGAGTGAGAGTAGGGAGCAAGCGAGTGAGAAAGATTGAGAGAAAAAGTGAGACAGAGCGAACGTCGTATCACGCCTTTCCCCTTCCTCTTAATCTTGGAAATTTAAAGTTTTAGATTTGTCTAAATATAAACAAGATTTATAAATTAGTTCGCCAAAGAAGTTTCACTTCTGACATGTGTACTTTGTACGCACGCATGTTTTTTTTTTTTCAATGGGCTATTACTTCATCTCTTAAGCCTCCTTAAAAGTTATGTATTTAAGCATATACGTTGCTTGAAAGAACAGAAAAGTTATAGAAATAGTAAAACTTTTTCTCTTCCATTTTCGACTTAGTTTTACGACGTCGACGAGTCGACGAGTTTTTTTATAGGCATACATCATTGCGTGGATTCGCCGCGGTTTATGAACCTGATAAACCTTGATCTAATATTAATTAAAAAAAAAATTAGTCCATCATCATTTTTAATGAATATTCATTAAAGCAAATAGAAATAACGAATTTTGTTGACATAATTTTTTTTCAAATAATTTTCATTTTAGTATGGCGGACCCATTATATTCATACACACCTAACATTTATGTACTTATAGATATTTGAGAGAAAAAAAAACGTAACGTCGAAAGTAACTTCTTTACTGACATTCATTTTTTTTAATAAATTAATTACTTAAACGTTTCTACCGGCTCCTAGAACAAAATCTCATATGAAAATTATCAATTTACAGTATGAAGCTTAGAAGTTTTGTGGACATACATACATTGATTACTTACGCCAAGAAACACGATCGGTGGAAAATCATACAAACTTATTAAATAAGTTCCTAGTTCCTAGTTCCAAGTCCTGTAGGAACTTATTAAATAAGTTCCTAAAAAGCAATTACAATCACCTAATTTAAATTCAAATTATTTTATTGGAAGAACATAGTAATTTACTACTCGACCAAAACAATTAGGCGCACGACAGTTGAAACGTCATTAGAACTAGGGATTTCCCACACGTATATTCTATTACCAAATACCAAAAGTATGTAGGTATACCATTATTATAACATACACCATAGTGGTGTATGTTCAATTGTCGAGTATTTATTAAAGCACTTTCATGTGTTTAATATATTCGCTGACATGTAATATTTTATTTCTTTTTTATGTGTGTAAGAGACTGATGCCTGTTGCAGCACACATTTGATTTTCGATTTGGGAGGCCGAAAATACTGAGCCCAATACCCTTCTCTTGTTAAAAAAATGCATATTTTGAATGTAAGAGTCCTTTCTCCTCCACCCATAGTCATTTTCCTACCCATTTTGAGCTTTATTGACGAATAATCAACTAATTTAATAATAACTTTAAAAATTCAACAATCACTCATTAAACTAACATCATAACGAAATAACATTAAACACGCTGGCTAACGTAAACACCTAGACGATACACGACTGCACGTCACTAGGGGATGCGCGCGGTAAGAAGCGAGATGCGGGATATTGAACCACTTTTGTTTTATGCGCCTAATTGTTGTGGTCAAGTAATACAAAGATCTTAGATTAATTGTGAATACATTATGTTCTATCGCATTGGGCGTGCAAATTTTAACTTAATCATTACATTGTTATTATATTAGAATTAAAATACATGTTAAAGGGACATAATTATTATTTTATACAAATCATCGAATATTGTATTATATTATTAAATGTCAAATCAAATTACAATTAACACAGATTCATACTATAAATTGGTAATTTTTCAAATATGATCTTGTTCTCGGGGCCCGTCGGTTTGTTTTAATTACTTTCGATTCGGTAGTGTATTTGATTCTATACTGTTATGTATTAATTTGTTATATTGTTTACTTGTATTTGTGTATTCGTTTCTATGGGCCTTTGTAGCCTGATATAAATAAATAAATAAATTAAAAAAAATATATATACGATAATCGATTGCATATTTTGTTTGATACATTTACTAGAGTTTGGAAATTCAAGCAGAAGCGAATAGAAAACTAAAAGAGCAACTGAAGAAGCAATTCGAGATCCAGCAAGAAGTTCTACAAGATCGGCTAGCAAAGAAGGAAAAAGAGGTAATTATATTACTAAGGTAATGGAGCAGTGATAGCCTAATGGTTGAAACTTGCCCTCTCGATCGGGAGGTCCGAGGTTCAAACCCAGGCACGCACCAATGATTTATGTGCGTATTAAAAATTAATTATCACTGCTTTTCGGTGAAGGAAAACATCGTGAGGAAACCTACACACCCGAGAGTTCTTAAAAAAAAAAAAAGTTCTCGGAGGTGTGTTAAGTCCACCAATTCGCACTTGGCCAGCGCGGTGGACTATGGCCTAAACTCTCTTATTCTGGGAGAAGACCCGTGCCCAGCAGTGAGACAATAATGGGTTGATGCGATATTACTAAGCAAAGAAGAAAAAAATATTTTAATTTCCACTAAACTAATTCCTGACAAAAATTTAACGCAATCAAATTGTTTTATCTCTTTTCTCTCGTTGTCTCTTTCAACCGCAACTCATCAAAAGATGGCGCTACTAGTATTCTGAAACACGCTATCGAAGTATTCTCATATATACAAGTTCCGAACAACGACTGTCGGATCACGGCCGCTCCCCTGGCATGGTCTCCTAGCCCGGCGGGAGATCTCCCTTTGTCAAAGTCTCTCTGGCAGATGGTTCTGTCATGTGGAATAAAACCATAAAATATTTAAACCATTATAAATAAGCAAATAAGTAGTAATAATTTGTAAAACCCATACAGAAATTATATAGGATAGGTAAAACCCAGTATGGTTTAAATATATACTTTCTCCTTTTATATTTTTATTATTAGCTTCACCTGTATGTTTGTTTGTATGTTTGTAACCGACTTCTTTGGGCGCGATTTTGATGACAATACACTAATTTGATAAAATTATTCCATTTTTTAATTTGACTAAAAAGTAGAAAATAAATAATAGTTTAAAAAAAACTAAAAAACACGCTTTTTATAGAAAACCGAACTAAAAAATAGAAAATAAATTTGAATGAATTTAAATTAAGAAAATAGTGTTAAAAATTTCAATGAATATAAATTAATAATAGTGTAAATAAAAAAAAAATTAAATAAAGCACTAATTTCTTAATTTAAATTCATTTAAATTTATCTTCTATCTCCTTTTTTAGTATTTGTCGTTATAGCGGCAACAGAAACACATCATCTGTGAAAGTTTCTTACTCTACTACTAATAACGATTCACAAGATACAGCTTGGTATTAGACAGACAGACAGCATAATCTTAGTAATATTCTTAGTTTTGAAATATTTTCATTTTGAAATATGTAAATGTCCGGAAATCAAACCTTTGCGTGATATACAAATTTGACGTATGTTGGCTCAACATTGAAATAATTTCACTCAATTTGTATCGCAGGTGATGGGCAAATTCAGCAGATCCGTCTCAGAGCAAGTGGAGAAAGAGCGCGTTCAGTTCAAGAAGGAGTTGGCAGCGATGGCCGGCAAGTTGAAGGCTATCGAGCAGACGCTTAAACGTAAGTACATTTACAAAAAAATAACCGACTTCAACGCTGCAAAGAAATCCAAATAATACAAATAAATAGAGATGCGCCGAATAGTAGTTCACCGAATAAGCGAATACCGAATACTATTCGGTTTAACTTTTGCCGAACCGGATATTCGGGCGAATTATTGTTCGGCCGAAAGTGTGTTCATACCAAAAAAAAGTTGACTTGAGGTTTAAAAATAAATGTTCATGTAAGAGTGTAGAAAAAATTAGAATTTATAGAGGTTTCAAATATGTTGATTTAAAGTTTAATTATTTTATATTATTAGCTTTATTCAACACACTCTTCATATAATTTCTTTGACTTACAACAAAAGTTTGACTTACAAAAAAAAATTGTCTTTTTGTTCTATACCGTGACGTGTATCCAAGAAAATATGAATAACTTGAACCGAATATATTCGGCAACAAAACCGAATAAGTCAGCAGAATATGAATAGTGAAAAAGATGCCGAATACGCCGAATACCGAATAACAACCGAATATTCGGTGCATCTCTAAAATAAATGTTGGTTTAGTATATAGTTCCAAAGTCGGTGCTCAACATCACCAAAATCATCTTACATAACTAATGAACGGTCCATTATATTAAAATGTATTATAAATGAGTACAACTTGATCGTTTAATAAAATAAATGAGTTTCTAAAAACAAATGTTACACCTAGTAAAATAGTTTGCTATGGTGTCCTTACGTCACGGATATTTAAGGACATATTAATTGAGTTTTTACCGTAACACTTTAATATTTTTTTGTGCCACGTAGGTACTTATGGATACTTTTGTGTCAATAATTCGACTACTAGTTGACCTGGCGAACTTCGTTCCGCCTAAGAGTAAAAAATCTGAAATGATCAGTGTTTATTCACTATATTATAGATCTGGGGGCACGGTAGTGCCCCCGCCAAGACGAGCCAAGCGAAGCGCAAGCGCAAGGGCACTACCTACCTTTTCTCGAAGCGCTTCGTCGTATTTTTGAACCTTCATAACTTGAGTTTGGTTGGGTTATACCAGACAAAATTTTCAGGATATAATGTCAGTGGTAGACTTAATAAACCTCTAAAGTTTCAATTGCATAGCTCTTATACTTTAGATTTTATTGATATCTAAAATACCCCGATTTCGTCACTCACTCACTGATGATCAACAAAATTCTTAAGGTACTTCCTGAAGTCCTAGAAAACTGAAATTTGGTATGTAAGCTAGTATTAGTACCCAAACAACAAAAAAATCCTAAAACTTGGAACTTTTACCCCCCAACCCCTTAAACTAGGGGGTGAAAGTTTGTTCGAGACTTCCGCAACTTTTGACGCTAGAGGTCTGAATGCGGCCGCGGAGGGGTAAAAATCTGAAATAGGGAAACTTAATTCCCTATTTCCTGCTTGAGATCTGAAAATTATACACAAGTACATAGAACACAAACTTTTCATCAAATCAAAACATTATCCTACCCATAAGTACTTAGATATGAATAATATTACTACACTTCACTTCGGTAAGTGTTTATTAATCAACCTATACTTTTGAACATAAGCATCGTAAGTATAGTATGCGCCAACGCCCGCCGCCTGCCCCCTCGTCCCCGCGCAGTAGCTAAAAATAATCGGGTCATCCACATTCTCTTGTGGGCAGGCTTATGTAGCTCTCTCTAGAGTGACTAGTTTACAAGGTGTTCACCTTATAAATATAGACTTCAGTAGTATTAAGGCACAACAGACTGCGATAGTCGAATATAATCGTCTAAGATCCAAGTATCACCCTGAACTATCGCAAATTGTAAATAGTAAGCCAACGAAAAATAAAGGCAAAGATAGAGAATGGGCTATAAAAAAAGGCATCTCAGATGCACAAGAAATATACCCCAAAAAAAGAAAGAAAAAATGAGCGACAAAAAAATACTTGTATTTGTCGCTCATTTTATCTTTCTATCATAAGCAACCTACAAAAAGAAATGAAATCCCACAAAAACATTTCATGTTAAATGTTGCCAAGACGAGACCATATAGCTCGCACTGTCAAAAAGTAATCAGATCCCGTGTAGAGCCAAGTTTCTAACCCTACATGCCCAGACCTAAATCGATAAGCCCTAATTTCACACTCAAGTTACGGGGAAATTCTACAGCCATAGCTCGTACTGCGTTGTTCGTAGCGCGTAGCAGAGTTTTTACGCTATAATCTCGTAGGCGTGAAAACCTTGGACGTAACTGGCGAGATGGCCGCACGGAAAGAGTTTAGAAGATTGAATAGATTTTTAAGCTCAAGCCCATATGACGAATAGCAAAAAGTCCGTGCGGCCGACTCGCCAGTTACGTCCAAGGTTTGCACGCCTACGAGATTATAGCGTAAAAACTCTGCTACGCGCTACGAACAACGCAGTACGAGCTATGGCTGTAGAATTTCCCCGTAACTTGAGTGTGAAATTAGGGCTTATCGATTTAGGTCTGGGCATGTAGGGTTAGAAACTTGGCTCTACACGGGATCTGATTACTTTTTGACAGTGCGAGCTATATGGTCTCGTCTTGGCAACATTTAACATGAAATGTTTTTGTGGGTGTATTATACACAAAAACCTTCCTCTTGAATCACTATTAAAAAAAAGTGCATTAAA
Source organism: Spicauda simplicius (assembly GCA_949699795.1). Lineage (NCBI taxonomy): Eukaryota > Metazoa > Arthropoda > Insecta > Lepidoptera > Hesperiidae > Spicauda > Spicauda simplicius. Next base: position 9,235,990 of record OX453079.1, read on the forward strand.
TTAAGCATACATGGGACAGACAGCGAGAAGCGACTTTGTTATATACTATGTAATGATACGTCAAACATATTGCAACAATTGGTATTCGTCATATTGCCGAATATACTATCGGATATAATGCATCCATGTTACAGAGAGGGCGAAGGCCGAGGCGGAGGCTCGTCGTTCGCAGTCACTGTGGGCGGCCGCCGAAGCCCTATTGGCCGCCACACGTAGAACGGTGCCCGAGACTAAGGTCGATAATGAGATCAAGGCGTTGGAGAAAGCTGGTAAGTTTGTGGTAATATATTTGTTTGGTTATATAAAGAATATTAGTAAAAAAACGTGCGGCACTCGGGGACTGTCGCTGTAAAGCTATTGCATAGCATTTTTTTATCAAGTTATGCAATTATAATTATTTATTTATGCAGTATTTATTATCTTGATATTAATTCAAGTATTTTTTTTTTGATACTATATACTGTTACTATATACTGTGTACTTAATGTTACTTATTTATCCTACTATAATTTCTGTCCTTCATTAATCCTTTTCTAACTTTACACACACTTACCACTCTTCATTCCTGTTATCTTTACCAATTCCATGCATAGGTTGTCTGGAAGAGATCGCTGCCTAGCGATAAGACCGCCTATTGCATACTACAGATCTACTTTGTATGTTATTGTTACTTTTGTATGTGTTTATAGTGTGCAATAAAGAGTATTCTATTCTATTCTATATACTTTCTCACAACCAGCTGCTTACATATTCGTCCGATTTCCGAGCATCTCGTCTCGATCCGTGCGAGCTTCGTACTGTCGTACCATATACATACACGTAAGGCGAACGCTCGGCCGCGCTACGTGGTAGGCGGAGTGGGGGTGCTAGGTTTTTTCGTTACGAAATTTCTTGATTCGGTATCAAAGCCCGCGATTACTTTTTGCAATCTTTCAGTTGTTATGTTTCACTACAATGCTAGTAATAAAAATATATATAATTTTTATTTTCATCTTTTTGCATCTCTATAATTGAGGTTATATTTCAATAACATAGTAGTATAAGAAAAACATATCGTAACTATTGCAAAACCCCCATACACTTGTACAAAATTATTTATTTCAGAGGTTTATATTTATATTAATTTGTTACTAAGTTATATAGAAATTTATGATGCTTCGTTGTTTTAATATGCGGCGTTGTTTTAATAGGCATAGCATGAGCAAATCCTTAAGTAAAAAACTAAACTATTAAATTAATACCCTAAACTATTAAACTATTTGAAAATTAAACAAAATAGGTTATCTTGTTATAGCATAACGTAAATCAATATATCCCTGTTTAAATAAAAATATTTTTGTTACACTCCTTCCAGGTAAAGACGACAAACTCGTCCAGACAATCTTGAAAGGTATCCCGCAGGAAGTCAGGGAGAAGGGTATTGTTACTGAGAAATCACTTCGGGAGAGATTCGACAAAGTAAGTACCTCTAATTTTCCTACCGAAACTTTGCTATTTTTTATACTATAGCCAACGAGAATGCAATCCATCTCATGGTGAGTAGCCACTACTAGCTAAGGACGTCTGTAATTATCTCCAGATGTGATCAGCGTTGTTCCGGAGGTCGGTCACAGATGCGTTGCCACCCTGAGGAGTAATCTGGAACTATGTTAAATAGGATAGGTGGTGGAGCCAGTGTAGTTCGACCGGAGAAGTACCACCGTCACATCTATTTCTAGCGTGCAGCATTGCGTGAAGAGTGTGGTTGTCGGCACACTTTTATATGAGGTGACCGGATGGGCACCTCGAGGACTGAGATCAGTCCTCGGTAGTAGCAACGCATCTGTGTTTGACTTATAGAACCTGTTCTATATGAAGTTCCTTACAGGTGTCGTAGGGCGGCAGTGACCACTTACCATCAGGTAGACCATCATTTGCTACCTACCTCAGTATTATAAAAAAAAATGTGTGCGTGTACTAGCGTACACTCGTAAGAAGTGAAACTTCTTTATGACGTTATTTTTCAAAAAATAATTTACTATATGCAACTTTACAGAAATTGGTTAAATAAAGTTAAATTAGATAAAGTTTAATAAAAGGCTTTTATTAAACTTTATCTAATAATCTAATCTATAATAATCTATCTAATATCACGCGTGGTAGGGATAAGAAAAAGATGGCGCGTAATGGAAAAAAAAAGATGGCGCGTAACAGAAAAAGATGGCGCGTAACGAAAAATAAAAAAAACATGCGTGCGTACAAAGTACACATGTCAGAAGTGAAACTTCTTTGGCGAACTAATTTATAAATCTTGTTTATATTTATACAAATCTAAAACTTTAAATTTCCAAGATTAAGAGGAAGGGAAAAAGGCGTGATACGACGTTCGCTCTGTCTCACTTTTTCTCTCAATCTTTCTCACTCGCTTGCTCCCTACTCTCACTCCACGGCTAGTTGCTCATGCTACGTTCGCCCTGTCTTACTCTCTCTCAATCGGTCTCGATCACTCTTTCTCTCTTTTCCGACACTTCCGTTGCATACCGGCGTGACGTTTCATCTGTAAAAATTTTACCCTCATGCGCCTAAAGAAGTTTCACTTCAAAAAGATGGCGCGTAACAGAAAAAGATGGCGCGTAACGAAAAAATGTTACACTAAATTTTTTTCCAACCCCGATAAAGAAGTTTTTTTTTCCAACCCCGATAAAGAAGTTTCACTTCAAAAAAATCTTTTTTACATTAGTCAATCAGTCATTAATCAATTATTGACCAAGTAATCAATTATTTAGTTTAGGTCACGCTGACTTCTGAATCAATTCAAATGATATGTCGTATGTTACAGTCCGTCGATCCGATTGACGTATTTTTTTTATTTAGCGCACCAAAAAATGGAGATACACACATACAAACAATCAAACATATCTACGCTCGACAAACATTGCTTTCCTGACGATGTTGGGTCTTCTTCTTGTCAACCCATTATTGTCCCTATTGTCCCACTACTGGGGCACGGGTCTTCTCAGAAGGAGAGAGTTTAGGCCATAGTCCACCGCGCTGGCCAAGTGCGAATTGGTGGAATTTACATACCTCCGAGAACTTTTTTTTCTTAAAGAACTTTTGGGTATGTAGGTTGTTGTTGTTTAGGTGTGAATTACGTTAACTGCGCCAGGAGACTCCAAAAAAAAAAACAAATTTACTATAATTACTTTAATTAATAAGATTGTTACAATATTAACTTACAATTAAACCTAGTCTAATTCCTATCGATGCTGGATATAGAATAGAATTTTATTAGTTAAAATATGCAAAAAGAAGACATATCTATTGACGTCAATCAATATTACACATGCCTAGCAACCGAATTAATGTGCTATCCGCATCAGCGATCTTCATAGGGCTGTTCTACGTAATTTGTGTGTATGATGTTGGGTAAAAATGTATTAAATGTACACGTGACACCTTTTTTCTAGTTGGAGCAGACCGCAGTAAAGGTAGCCTTAGTTGGACGCGACGGTGCCTCCCTGCCCGTGTATTTCCTTTCTTGGTTACAGTCGAAGTTGCTTTTCCAGAAGGTAAATGTTGTCTTATTTTTCTTGACGACCCCTTTGAGGGTGCGGTTACTATATTGCTTTTATACCCAATGAGTTCCGGGTTCGATCCCCGGCTAGACAGATTTTTGAATGACGGTTTTAGATTCCTGTTCTGAGTCTGGGTGTTCGTGTATTCGTCTCTGTGTGCGTCTATTGCACTCGCGACACAGAAGAAAATCTTAGTGTGTGTGAATGTTGAAAGCGTTATGTTGACGTAACGATCCTGTGTAACTTTTTCTGTAATAAAATTCGTTACCAATAGTTTTTTTCTTTTATGACAATTTACTATAGATGTTTCACTTTTAACTAAGCAAATAAAATATAATTTTGTTTTTTTTTTCAGTTTGCCGAAATACCTAAAGACGAATTGGACAACCTACCTACAGACTTTTCTCAACTAGACACATTTGACATTATTCAAAGGGCGAGGTAAGTCTATCTAAAGAATTGTGTTGGTATAGTACAAATGACTGTAAGTATGCACACTCTTTAAATCAAAACATAGCAACAGGCGGTGGTGCAACCGGAGTTGAACAGCAAAGGGTTTTAAATCGATACATTCATAAACTTTTCGAGGTCCATTGTTGAATGTAGGCCTTCCCTAATGGGAGTTTTATTATTACTCAATGCATCTTTCATGCATGTTGGTGATCGCAGTGGTTGTTGATGATGCAAGGGAAACACGGGGCGCGTTCCAGATGACGCTCACAAAGCCCCAAACGCCCAAAACGTCGCGGCGAATACGTCACTCATGACGTCATGACAAACGCCCACGCGAAGCTCACGACGACCCATCTAATAGGGTGGGTCGACGTGATCGTTCCACCAACGGGAAAAACCGCGGTCGTGAGCGAGAGTTTTGTGAACGTCTAATGGAACGCACCCATGGTTGATAATCTGTTCTCTAGGACCTTTTTTGATATGCTTACAATTCACAAGAATACAGGAAGCGCAGTCATTTATTAAAACTACATTGAATACGTCAAGAGAGATACGTTAAACTATTACCCGCCTGTAAGTGTAATAAAGATCGTTCAATAACTAATTGGACATTGAACTTCTTTTTCCTGTAAACCCAAGCGTAATACGTACAATTATTATTGTTAGACTGTAAGTGAGCGATGAACAGTAATCGTCAATTCATAGTACATTGGGCTGAGTACAAGTGAGGAAACGTTTACTCAGTAACGGGCCGCAACTAAGTCGCTCCAAGGCGCTACCGAGAGCGAAGCCTGGAACCGGAGCGCACTCGAGGAGTTTGACTGGGACTCCTTAGGATGCTCGTAAAAGTTGATTCTCAGCAAACTTCGGCTATGCATGCCACTGCTTACGGGAACTCTGGACCCGACATACGCATACTCATTGGTAAACAGCCTATTCCCGGGAACCACTACCGAGATGGGTTCTTTCGCGGTGTCATCGGATTCTTCCTCCTGGACGGTGAATCTAATGGTGACAAACGGTTAACTCGCTGATCCCGTAAACGAGGCGTAACACGGGTCATGTCTGCACGGAATCCCAAGACGTGCTTGGTTCTTGGCGCTGACGATCCTGGGGAGATCCTGGGCTTTTCATCGCTTGTTTCCGCCACGTATAATTTCCGTTGGAGGCGGACGAGCTTTGTGCTCTTGTACAAGTGAGGCAAGGCCCGTGACTCCCGGTCGGCTTACAGAATCTTCTGCCTGTTGGACGAGGAAGGCTAGCTGATCGAGAGGAACATCTCTCGAATCAGCAGGCACCTAGGGTGCCTGGGCTCGGATCTGTCAGAAAACCATTTCGGCTTCCGGCAACAGAAGTTGACCTTAGACGCCATTCTTCGTATCCGGATGCTATCAGAACAGGTCATCACTCAGGGTAAGAATAATCTTGGTGGTCAGAATTGATATTGTCAACGCTTTTAATTTTATACCCTGGAGTGCGATAGATGGCTTATCTGCAGGCATACCTGTCGGATACGTACATCCACTTCACTGGTACGGAGCATATGGAATATGAGAGCGTTCGCCGGGGGATACGTTCGGTGCTTGGCCCGCTACTGACGGATATCGCTTACGAATTGGTGCTAAGAACAGTGCTCCAGGAAGGAGTGAGCATCGTCTGTTACGTCGATGTCACTCTCGTCTCAGCATAAGGGGAGTGTTTTGAAAGGACGACACAGCAGAACTCAGAGTGGCACGCGTCGCGGCGAGAACCGTGGGTTGGACCTCAAGATAGCGTCCTTAAACACCGAGGCAATGTGTTTCTGTGACGGAAAGCCAAGAGTCGAGCTAGCTCAGAGTTCAGTGTACGTCAGCGGGGTGGAAGTCCGGATAGGCAGTACCTGAAGTACGTCGGCCTAACTCTGGACGGCCGCTGGTGCTCCAACGAGCAACTTGATCGTCTCGTCCCCCAGGTTTTTAAGATGGCAGGTCCAATGCACAGACTGCTGACGAATCTCGGGAGACTAAGTCCGCCACCTTTATGCGGGTGTGAAACGCTCAATTGCCCTCTACAGGGCACCGGTTTGGCCGAACAAGTTGTCTGGCAGCCTCGCGCGGAAGTTAAATTCCCCGCAACATACGATAGCAATTCGAGTTCCCCCCGGAATCTTACAATATGGTACGAGGCGGCGACAGTCCTTGAGCGGCTACGCCCCTGGACCTCTGCACGGATATGGATGCATGGGTCTTTCAGAGGTCTTTCCGCATCCTCCGTCAGGAGTTTGATCTTTTCGACGCAAAGATGGTTCGGAGAAGAGCCAAATTTCGTCGCGCCGCGTCCCTGTGGTTCCGGGATTAGAATGGGGTTACAGTATCCCCTGCCTGTCGTAAGAGGCGAGAGAGGGCTTCCGGCATTGTATTAGATTGTATCAGATTGTGTAGTTTTGCATATGGTCGTAAACACCAGACGATTCGGTGGTCCCAGCCGCTCACTTGGGTGGAGCCTGATTAGGCGACGCGATCAGAGAAGTCTGGTTGCGTTTATTTTGAGATCCCGGAGTCTTTGTAGCGCCGAGGATGGCCGCTTGGGATCCCCCAAATGGCCGTCCTTGGCGCTGTAAAGAAATTTTAGTGCGTTAAGAATCTTAAATTACCAGGCGTCGCTCCCACGGTGGGTACCTTTTGAAGGTTCTCCTTAGAAAACATTGTAGGTTCCTCTTAGAAAACAATAGAAAAATGCCTTATGTGTGACGTGTTAAAGTATAGTATTCCGTCTCACGCAAGAAATGCCTCACGCTAGAAAAAGGTGTGGCGGTGGTACTTCCCCGGTCAAACAAAAAGCATTCAATAATTAATTCATACCATCTCAAGGTACCACATGGACCACGGCGAGCTATCCGTCGCGCTCCGCTACGTGAACCTGCTGCAGGGCGCGCCGCGCGCCGTCGCGCGCAGCTGGGCCGCCGCCGCGCGCGCGCACCTCGAGACGCGCCAGGCCGCGCACGCCGTCATGGCGCACGCCTCCGTCTCCGGCCTGCTGTATCTGTAGGCACGGGGATGCGGTGGTATACGCTCGTAGGGAGTAGGTAGGCTGGTGAATACGAGTTCATACATCAAACAAATACGATCCATGCACATACACAAACACGCTCGCACGCGCATCTATGAACACACACACACACACAATAACACACACAAAACCGTAACACACAAAATGGACCAAGTCGCGCACGCCATCTTGGCGCACGCCTCCGTCTCGGGCCTGCTGTATCTGTAGGCGTGGTGATAGGTGGTACGGTCGTAGGTGGATAGGTTACTCGACATATTAACCACAGAGTCAAATTTACACATCAAGATACGCAAAACAGCTTCAAACACACACACACACCCGCACACACGCAGGCACGCGCATGCACGTACACACACGCGCATTATCACGCATACACACAACCCGTTAAATGTATACTAATAACACACGTGCACACACTCTTATAGCCTTTTTCGCAAACACACACACATCGCACATAATAACACACACAAGACAGTAACGCTCGAGACGCGTCTCCGGTCTGCTGTATCTGTAGGCGCGGTGATGCGGTGGTATACGGTCGTAGGTGGATAGGTTGCTCGATACGGTATCAATAAAATATCCTTCAAACATCAAACAAATACAATCCATGCACATACACAACACGCGCGCGCGCACGCACGCATACACGCACGCGCATCTATGTACACACATACACACAACCCGTTAAATGTAACTTATAACACACTCTTATGACCTTTTTCACGGACACACACCAAAATAAACACACATACTCTCTCACACACACATCGCACATAATAACACACACAAGACAGTAAAGCCCGAGACGCGCCAGGTGGCGCCCGCCTCCGTCTCCGGACTGCTGTATCTGTAAGGCGCGACGATGGATGGGGTGACGGACTATCGTAGGGAGTGGAAGGGGTAGGCTGGTGAATACAGTACTCTTACAATCATATTCTGACTTTAATCACACATACAATACACACACATGCACTTCCGCTCACACACATACTAATAGACCCGAGCCGTCGCATCTAAACTAATAACATACTCTCAAACACTCTTACAACCTTCACAACAAACACACACTTGCTCACACCAATATAAACAGACAAACAACACAAGCACACACACCATTTATACACACAATACAATACAAACGTGAGCGCACGCAATTACACAGTATTTTACTTTATTCAAATGCACACACTCACATCAAACAGTTACACCACGGTTAACGTTACACCAAGTGCAGCATAAACACGTAATATTAAATGCAACATAGAGACCCTATTAGATCACGTAGACCGTGATGGCACAAGTCTTGGTCTCCGACCTGTTCTACTCTTAAACGACTTCGCTACGTACGTAAAAGGAGTGCGAAGCGAGGGAACGTTTGATATACAGCCATAGATAAGCTGGCCAACAAAGTACCTGCACTTACATGCAAACGTACACAACACACACATGTAAACGAACGCGCTCACACACGCATACACACACTGATACGTATGCAATCTTTACATACATGTAGATTACGAGAAACCTGAGAAGGAAAAGTGTAGTATTCATAGGCAAGTATTGAATATGATGAAAACACTATCAATACTTGTTTGAAATGGCCACACACTTTTCTTATAACACACACATTTACACCTTTATATACAAACACGTGACCATAGATGTCGTATGACAAGTACGTTAATAATAAACCATCTGAGCTTTTAACAACTATACATGCTTAATCAAACACATTTGTGTAACATGTCTTACAATATTAATAATGAAATTCAGAAAAACCACGCTCTTTCATAATACATATAAGCCAGTCAAAATGCGTAAACGACCACTTTTATATGAGGCGACAATCTTAGTCCTCGCAAGTAGCAATGCATCTGTGATTGACTTCAGACAGAACTGTTCTGTATGAAGTTTCTTACAGATGTCTATGAGCGGCAGTATCCACTTACTACTAGGTGGACTGCATACCTGTATTTTACTTAAATCTTATAGAAAATACAATAACATAATATAAGTAGCTCAACATCTATACAAAGTCCTACCACAATGAACCCTAAGGTCGATCGCCAACTTGGTCACTTTCGCTTAAGCATCTAGTGCCACATATATCTATATACAACCAGCTACCGTCGTATGATTCATATATAGATAATGCTTCACTTCGCTTCACACGATGACAAATATACGAAACATTATATATAAAACAGACGTCCAAATACATATATTATTGTTTTATTTGTCATATCTGTGATTGGATCACTTTGTAATTTTGTCATGAAACTTTGTCAAGTTGTAAGTTCAGCACTGACCACTTTGTAATTTTGTCATGAAACTTTGTCAAGTTGTAAGTTCAACACTGATCACTTTGTAATTTTATCATGAAACTTTGTCAAGTTGTAAGTTCAACACTGATCACTTTGTAATTTTGTCATGAAACTTTGTCAAGTTGTAAGTTCAACACTGATCGCTTTGTAATTTTGTCATGAAACTTTGTCAAGTTGTAAGTTTAACACTGATCACTTTGTAATTTTGTCATGAAAATTGTCAAGTTGTAAATTTGAGACAGCGTTAAAAAATGACAAAAAAATGTAAAATCTGGGCGATTGCATATGTAATGGTTAAAAATCAAAATACTTAATGCCTGAACGTTTTTTTATTAAGCTTATAGAGCATAGCGTGATTTTGTCATTTGTCTATTCGTCATTTTGTCAGGTCTTCGAAACGTGAGTCACAAAGATATATCAAAGGTCAATGACGGTTGTGTATAATAATGTTTATTTAAATGGTTCATATTTTTTAGAATTATCTGAATTCAAATGGAATACTGCCTTAAATTTGCCCCGAGTAAAAATACCATATTGATTTATTGATTATACAATACAAATCTTGTATTTGATGAATCTTAGAATATTATTATTGTATCAATTTCAAATCCAAAATTCAATTGATTGTACACCTCCAATTATTTTATATTTTTGGTGACTTGTAAGTGAATTATTGTTATTTCAACATAACTGACTTTGTATAGGTTGTCAGATGAAATTGTGAAAATTTGGGTGTCAAATTTTGAATTTGAATTTTGCTGTAACATTGAAATTGTCGACAATTCTAGTAACTGTAATTGTACATTGCGCCGAGAAACTGAGAATTTTTTGAATTTTGAAAATGGCTTCTTTTATTTTAGAAACTACCCACATCTTGTATTTGTAATGAATAAATATTCACTTACAAGACTTTTATAAATACTTCTTTAACAGAATTGTTAAAAATGAAACTGGGTGTAGAGTATAACAAATATTGTTGTATTCTTTGTGTTTCATGTTCGTGTTTTTGCGTGAGACCGTTGTTTTCTTCAGTCGACTTAAGGACGTAGTCAATAGTGCACTAATATCGCATAGAGGCGCCGATTTCGGACATTTCGGTACTATTTCGAGCCCTTTTGTTTACGCGTTTCAATTAGATTTTTATTTTATATTAGTTTTTAATATAATTATTGTCTTTTTGATTGTGAACGCTAGTAAAATCCTAAACATAGAATACCTAATAAATTATAGTTTCAGAAATGTGTTTGCATTTAATTGAGACAAACAAAAACAAATTGTGGTGCCGGCGATTTCTGTAATTTTAGTAACTTATGTAAATATTTAAAAATATTGTATGTAATTTAAAATTAGAGAATGATTTTTATTTCATGAATTTGTTTTATTTATAATCCTTTACCTTCAGACCGGTATGGTAACCGCTCCGCGCGGGTCGTCAAAGATTAACAGCAAATATTCTTCACTACATAGTATAAAACAAAGTCGCTTCGCACTGTCTGTCCCTATGTATGCTTCTCTCGTCAACCCATTATTGACTATGGCCTAAAACTCATTCTGAGAGAAGACCCGTGCCCAGCAGTGGGACAATAATGGCTTGGCACCAATAATCCTCATAATTTTTGGTTTACGTTCAAAAATAAGCATTTTACAGCGATTCCCGCTTAAGGGGATCATCTCGTACTACCTTCCCGTATCTTAAACCCATAATTTTGCAATACTGCATTTCTGTTACCATGTCAGTACGGAAAAAGGCAGAATTTGGTATATTTATATTTAGGTCGAGATGTGTCTACATTTTATTTTGTAGGTTGTTAAAAATTCAACTTTGGTACAAGTGAAGTTGGTACCGAATACTTCCGCAAGTCGATATCGGCCGCGAAGCAGCTTGACGCTCAGGTATGTTTGAAATTCAACGGTGATGTGATCAAAACAAAAATAATAAATATTTTAAACATAATTAATGAAGTTATTTCTGATCGCAACAATGCATTTCCGTGTAAATTTGCTTGTTTTATAAAGTAGATTTTCAAAATGATTCGCATACTAAGTTTTACTGCGGCGCCGCCCGATTTTAATATAATTTTACTATGTACACACATAGACGAAAACATAACCACACAGCCTTTTTAAATCAGATTAATGTAGCCATGCATGCATCTGATGGTAAGTGGTCTCTGCCGCCCATATAGGTACATCTTTTTTTTTTCGAGGGGGAAACTTTCAAAAAGTACCCGACGTCGTGGGAGCGACGAGGGTTATGTGGGATTCTTACCGCACTAAAACTCCCCCGGTGGCCGACCTCGACGCTGCGAAGAGGACTCCGGGAACTCCAGTTGACCGCCGCCGGTGTCCTCAGCGATATAGGTACATCTGTAAGCAACTTCGTGTAGAAGAAGGTTTTTATTTGAAGTCGATCACAAATGCATTGCTAGTCCTGATGACTAAGATGGTCGCCTCATATATAAGTGGACGGACAACCACATCCTTCAATCGAAATGCTAGAACTGATTCACGTCAGAAATAGGTGTGACGGTGGAACTCAGGTTTTACCACTGCATGTAAAATCATCACTGGAGCCAGGTTTTATTATATACAAAACTAGCTGTACCCTGCGCGCGTTGCTACGCCATCACAAAGAAAATACACCAGAAACCTTCCCGAGCTCATGAATAACAACTTTGCTAAAGATCATCACATGATCAAATGAATAGCGATTCTATAGAGGACATACAGACAAATATTTATTTTTATAAAGAAGAGAAGAAAGAAGACGATATATACAAACAAAAAACACAAACCCGCTGTTTCTGGATCTTTGACGTCCTGTTCTGATTCAGTGGTAGTGTAAAACAAATGTAACTGACAATTTGTAGGCCCCCGTAGGCTGATACAAACATAAAGACATTTAATTTTTTCATTGGGAAAATTCGAATAAGTACAGCGAAATATAATCTATAGTCAGCATAAAAGATTAACAAACGTAGGTACATACATCCTCACAAACTTTTAAAGTTATAATATTAATAAGGTAATTGTTATTTAAAACAGGAAAACTAAAATATTTGCAATATAGGTACTTGAAAGTTGTAGCGACAGGAAATTATTTTTCAACCTCGAGTCTATTTAAGAATATTTCATGTCCAAAAATAAAACAAACATCCTTACTTTAAAACTATAGTATGACGTTTTTTTTGTATGTTTATATACCTTTTGAAATCCTTCCTTAAAATTACAGGTGTAATCATTTTAACATCAAACAAAATGGACCAAATTGAAATTTCGGAAAATTTTATACTGTAATTGTGTGATTGACTTCAGACAACGCATGTGTGATTGAGTTCAGATAGAACCCATGTTCTGTATGAAGTTGATTAGGTACAGATGTCCATGAGCGGCAGTGACCACTTACCATCAGGTGGACTGGCATGCTCGTTTGCTACTTCAGTCAGATAAAAAAAAGTCAATCTCAGATGCGTTGCTGCTCCCGAGGACTAAATTGGTCGTCTCATATAAAAGTGTGCCGACAACCATACCTTTCTAAAGTGACTTGGTGGTAACTCTCCGGTCGACCCATTCAAGATTCTACCACCACTGTCAAAATTCCTAAACCATCTAATTGGTGTCTTTTTAAAAGCCTTATTACGGGATATTTTGATATAATAAATTTCAGAGACAGAAAAAGGGATTAATCACTATATAGTATAAAACAAAGTCGCTTCTCGCTGTCTATCTCCATAAAATCCGTAGCGTAGTTTTAAGTTAGTTTTAAGCATACATTACTTAGATCTATAAAACTACGCTACGGATTTTAATGCAGGTTTTTTTTTAATATATAGAGTGATCCAAGAGGAAAGTTTTTATGTAGAATACATGTAGATAAAATATTATATAGAAACACTGATGATTTTAGATTTTTGACTTTTAGGCGAAAAAAGTTCGGCGGGTCAACTAGTTTAGTACGTAAGGTGCGTTGGGGTAAACCGCAAATTGGACTATATTAACAACGTCATACACGTACTATCGACCAAATTGAATCATTGACAAACCCGGCATAAGACATTTCAGGAAATTACCAAAATTTTGTAATTATTATCAATCTAAATATTATCATTAATACAATACGGCAAAATATGATTAATGGGATGTATAACGAAAATTACGGATATTTCACAATTGAAAATGATTTGGGGAATCTTCCCAACAGTAAGTTACATATTTATAAAGATAATTATTGAAGTGAAACTTCTTTATCGGGGTTGAAAAAAAATTTAGTGTAACATTTTTTCGTTACGCGCCATCTTTTTCTGTTACGCGCCATCTTTTTCTTATCCCTACCACGCGTGATATTAGATAGATTATTATAGATTAGATTATTAGATAAAGTTTAATAAAAGCCTTTTATTAAACTTTATCTAATTTAACTTTATTTAACCAATTTCTGTAAAGTTGCATATAGTAAATTATTTTTTGAAAAATAACGTCTTATAGAAGTTTCACTTCTTACGAGTGTACGCTAGTACACGCACACATTTTTTTATTGGGTATTGGCAATGTTAACTAATTTTTCATTTTAATGGTGCTATACAAGACAATAAAAATATATAAAAGGAAAGCACGGTCAGTGAAATCAGTAACTGTCAGTGTCATATAAAATAACAAGACGGTTTCCTAGACAACAAATGTTGAGGCAAATTTCGACCTAATTGCGTTTGAATAGCTGGAGGAAAATAAGCATATGGTGGGTCATGAATCAATTTGTTCGATAGTACATCATCTTCATGGCGTGATGGATGAAGCCACCCATAATAAGACAATGGCCGACTTAAGTCTAAAATTTCAATCGGACGGTTTTACCCTATGTCCGATATAACCATACATAAAGACAAAAAGAGAATATTTTTATAAAACATAATATTATAGGTACAATTATGAAAAACACCACACGATGTGAGTAGACAACTTATTGGGTGTTCGTCACGATGCACGCCCATTCCCTGCGTGTTGAAGATTAGGTACATATTCGTCATTGTGCGACGAGTTACTCGGCAAATTGTTCGAGAATGTGTTTTAAATGTTGCGCGTTATTTACGTAGACCCTCATCTATTACTTATTTTTACATAATTATCGTATGCGCGTACTGGCACTCAATAGCGCACTGCGTTTAATGTCATTACTCGTATCGTATATTTGTCAAAAACCTACAAAGTCAATAATGAATACCGATTTTTTTACAAAAACCCAAAAGAAAAATGTATAGAATACCAAGCCATTGGAATTACGCAAGGATTATCCTAGTTAGTAATCTAAATGTCATAAATTAAAAGATTTGCTGATTGCATATCAATAAAACCACTGATTCGTTTAAAGTTAATATAATAGTGTAAAACGACTTTCGCGAGGCGGACCGCGGAGTGGTCTAACGCGGAAGGGGAAAGGGCCAGGGATCGAACCCGGTCTGGGTTAGCTGATAGCTGTTAAACAGATAGCTGAATGATAAATTTAGATAACTATTCTGGGTCTAGGTGTTTGTATTTTTGTCTTTGTGTGTTTCCATGGCTCACACGACACAGGAAAAATCCAGGATAATATGAGCATAGAAAGCAAAAAGTTAAAGACAACCTATACCTAATGTTGAGATTGGTGGACGGAGTGCCACTGCCACACCTAGTTTCAGCGTAGACGACTTTGCACATCTACGATCATCTGGGATCGACTTCAGATAAAATGTAGACTTTGACTGTAACTGTGTAACGTAGTAGTATTCTACGCATAGGTATAAGTTGTCATTAATGTCCATGGGAAGAAGTTAACACTATAGCTACTCCGAAGCATAGTGGAAGCAATTGGCAGAACTAGGATAGGACAATAATCATTGTGTAAGATGGAAATCATCCGTCACTTTTATCCAGAAATAGTTGAGGCGGTAGGTTGAAGAAGGCTATCACTTGCAAAGCTTCTATACGCATTGTGAACCGTTTGGTTTCAAGGATACAGAAATAGTCATTAAAGTTAGTTCTTTAACACTCACCGTTTTAGAATCGCAACCGAATCGACATTCATATAGTAAACTCATCTCGCGCGCCCGGCTTCGACTACAGTGCAAAAGAGAGAGACACATGCCCCGCGCCGCCGCCGCCGCCGAAGCCAAAGCCACGGGATGACAGCATCTTCTGGGGCGCTTTGACTGTTGTCTGTCTTGCTGGTGGTTTTGCTGCTTACGCCAGGTGGGAACTATATTAAGTCAGATTTATTTGAGGCTATGCTTCGGGTTTTGTTCACGGTTACCTCAACAGTCGAGAGTTTTTAATACAAGTTCATAAAACTATAATTAATCCCTTTTCCTTCTGAGGAGTTGTGACCAGTAGTGTAACAATAATTAGCTGTTGATAAATGGTTAATTTGCATTTACAGGTTCGATTTTTCTGTGTTTCCAATCCTCCTAACGAAGCCCAACGAAGATTAATCAATAAAATGCCACTAGATATAATATGTAGGTATAAGAGTTAAGTGAAGGATATGGTAAGGGATATAGGTACTTGTTCGAGGCGTTCCAACTTAGTCCTCAGTGCAATGCATGTATGGCTGAACTGAGTAGAAATCTTAGCTGAGGTTGATATTTATCAATGTTTGCATAAAATATTACTTGTACGTACCCCCCGGTGGCCGACCTAGGGGGTTTTAGTGCGGTAAGAATCCCACATAACCCGCGTCGCTCCCACGACGTCGGGTACTTTTTGAAAGTTTTCCCCCTCGAAAAAAAAAATATGTACATGTATGTACCTATAAACACTTAAGTGTAAGTTTCTCACAGGCGTTCACCAGAGATTCGTGACTGGCTCACCATCCATGCACCATGGTTCGACGATCTAATCGCGATCGTGTACGAAGAAAATATGTCTTTCAAGGACTTTGCAGAACTTTGCATTGATGACATGAAGAAGTATTATAAAACTATAATGGCTAAAGACGATACTAAACCTAAGGAATGCGCTATGGCAACTCCTCCTGCGTTGGTCCGAGGTTAGATAATTTATGAATTATGAAACCTTAATGTCAAGGAAGGAACAGTTCATTAGATCACAAGTTGTCACTGCCTACATATTAATTTAACCCCAAATTAAATAATCTCTCTGATATATAAAATTCTCGTGTCAGTTTTTGTTGTCATACTCCTCCGAAACGGCTTGACCGATTTTTAACCAAATTTTATATGCTTATTCAGTAGATCTGAGAATCGGCCAACATCTATTTTTCATACCCCTTAAGGGTTGTCCACCCTTAACATTTTTTAAATTTTTTTATATGGCAAAACAACGTTTGCCGGGACAGCTAGTAATCTATATATTAATACGTGATTCGTTTTTAAGATACTTGCCGCAAGCGGAGAAGTATGAAATTTCGCACGGTTACAGTAGAGAAGGATTGCGCAATGCCAATTTTTTTTTAAATGATGCATCAAACATACATAAAATTAACTAAAACACATTACACACATTACCTTGCATTTGACACAAACACATACATAATAAAACGAAGTAGAACATTCAATGTCTTACTATGAAAACAACTTATCGTCAAAAATGACGAGATGTGTTTGTCTATGAGCTTAGTTAATTAAACCTCTTTTTACCTTTAACGAGTTTGTTCAAAATAACTTGAAACTTTTTACTTGAAATTTATTTGAATTTGAGAAATATTAGTGCTACTTTGGTCAACATGAAGTTTAGTTTTTTAATTTAAATTGCGGTGGAATTTCGACCGTTGCGACGGGTGACTGGTACTTATAAATCGTTGAATTATTTGATTGATTGTGTGATTACTTCCAGTTGTTCCTGAGAAACCAAAGGACGAGGTAATTATTGGTAAGATTTCTATATGATTTTGTTTTTATAACATATCACATCATCGCGATCACTCATTCCGACATTTCGATCTTTCCATCGCATTCCCTTAGTGTAGGTAAAAAATAAAATCATTGAATAGGAGCTTTTTTATTGCCTATTTATTTCGGACATCCCACTTTCCTTCAAAAAGTGAGATGGTAACCTCATAAGAAATTGTGCCGGCAATGATACTTTTTCACCTAAACGCAAAAACTGTTTTATGTTAGAATACGTGCAAGAGCGTCTCCTGAATCACTCTACCTCTACCTAACTTCTCTCATAAAAACCTTTTAGATCAACCTTCTTTCGGATATTGAACCATAAAGTCGGCCGATTATCAGTACGTAGTATAAAACAAAGTCGCTACTCGCTGTTTGTCCCTATGTATGCATAGATCTTTAAAAGTACGCTACTGATTTTAATGCAGATTTTTTTAATAGATATAGTGATTCAAGAGGCAGGTTTCTATGTATAATATAGTAGAGAAAAATGTATAATTCTACACTTTTAACTTTTAGGCGGAACGAAGTTAACGTGGGGTATACTAGTTACGTTATGTAATAATAGCTCGCTTGATCTTCTATCGACTGTGAGATTTTATTTTAATGAATTTCATGCTCTTCATATTACAGGACCCAAACAACAACATGAAGTGTGTGAAATACTTCCCCCACCTGTGATTACCAAGAACATTTGCGAGATCGAAGAGTGTTTAAGGGAGTTTGGTGAAACGGCCATACACAGTTACAATAATGCCAGAGAAGCTTGCGCTGCATACAATAAGGTAGTCAATTATTTTAATAATGCGTTATTGCAACTAAGTATTACAAGTGTTTCCCTTTTTTGACGTGACAAGGTCTTATAATTCGATGGAGCCGTCTACACGTACCAAAAAATATGACGCATGCGGCGTTACCGCGCTCTGAGGCGTTCCATTTAAGGCTTGAAGTGCAAACGAGAGCGCGGAACGAGTGACAAAGAGGCACAATCGGCCTACGCGTTCGGCAGCGTTCGATATCTGTCTCTCTCCTACTTGAGTGAGTGATTCGTCCGCGTGGACAGCTGCTATACAAAAATACAACCATTCCATCAGTATTTTCTTATGACGTTGTCACGTGCAATTATCGTCAGTAAACCGATTTTACAGACAACCGATTTTTTTTCACTATCGCCGTGGGAGCAACGGCTTTTATGTGGGATTTTACTATATTAAAATCCCCCTCTTGCCTCTACTCAGCGCTGCGAAGAGGACTCCGGGAACTCCAACGGAACGCAACCGGAGTCATATGTATGCGTTGGTCCGTCCCTGTAGCCTCGGGGTCAGAATAGGGCTACGGTATCCCCTGCCTGTCGTAAGAGGCGACTAAAAGGGGCTTCCGGTTGAAGTCGTTTCGAGATCCCGGAGTCCTCCCTTTTCAGCGCCGAGGACGGCCACCGGGGGGGTTTTAGTGCGGTAAAAATCCCACATAACCCAGCGTCGCTCCCACGGCGTCGGGTACCTTTGGAAGGTTTCCCCCTCGAAAACAAAAAAAAAAAAAAAAAATGTATGCGTTGGTCGATCCAACTCCATCCAGGTGAGCCGCAGGGCTTAACGCATCGTCTGGTCTGTACGACGGTACGCGACAACACATGCCGCAGTCCTTCCCGGGGTCACCTGGCTGGATGGCCCGAGATCAGACTCTCAGCCCCCCCCCCCCTTAGTCTTCTCTTTCGTCGGGCAAGAAATACCGTAGTCCTAATCAAATTTAGGAACTACAGAAACGGTCTACTCAACTCTGTATTTGATTTCTAATATTGTAGATGGGGACACATGTTTTGTGACAGTGGTAGGATATTCCTTCTTTGTTATAGCCTAAAAATCCTCTCAAAATCTTGATAAACGTTCATCATACTTCATACTAATATTATAAAGGCGAAAATTTGTGTGTATGTTTGTTACTTCTTCACGTCTAAACGGCTTGAGCGATTTTCATTTGTAGGGAGTTAGCGAGACTCTGGATTAACATATAGGCTACTTTTCACTGTGGGAGAATATCTTACTCCCATGGGACAATCGATACATCGTTTTTTTTTAACTCGGGCGAAGCTTCGGGGTTTAGCTAATACTTCATATTCATTACGTAAGTAGTTACGATATGTTAGTACTCAAAAGCTTCTTCAAAACCTATAACGTAATTTATGGGTGCTCATAATACATGAGTTTTGTAATTATCTATTATTATGAACCGTTTGCTGCTTGATGACTACATAATTAACGTGTACATTGGATTGAACTATTACTCGCTTGGTTGCGAATCCGTGAAATGCTTCGGTTTTACAATTTAGTATGTAGGTACCTACCGTATATGATAACTAATATTAATAAGCTATAAAAGTCAAAAAAATTGTAAATTGAAGAAAAAACAAAGAGCCACGACACTGCTTCTTGGGAGAGTCCCAAGAACGCTGGCTGATTTGCCTCTTCGAATGGCCAAACTCATCTTTTGGTCGAAACGCACCTACCCTTGAATCTCCAGAAATATAATTCTTCTGGGGACCAAAGATCTAATCTATTTAGTCCATGAATACACTCAAAGACTAAAACATAAACACCAGTAGCTAGAATGGACACCATTACACGCTTTCTACACTCATAGCCCCACACTAGGATGTTCCCCTGTGTCGTGGGTACCATGGACACACACAAGACGAATACACAAACACATTTAGATACCTGCCTGGCCGGGAATCGAACCCGGAACCCATAGCGCGTCAGACCGGTATGGTAACCGCTGCGCCGCACGGGTCGACATATTAACCTTAATATTAAAATCATCTTATTTATAATCCACTCTATTTCAGCTAGTCGAGAAGACAATGTTGGATTTTTCAATTCCCAAAGTGAAAGAACTACACACTAAGATGGCGGAACGGATGGATGCCAGCAGAGATTTGGTGGAGGCTGCGGTGCATGCTACCGCTCAAATGGGTAAGCAAGCTGTAGCTATAGCAGGGATTTGATCTGTAGCCCCGGGACCAGAATATGGCTACGGTATCGGTAAGAGGCGGCTAAAAGGGGCTTTCGGGGTTGAGGGCGGCTAGAGTGGGAGCTCGAACCGTCCAGCCAAGCGACCCCGGGAAGGACGGTCGCATGTGTGGTCGCACGCCGCCGTAAATCACAGAAGGTGCGGTGGGCGTATTCGCTCACCAGGGACGAGCCTGAAATAGGCATTGCACTCGGAGGACTTCGGTTGTGTTCCATTGGAGATCCCGGAGTCTCCCACGCAGCGCTGAGGACGGCCACCGAGGGGGTGCGGTAAGAATAACCTACATAACCCGCGTCGCTCCCACGGCGTCGGGTACCTTTAGAAGGTTTACTACTCGTAAAAGCAGCAGGGATTCATCAAATACCTACTTTGTAGTTGTTGGACTATTGGTTCCAAAAGTTTAGAAATCCGTGAGCTATAACTTTTTAAGGGAGTCTAAGATTTGGCGGTCGGCGGAAAAATGGTGGGCTAATCTTTGCTTTTTTCTTATTCAATGCTAAAGGAGAGTCCGAAATAAAGAGACTCAAAAAATTATGACGTTAAAAACATACTTTCCATGGTACAGAGAATCCTGTACACCTCCGCCTTTTCTACAACTGATTTTGATTTGACCTGTCCGGCCGGGAATCGAACCTGGGACCCATTGCGTATCAGACCGGTATGGTAACCACTCCGCCACGCGGGTCGTCAACTTATCAGTCGAACACCTCGTCTCAGTGGAGTAACTACAAGGTGGCAAGTCGGCAAAATGCCACGGCCCCCCAGCCGGAAGGGGTCCCCGAGGAGAATCCCAACTCCCCACATTTATTATATTATTATACTGTGGACCCATCCGATGAATTTACCATGGGCCTTGAACGGTATGGTTACGCCACTGCCTCGTCTGCTAGTTCAATTTAAAACAGAGATGTTTTTTCCCCAATATATCCTTTAAACCAAAACAGCATCGCTATACTGATATTGAGCAGGAGAGCAGTGATAGCCTAATGGTTGAAACTTGCCCTCTCAATCGGGAGGTCCGAAGTTCAAACCCAGGCACGCACTACGGATTTATGTGCGTATTAAGAAATTAATTATCACTGCTTTTCGGTGAAGGAAAACATCGTGAGGAAACCTACACACCTGAGAGTTCTTTAAAATAAGTTCTCGGAGATGTGTCAAGTCCACCAATTCGCACTTGGCCAGCGCGGTAAACTATGACCTAAAACTCACTCATTCCAAGAGAAGACCCGAGCCCAGCAGTTGGACATTAATGGGTTGTCGAAAATAGTGATATTGCAACAGATATACAAAAGGCAGTCGAACTGCAACGTTCTCTAAACAGTACAACGTTCCCTACAGATGAACTAACACGCTACCTAGAGTGCGGGGTGGAAGCTTCCCGTGACGCAATCGAGAACACCAAATGCCTGATGTGTGACTATCACAAGCGGATCAAAGCGGCCTTTATACAGTACCAATGGGAGAATGACATGGCGGTCGCTTTGGACGATAAGTGGCAGAAGGTATGACGTCATATCTTATCCGACTACGTCAGAAAGAGGGTAATGTTTTCCGTATTTTTTTTGTTCTATTTCGTTTATTATTTCAAATAGAAATTTGTTTTGTATACATGTGTGTGCAACACTTTAGTAGTTTTACATTTCCAAACAAACAAGATAACTTAAACTATATTCTGTGGCTGGGACCACGATTTATTTTATTTATTTATTTAGTATAGACTCACCTACAGCATTTCATACAAAATTACAAAATAACTTATATCTAGATAAATGAGCTGGTATGAATGCCTGTTACAGGTGCACATCATTCGTACGTTTGTATGTTTGTATGTTTATTTCATGGCACGAGCTACAGTCCAAGTGGCTGGACGAATTGTAACATAAAACGTAGTGTTGGAATCGACTCAGTTGTCAGAGTGACTTAGGTGGTATAAATTTTAAATATGGCATCTTTTTGAAGTGAAACTTCTTTATCGGGGTTGGAAAAAAAATTTTGTGTAACATTTTTTCGTTACGCGCCATCTTTTTTTGTTACGCGCCATCTTTTTCTTATCCCTGCCACGCGTGATATTAGATAGATTATTATAGATTAGATTATAAGATAAAGTTTAATAAAAGCCTTTTATTAAACTTTATCTAATTTAACTTTATTTAACCAATTTCTGTAAAGTTGCATATAGTTAATTATTTTTTGAAAAATAACGTCATAAAGAAGTTTCACTTCTTAGGAGTGTACGCTAGTACACGCACACATTTTTTTATCTCACTGAAGTAGCAAACGAGCATGCAGTCTACCTGATGGTAAGTCGTCACCGCCGCCCATAGACATCTGTTAGCAACTTAAGCACATAAAGCATAGTATGTATCTGAAGTCAATTATTGATGCGTACGCTACGCCACTGATAAAAAGCTTATTACATGTACATGTGTATTTTTTGTAGAGGTCTATTTACTAGCCCCCGCCCCCTTTTTTTAGAAAAAAAGGGGAGAGGCTGTTTTAAACAGATGCATGATAGTTTGACAGGTGGTAGAACCAGTGTAGTTCGACCGGGGAAGTACCACCGCCACACTTATTTCTAGCGTGAAGCATTTCTTGCGTTTCGTAGGGTGTGGTTGTCGGCACACTTTCACATGAGGCGACCATCATATTCCTCGGGAGTAGTAACGCATCTGTGATCGACTTCAGATGGAACCCATGTTCTGTACGTAGTTGATTACAGATGTCCATAGGCGGCAGTGACCACTTACCATCAGGTGGATTGCTCGTTTGCTACGTCAGTCAGAAAAAAAGACTATTTTTTAATGTGATTAAGTTAGATCGACGGCTTATATTTCGTAGGTGGAGGAGATGGTAAATATGTACACCGATGAGACCCAGACGATGTTTTCCGGTCTCCAATACGCACAGAAGAAGCTCCAGCTGAACGGTGATCCAGACTTGTTGCTATACCACACTTATAGATATGTGAGTTTTTTGAAAATCCATGTGCCCTTAAGGATCATCCCTGTCGGTATTGTGAAACGGAAAGCGCTTTTTTAAATGAAATTATATGGTTGTTTACTGCTTTTGTGAAAATGTACTATATTCTTTTATAACATAGAAGTAATAACAAGCGTATATTGTAAACTTACTGTACTAAATGGCTAATTTCGCCTATACTCATCTGTAAAGTTAAAGAGGTTAGCGTTAAAGAGGTAGAAATAATTAAAAAAATGCTATCTTTGCTGTCGCTGTCTAAAATCATTTATCTGTAAGTCTCGGAATTTCACACCATCACTAACGATGAGACTAGAGTTCCACCTGAGATGGTTACAAATGCGTTCCTACCCCTGAGGACTAAGTACGACTGCCTCTGATAAGTATGTATTCGTTACCAAAGCCATGGGCGGATTAACCTATAGTGCAGGGTGTGCCCCATCAGAGCTAAGAGCATTGTCTTGGACCATCATGTTCATGGTACAACAATGATATGACAGAAGCGGCTAGCCAGCGTACAATACCATACTGTAAGTTATACTTTCTCATAAAATAGCTAGTTGGAATATGGAAAAACTTTTTTGTTACGATGGCAAAGTTAATAGTTACAGCCGGGGGGGGGGGGGGGGTCACAACCCGTCACTTGGAACTGCTGTTATATTGCAGTGTAGACGACTAACACATACGTGTAACCGGTCTAACACACAGTAAGTCCTGGCACCTACGACACAGGAGAAAATCCTGTGCCCAACAGTAGGATTTTGATATGACTATGGTTTTTGATATGAGTGTCGAAAGTGTGGCGACCTCCCGATACTCATCAAGAGATGGCGCTACTAGTATTCTGAAACACGCTATCGAAGCATTCTCAATACCCCGCATATATACAAGTTCCGAACATCAACGAAAATTTTTTCAGACGCAAAAACTCAAAGCTGAATTGGATGAAGTTGTTACGGGAATGACTGAGAGAGTCGATCGTGGAATTGATAGTGAGAAAATTGTACAATTTTTATAGTCGTCCTATTAATGTTATAAACAAAGTTTGTAAGAATTTATGTGAGATTGTTGCTTTCACTGATTTTTATATCAGCTTGTAGTAACAAACGAGCATGCAGTGGATAGTGCACTTTTAGTGGACCAAATGGTAATAAGTAATTGCAGCTTCCTATGAACATAATTATGTAAGCGACCTCTTCACGAAAGTCGATCCCACATGCGTTGCTACTCTCGAGAAATAAGAGAGTCGCTTCATATATAAATGAGCAACCACACTCTACCAAAGAAACGGAATAATGCTTTATGCTAATAATAGGGGTGGTGGTACTTCCAAGGTCGAACAACACAGGTCCTACCACCGGGTAATTCAGCAAATTAAGAGGTTCAATTTGACACATTCATAGCTTATGACCTTGTTTTTATTATTATTATTATAAGTGGTATTATATTACTTTTATTTTTTTAGCTTATGACCTTTTTTATCGTGGAGAAATCGTAATGGATCTCCTCTCACCCGGGGGAGCAAAATTATGTCGGGCTCTTACCGACTAAAACTCCGCGGCATTCTTCTAGACGTTCCTTGTCGGGTCACGAGAAGCGTTAGCATTACATTCGCGATAGCTTATGATCTAGTTTAACACACAAGATACTCATTAAACGTCTAATTGTTTTCGAATTAATTTATAAGCACCATAATTTCATTAAGGATTTCTACTTGGCTACTTTACCACAGAGGACGATGGATAACTTTCACTATTAAGAAAGAGATGAATTTTTTGCCCATCTGCCAGTTCTCTTAAGTTCCTATATTGGTCATAGGCCTGACTTATTAGGGTTGTGTCAACAGTCACCGTCCCTAGCATGTGTGTTGGTGACCGCAACGGTTGTTTACGTATTGCTCCTTTGTTAATAAATTAAGTAACTCAATCAAAAACAAAAGTGAAGCACTTCTTGCGTTTCAATAGAAGGGTGAGGTTGCCGGCACACTTTCACAGGAGGCGACCATCATAGTCCTCGGGAGTAGCAACGCATCTGTGATTGACTTCAGATGGAACCCATGTTCTGTATGAAGTTGATTACAGTTCCTTGGGCGGCAGTGACCACTTACCATCAGATGGACTGTATGCTCATTACTTCAGTCAGATAAAAATAAAATAATCTTGCAGCTCTATGCCAAAGTGAAAAAGAGAAGAAAGCAAGAGATTGTCTTATCGACTCTGCTATCAAACGGCGAAGATTGGAAGTGGACAAGGAGTTCAAGCAAAGGGTAAATTGTAATTAAATATACATTAAATCAAAGGCTCTTTATATTGATCTGTTCATCATGCTACACATTATTTTGTCTTAATACACACACGTGAGGATTTCTGCATTGAACAAAGTCGAAAATCTCGGGTTTCGTCATTGTGTGTTTATGTGAGTGTGTTTATTATTTTATAGCATTAGCAAACAAGCATACTCTTCCATTGTATTATGTGGTCAGAGCTGCCCATGGAAGGCTGTAAGCAACTGCGTACAGTACAGGAGTACTTCATGGCACAAAAGATGTATTTTGAATTACGATTCCTGAATACGAAGATTGTCGTATCATATGTGAGCCGGCAATATATGTATTTCTGATATTACGTGTTAAGTACAGCCATTGAGCATAGCGTAGACTTTGTAAGTGAGAGTTAAACAGCACCAAAAAGAAGGTTGATTGATCACAAAAAAAGTCTCATTTTAAGCCAAGGGGGAGTGTTTGACGACAAAAGAATAACAAATCCCCCTGTTTAATTTTTTTAAGTATAATTAGTGATAACCTCTTATATATAGAATATTTAAATATGTGATTATAGCTCCTATTTCCGTGAAGATAGCTGACACATTTTATCCTTACAGTACGATGACCTAAAAGCATTTAATGAGAAAACAATGAAAGACGCGTTGCAGAAACAGTGCGAAAGACATCAAGAAGTTTTGAAGCAGAGACTGAAGCAAAAGGAGGATGATGTAATCTTTTGTTTTGTATCATATTAGTTGTTATTACGTGACGACAACAATTAGGCGCATAAAACAAAAGTGGTTCCGTACCCCGCACCTCGCTTCTGTCCCCGCGCATCCCTTAGTGACGTGCAGTCGTGTATCGTCTAGATGTTTACATTAGCCAGCACGTGTTTAATGTTATTTCGTTATTAGGTTAGTTTCATAAATTATTGTTGAATGTTTAAAGTTTTTATTAAATTAGTTGATTATTCGTCAATAACCCTCAAAATGGGTAGGAAAAAGACTATTCGTGGATGAGAAAACATTCAAAATATGGATTTTTTTAACAAGAGAAGATGCTTGGGCTCAATATTCTTGTCTCCCAAGTCGAAAATCGAGTCTGTGCTGCAACAGGCACACAAATAAAAAAAAGAAAGAAAAAAATTCAGGTCTTCGAATATATTATACTCATGAAAATGCTTTGATAAATGCACGACTATTGAACATACACCACTATGGCGTATGTTTTAATAATGGTATACCTACATACTCTTGGTATTCGGTAATAGAATATATTTCGTATCGGGATGGGAAATCCCTAGTTCTAATGACGTTTCAACTGTGTGCGCCTAATTGTTATGGTCGAGTAGTACGTGTTTTTTCGAAAGATTCAAAGATTTTTATCGAGTAAAACAGAAGTAGCAAATGAGCATGCAGTGCACCTGATGGTCACTGCCCTCGATGAACACCTAGAAGCAACTTCAAAAAAGTTTTATATCTGAAATGAATCACAAATACATTGCTACTTCCCAGTGCTAAGCTGTTCGCTTTATAAAAAAAAATATACCGGCAGAATTGAGAATCTTCTCCTTTTTGAAGTCGGTTAAAATGTGAGCCATCAACTAGAAAAGGTTGTGTCCGTAGTACCTTCACGTCAGCGTTACGAGACGTCCCGATTTTAGCGGGACGTCCCGATTTTTCTATCAAAATTAAATGTCCCGCGCGGGACAGTCTCAGTACCGTTTTTCGGGAAGGACTGGGTTTTTGCAAAAAAGGTCACCAATTG
Source organism: Spicauda simplicius (assembly GCA_949699795.1). Classification (NCBI taxonomy): domain Eukaryota; kingdom Metazoa; phylum Arthropoda; class Insecta; order Lepidoptera; family Hesperiidae; genus Spicauda; species Spicauda simplicius. Next base: position 9,263,285 of record OX453079.1, read on the forward strand.
AAAATGTAAGTGGAACTGCAGAGTGTCAGAAGATTGCAAAATCCGGATAGATTTTGCAACACCCATAGATTTTGCCCCCCTACACCAAGGAGAAAACTAATTTTGTTTGCGTGTCTGTGAGGCGCGTGGTACCGTGAGGAATGCTGTCCCGCTTTTGCCTATGCAATTCCGCTTTTTTCGCTTGCAATGTTTTTTAAATCCCGACTTAATAAAAAAAATCTAAGAATGCTGCTCCACGGACACCCATGATATTGTAGTCATGAAACCGCTTACAAGAGAAAATGTTATCCCCATCGATATAGAAATACACCAGATATACAGTCTCGAACAAAAATGACACCTAAAACTGTCGTCAAATGTAACGTACATTTGTAGATGCTCATAACGACCATATATTTTTGCAATACAAAACCTTATGTCCATGATCCAAAGTTGTATTTACAACGCTTTAAGCAAAAAGCAATAAAATTTTACTACTTGAAATGAGCGCTCAGTTTTGAAATTGAGCGCTCTTGTTCACCGGACAGTTTTGAGTCGCTGAATGTGTATCTTGGGTTTTTCTATATCGACGGTTATTCCTAATATTTCTTTCTGCTACCGTAGATGATGAGCAATTTCAACAGCATGGTTTCCGAAAAGGTAGACGCTGAGAAGAGGATATTTATCAGGCAGCTTAATGACATGGCGCTCAAGCTAAAAGTCGTTGAAGATAAACTTAATGGTAAAATGTTATCTCTTTTCAAAATAGATAAGTATATTATAGGAGATTATTATTATTATAAGTACAAATAAATGACTGAGAACATCACTTGGAAATATCTGGGTTACATCAGTAGATGTGGAATCGAAAAAAATAATTAATGTATTATTTTTATTAGCCCTTGCTGTGACTACAGTTTAATAACGTAAGTTTTATAAAGCTAATGTAAATATTAACCGTCTAGATGAAATTTGGTTCAGCAATAGGCTATCGCATGGAATAAATAGCACAGAATTTTAGTTTTTAAAAACACGCTTTCTACACTCATAGTCCCATACTAGAATTTTCTCCTGTATGGGTACTACGGACACATACAAGACTAATACACAAACACCCAGAACCAGAACATGAATCTAAACTCATCATTCAGATACCTCTGGCCAGGATACAGTCTGGCCGGGAATCGAACCCGAGACCCATTGCGCGTCAGACCGATATGGTTAGCTCCGCCACGCAGGTTGTCAAATTGGAACCTCCTTCCTGGTTACGCTAATGTTACCACCCTTGCATATTTTTAGCGTGAAGCAGTTTCTCCCCTGCCGTTGGAAAAGTGTGGTTGCCGGCTCAGTTTGATACGAAACGACCATCCTAGTTTTCAGGAGTGATTGACTGGATGCATCTGAGAATCCATCAACCCCTTATTGGCGCACTGCTGGGCACGGGTCTTCTCTCAGAATGAGAGAGTTTAGGCCATAGTCCACCGCGCTGGCCAAGTGTGAATTGTGCGAACTTCACACACTTCCGAGAACTGTTTTTTTTAAGAACTCACGGGTGTGTAGGTTTCCTCACGATGTTTTCCTTCACCGAAAAGCAGTGATAATTAATTTATAATACGCACATAAATCAGTAGTGCGTGCTAGGGTTTGAACCTCGGACCTCCCGATCGAGAGGGCAAGTTTCAACCATTAGGCTATCACTGCTCTATCTGCTGCTGCATCTGAGAATAACTTTCTAAAACTATACTAAAACTTATGTCCATGTGCGCCAGTGATAAATTGCATGCGCATTTGTTACAAAAAGATGTGTTAAAACTCCTATCGTGATGCATGTAATAGTAGAATTCACTGTAATGTTGATAAATGCGTGTTCTTACAGCAATTGATGCACGTGCCGTCACGCATCATAGGCCTGAAACAGGTTCATAAATTACAAGGCTGTTTGATAATGAAATTTAACTGAACACTCTAAGTGCGTTACAATGTATGGAGTGTTATTGTTTTGTAGTTTGACTAACTCACGATTATATCTTGTAAATTGTGAGTGCGAAAGCTATCGGGATGTATGTATTTGGAACTCTTTCGCGAAAACTCTGGTCAGATTTCGTTCTAAATTTCGCAAGGATATAGCTTATGACCTATATTAAAACATAGGATTCGCATTATCTTATATGTTAATGAAGCGGGCGAAGCTAGGGAAATAATAAAGTTTATGATAATTTTAAGTTTTTTAAAATAGTTTTGGATAAAATTATGTTGTTACACGCTGTTAACTGTTCTGTTTTGTACTTATTATATTTAAATAAGAAGACCACCACCACACCATTCACTATTCTGTTCTAACGCTATGGTTTCCGGATTAGATTCCGGAAATCTGAATGATGAATTTAAATTTCTACTCTGGGTCTGGGTACTGCTGAAGATTTTATCTTTTCGTGTGCCCATGTTACAGGACAAATGTAAAGAGTAGAAAGCTTATTTTGATATTTCACCTTTATATTTCTCTCTGTAATTTCCTTCTTCGTATTTAATGATTCTTACACACCTATTTCTTGCCTGAAGTAATTGCATTTCGGTAGAAGGGTTTCATTCCTCAGTGCCTGAAGTCGAAATTATTCGAGCCATGTGTGTTGCCAGTGATCTACGGTGCTGAAACGTGGTCCTTCACTGTAGGCCTCATTCGGAGGTCGCTCAGCGTGCTATGGAGAGGGTTATGCTCGGAATTTCGCTACGAGACATGATTCGTAACGATGAAATCCGTAGACGAACAAAGCTTATCGAAATAGCTCTCAAAATTAGCAAGCTGAAGTGGCAATAGGCCGGACCGATAACCGATGGGGAAGGACCTCAGATAAGATTAGTCTCACTTGACAAAATTGATACGTCTGTGATGTAGGTAAGTCTCCCATACAAAGCTGTTATTAGGCAGAAACAGATATTGAAGAGCTTTACTACCTTCATAATAATCTTTATTTCATACGAATCGCTTTTCAATTCATCGTTAACGAACTAATCAACGCAATTGACCGCCATACGCAGTCACGCTTGTCAATAGTGAACTGGTTCATGCTTCAAGGTGATTTGGTCCTTCGAGCCGGATATTGAAATATCCAGTGGAAATATCGATGAAATTGTAATGTATTGCGATGTTCTACTGAATTCAGTTTAATTATCTTGTACCTACATACGAATGAAGAAGTGTTTTTTTATTTAACTTTACGATATGAGTACCTATATGTATTTATGGGCCGAAAATCAAGAAAAATAACATATTTCAAATTTAGAAACTAATATTGTACCTCTCGAGCGAGAAAAGACCATACTACTCTGCTTCAATGCAGATTGGCGTAGGGTAGGTATTTTTTTTTAGAATATGGAAGCATCCAACGACAGGGTTGCCTCGGTCCCGCTGTTCGGGAAGAACTGGACTTTTGCAAAAAAAAGGTCGCTAACTGCAAATATAAGTGGAACAGCAGTTTGTCGCCCAAAAAAAAAGATCTACGTCGACCTGCAGATCATCTACCAAAAAAAAAATCGCCAAATCCTCCTGTCCTCCTTACTCCAAGGAGAAAACTAAACTTGTCCGGATGTCTGTGAGGCGGGACACCCTTTGTACCGCGAGGAATGCTGTCTCGCTTTTGACTATGAAATTCCGTTTTTTTTCACTTAATAAAAAATTTTTGACAAAAAAATATCCACCGACTTCCATGCCACAAAAAAGTTAAAAATAATTTAAATATATTTTAGTTTAAAACATACTCAGTACTTAGGACATAGTCCTGAAGTCGGTGCTCGACATATTTCGCTGGACGACGGTAACTATGTCCTATATGAGCACCGACTTCAGAACTATGTCCTAAGTACTGAGTATGTTTTAAACTAAAATATATTTAAATTATTTTTAACTTTTTTGTGGCATGGAAGTCGGTGGATATTTTTTTGTCAAAAATTTTTTATTTCATGCTTTTTAGTGACGATATTCATCTATTTGTATTAAAATAAAATCGCTAAGTTTGCTTTGTGCATACACATATGCAAACATTAAATAAACATCAACATAAAATAACAAATTAAACATAAGCTTAGACACAACATACAACACTATCAATTCATACGAACTGAACGCACCCGCTCGCAGGGCGCTGCCGCGCCCTGCTCGCTTAGTTTTTATGTTTTCTTTTATGTTCCAACCTAACCTAACCCACAATACATTTAAATTTAAAGCTAAATCTTAGTCATAACATGACAAATTTTCCATCTAATATGTTTGCTCAGTAATCTTATAATATACACGTAAGCACCAGGTGGCCAACTTGTATGGCTTAGGCATGCAGTACCCTGCATCATCAGGGCTGAGGAGTTGAAGGTCAAAACTTTCATCTTGTGTCTTTGCTTAGTAATTTTAATACATACCCGTAAGCACCAAATAGCCAACTCCTATGGTTTAGGCTTGCAGTATTCTGCATCATCAGAATTGAGGAGTTGAAGGTCAAATTTTTCATCTTATATTTCTGCTCAGTAATCTTATAACATATACGTAAGCACCAAATGGCTTACTCTTGTGGTTTTGGCTTGAAGTACCCCTGCATCATCAGGGTTGAGGAGTTGAAGGTCAAATTTTTGTCCCATGAATTTGCTTATCAATTCCATTATATATTCGTAAACATCAAATGACCAACTTTTATAGTTCAGGCTAGCAGTACCCCTGCATCATCAGGATTGAAGAGTTGAAGGTCAAATTTTTCATAGTAAATACCTACTTAGTAATTTTATTCTATATTTTACTCAATTGGACTTCTGCAGCTAAGGTTCGGCAGACTATCACTAATTTTATTATTTTGCTCCAAAAAGTTTAAGATCCTATGATTAGAACCTTATCAAACTCTTATCAGACTACCCCTGAAGTACATCCTTTCTAATAAAAAAAGAATCATCAAAATCGGTTGGCGGGATATTGAGTTATTCATACATTTATCGGGCACATTGAAAATGCAAATTTAAGACTTATGCGTTTTTCTTATAGATGCCCTTGTCAAAAAAATACTAAAAAAAAATGGGACCCTATGACACGCACTACCTTTCAAATAAAAAAAAAATCATCTAAATCGGTTCACCCAGTCCGGAGAAATCAGGTAACAAATATAAAAAAAAAAAATAAAAATACAGACGAATTGATAACCTCCTCCTTTTTGGAAGTCGGTTAAAAAGTTTCTAAATCCCGATTTACCAAAGAAAAACTCCGGCAACGCTGTCCAAAGAGCATGCAGTCCAGCTGATAGTAAGTGGCCAATGCCGCTATCTGTAATCAGCCCCAGAAGGTCACAATTACTTGTGGTTACCCACATTTGTATTGTCCATGAAGAGTAAGTCATAATAACTAGTCACCCGTCGCAATGGTCGAAATCCGACCGTAATTTAAATTCAAAAATTTAAAAACTAAATTTCATATTGTCCAAAGTAGCACCGATATTCTCAAATTAAAATAAATTGTAATAATTTTCAAGTTATTTTGAACGCACCCGTTAAAGGTAAAAGGAGGTTTAATTAAAGCAAAGCGGGTATTTTGTCAAAGACCTCTGACATTTTTGACGTTATGTGTATTTATAGTAAGACATTGAATGCTCTATTTCGTTTATTAAGCTATTGCATAGCTTCTATCGAGGGCCTTGAGCGCGGGTACCGAATCCAGAAATTCCGTAACGAAAAAAAAAAGAGTTGTGTCACAATGATTTTTGTATAGAAAAATTAACTAAAATATTTTAGGTATTTTAGCCAATCTCCTGAAAAAATCCCTTTGGAGTTAATTTTCTTAAATTAATAAGTATCTAACTTTACTTCCATTTTACATTCGACAGTTAAATTCGCCATTATGTTTGGATCAGGGATGTGATCTGAGGTCGACTAATAAAAGAATCGATTAATTAAGGTTATAAAATCGATTTACTGATTTATTTTAATTGATCCAAGAATCTCCTGTTCTTTTTTTGTTTATTTATTTAATAAAAGAAAAAAAATGTTTTCTTATCGGTCACCACGCTCAAAAAGTGTAACTTGAATTAATATCAAAGAAAAAGAAATACTGCATAAATAAAATAAATAAATAATAAATAATTATAATTGCATAAGTTGATACAAAATGCTATGCAATAGCTTTACCGCGGCAGTCCCGGAATGCCACACGTCCTTTTATGTATGTGTTTGTGTCAAATGCAAGGTAGTGTGTGTAATGTGTTTTTTCTTGAATTTATGTACCTATGCATTATTTGAAAAATCTCAGCATTGCGCATTTCTTCTCTTAGTAGCCTATAACCATGCGTAATTTCATACCTCTTCGTCTGCAGCAAGTATCTTAAAAACGAATCACAAGTTTTTGCTTCACGTATTATTAAATACTCTTTCTACCATCTTACAAACGTTAAGCGCAATGTGGCCACGCGGTGTGTGCATGAACTTTCTTGATTAGGAGGTGTCGCTAATTTAATCCTAATATAATTTTCTTATAGCGCGTTTGAAAGCTGAAAGTGAGTCTCGAAGATCACAAGAGTTATATATCGCCGGCACATCGCTTCTCGCTGCTATCAAGAAGGGTGACCCGTACGTCAATGTTGATAAGGAATTGAAAGCCATTGAGAAGGCTTCTGGTAAAGAAAAACGCTTTTTACATTCATAGCTCCGTACTTGGATTTTCATTTTAGTCGTGGGTGCCGTGGACCCACACATAGACTAATAAACAAACACCTAGACCCAGAATAAGAATCTAAATTAATTATTCAGATACATTTCTAGTGAGGAATAGAACCCGGAACCCATTGCGTGTTAGATTTGTATGGTAACCGTTCCGCCACGCGGTTCGTACATGTTCATCAAGATGTATTTTTTTTTGTTCTCGAGGGGGAAACCTTCAAAAGGTACCCGACGCTGTGGGAGCGACGCAGGGTTATGTGGGATTTTTACCGCACTAATACACACCTGGTGGCCGTCCTCGGCGCTAAAAACAGGACTCCGGGATCTCGAAACGACCGCAACCGAAATCCTCTGAGCGCGTTGCCCCATCGGGCTCCCCCCAGATGGGTGGCTGGGCCCACCGCTCCGTCTAGTCTTTACGACGGTATGCGACCACATATACCGCCGTCCTTCCCAGGATCGCCTGACCGAACGGTTCGAGCTCCCATTCTAGCCGCCTGCAACCCCGGAAGCCCTTTTTAGTCGCCTCTTACGACAGGCAGGGGATGCCGTAGCCCTATTCTGATCTCGGAACTACAGGGACGATCAAGATGTATTTAACAATGAGCGTGTAGCTTTTCGATGATGTGCGATTGAGTGGTAATTATACCGGTGAACAGTTTAAGAATACTCATGGGAATTTGTGATCAACTTCCAAGTTGGAACGGCTCGGATGAGTGTCTCCCTAACCACACCCTTGAAACTCGAACAGCGATGCGCTTAACATTGCTTATTAGGCAAAAAAACACACGCTTTTTACACTCATTGCCCCACAATAGGATTTTATCCTGTGTCGTGGGTACCATGGATACACACAAAACGATCACACAAACACCCAGACCTAGAACACGAATCTAAACTCATCATTCAGATACCTGTCTGGCCGAGAATCGAACCCATTGCGCGTCACACCGGTATGGTAACCGCTCCACCACGCGGATCGTCGAATCGTGGCACTGTTGTTGAATACAAGTTTTGTCGAATATCTTATGTTATTTTCAATAAATTCAGGCGACGGCGATAAACTAGTGGCAACAGTGTTAAAAGCAATACCGGATTCTGTGCGGGAAGTCGGCGTGGTGCCTGAGAGTGTGCTTCGGGAAAAGTATCGTGAGGTAGGTTGCTTAAATGAATAAACAGGCTAAGTGCGCGTCGGGCTTGACTGAGTTCCGTTCTCCGTACGTATTTTTTGTTTCTTTTTTTGGTTCCTACTCGTACTCAACTCGTATTTCTTGTTCTCTTTAGAATTTTAATTATGTGTATTATACTGTCTTTAAAATACATGACAACGTTAAAAATAAGTATCGTGTGTAATAAGACATTCTTACTTTGACATTTTGACATTTGGCAACCTTCACAAAATTACAAAAACAAAAACGATTAAAACGTAACACAAAAGTCAACTTTGCGTACAGAACATATTATTATGCGAAATAACAAAACTTTTAGTACCTATATTTTAATTTAGCGTAAGTATTTCAGGGGCATGAGCTCAGGGGAGCCGTTTTGTAAATTACGGACAATACCTAACCCACAAACTCTCATTCTGACAGAAGAACCGTGCACAGCACTGAGACAAATAATGAGTAGGTATTTCTTGTCGCACTTGTTGCATTTATTGAGCGGTACATTGGTAAAAAAGTCTAACTAATGGTTGTTGTAAATAGATGGAGAAAGTGGCATTGAAGGTGGCGCTAGTGGAGCAGGATGGCGCGCCACTGCCGGTCTACATGTTGTCCTGGCTTCAGTCTAAGTTTTTGTTTATGAAGGTATCTATATATTAATACGTGAAGCAAAAACTTGTGATTCGTTTTTAAGGTACTTGTCGCAGGCGGAGAAGTATGAAATTACGCACTGTTATAGTTGATGTAGAGGAGGATTGCGCAATGCTAATATTTTTTTCAAATAATGCAATAAACATACATAAAATCAACTTAAAACGCATTACACTACTACTTTGCATTTGGCACAAACACATACTTAATAAACGAAATAGAACATTCAATGTCTTACTATGAAAACACATTACGTCAAAAATATCAGATGTCTTTGTCAAAATACCCGCTATTGCTATAAATGCAGCTTAGTCAATAAACCTCTCTTTACCTTTAGTGGGTGCGTTCAAAATAACTTGAAAATTAATATAATTTATTTAAATTAGATAATTGGTGCTACTTTGGACAATATGTCGTTTAGTTTTTTAATTAAAATTACGATGAATTTCTACAAATAGCTCCTTACAACACCTATTTGTGCCGTAGAGCTTTTCTTGTATTTTTGTGGAGAGGCATTATTGCTGGCTCATTTTCATGTGAGGCGACCTTATCATGAGCAGTGATAGCCCAATGGTTGAAGCTTGCCCTCTCGATCGGGAGGTGCGAGGATCAAATCACAAGCACGCAGCACATAATTTCCAAAAATATCTGCGTATTAGAAATTAATTATCACTGCTTTACGTTGAAGGTAAACATCGTGAGGAAACCTACACACCCGATAGTTCTTTAAAAAAATCTAGTGGACTATGGTCAAATACTCTCTCATTTTGAGAGAAGACCCGTGCTCCACAGTTATAGTCTCTATAATGGATTGACTACGACTATATCACACCTTTGATTGAAATCAGACTCCTTGTTTTAAATGAATTTGCTTACAGTTTCCATGGTGGTGTTATTTTACATCTTTACATTTCTACATCGATCTTTATATCTTGGCATTCATATTTTTGTTACCATTCTATGTTTGTTACCATGTCATGTTTAATTTAAGAGAAGGGTGACGATTTTTTAATACATTTATGTATGTTTTCAGTTATCGACTATTCCTCAAATAGAAATAGACAAACCCCCGATGGATCCGCCGTTCAAAGATTTAGATACATTTGATCTACTGCAAAGAGCCAGGTACTAAACTTTTTGATGTGTCCGAATTCTATATAATCCCAATTCTTTATAAGCATATTCATTCATTCAATTACAACCAAAATAGGTACCTTACTGCATAATACAACCTCATGGAAAGACAGTTGATCCATCCTACTACTTATTGTTATGGATAATACTTTTATTATGGATCGTAGCAACTCCATTTAATTTGTTCTTATGAATCAAGTGTTCCAGACGCATAAATGTAATTTTGCGTGTAATCTTGCATATCACGTGAATTACATGGTAAAGTAAAAACACTGAATAACACGAAGTCAGATTAGTAGAATTTCAAGATTATAGGACTGCAGTTCTAAGTAGATAATAATAATAATTATTATTTGTAAAAAAAATCTTAATATTAGTTGCTTTACACTCAACATCAAATATCACACATTTTTTATCATCGCTGACGTACAAATTTATATAGTATATAAACTAAGATTTAATTAAGTGAGTAATGTAGAATTGCAGTAGCAGGTTTATAAGACAGTCATTCTGAGTTACTTTAAATTCCTGCCAGATATTGGATGGAGCGAGGCAACGTAGCAGCGGCTCTAAGATACGTGAGCTCTTTGCAAGGCGCCTCGCGCGCTGCAGCCGCCTCGTGGTTCGAGGCGGCGCGCGCGCATCTCGAGACGCGGCAAGCGGCCGAAGCGGTCCTAGCTCACGCTGCAGCGTTAGCCCTGCAGTATATATAGTGAAGTCACTGCAGTGTGTATAGTGGAGAGTCTGCAGTATATATATAGTAGAGCCTACAGTATATATATTGGAGAGCCTGCAGTATAACGGACAGACTGCAGTTAATATAGTGGAGAGACTGCGGAATATATAACGAAGGCCCTGCGCTATATGTAAAGGAGACTAAAAAAGAACAGATCACTGTCAAATCTACTGAAAATTCACCGTACTACAACAACAGAAAATAGTTTTTTTTTTCATTATTACGTGGATTATCTTTAATTTATTTTACGAAATAATGTATTTTGGTAACTTGTTAATTTTAGGCGATTCGTCTTTTTTTAAATTGCATTAATTATATTAATTCGACCGGGGAAGTACCACCGCCACACCTATTTCTAGCGTGAAGCATTTCTTGCGTTTCGATAGAAGGGTGTGGTTGCCGGCACACTTTCACATGAGGCGACCATCATAGTCCTCGGAAGTAGCAACGCATCTGTGATTGACTTCAGATAGAACTCATGTTCTGTATGAAGTTGATTACAGATGTCCATGGGCGGCAGTGCCCACTTATCATCAGGTGGACTGCATGCTCGTTTGCTACTTCAGTCTGATAAAAAAAAAAAAATTGTTAGTACAAGTTATCTAAAATATACGAGTACATTGGTAACTTGTAAATTTGAATATTATTAACATACACGTTTATTTATGTATTGTTCGTAATACATACCATAAGATGCCTTTTGCCATTGGACCTGTGTAATTGCTGCTAGTATAAATATTATTTTGCACCTAAAATTGTAAAGTAAGTAATAAAAATTGTAAATTACTTTGAGTTTTATTTGTGTATCAAGTATCTGTATGCAGTTTAAGTAGGTACATGTAGAATATAGTGGTTACGCGACGATTCCTAATATTTTGATATAATTTTTACTGGTTTGAAGACACGACAGACCGTCGAAGCCTTCCTAGAGCATTATTCGATTTTGGACCTGCTGAATATTGGGTGTCTAAAGGGGCCAAAGCCAATTTTCTTATACAATATGGCGAAAAAGGCTGAAAGAAGTTATGCGGCCCATTTGAATAAACTAGGTCAACAGTTAAATTGTATCATTACATTTAAAGCACCCCTTTTCATACCTGAGAATAGAACGAGTTTTATTTAAAGTCTACCACCTTACATTATTATTAAATATTTATAAATAGAAAGGAGGATTCACTTTTAATAAAATACAACTTTTTATATTCTCATATTCTGGAGTTAACTAACCATTTGTTTGGCATTATGTCGATTGGTTTTAATACGTAGCTGGAATGCAGAAGATAGGTAGGTATAGCTTTTCTATTTTATTACTTAATACCTTGAGGTTGAAGGACATATAGAAAGGGCCACGAAACAAGGTTAACTTGCAAAACAATAAAAAAATTATATGTTTTTTGGCGATGATAATGTCGCTCTACATTTTGAAATGAAACAATTCATTCATTAACAATCAAACATTAGATTGAACTGTGTGGTAAAACATAATGATGTGAGGCTTTACAACTTAGTCCTCAGAGGTAGCAACACATCTGTGGATAACCTCACGAAAGACTCTGATCTTGTATAAGGTTGTTTTCAGATGTCAGACGGACCGCATGATTGCTTGCTACTTCCATATTTTACACAAAAAATAGGAAATTTATTCGAAAATCACAAAATATGTATTGTTATTAAAACATTACACATACGGAGTCAACGCCGGAAGTGTTACGTTAAGGCTTTCGAAACGATCGTGTTAATATAAAGGCATCGGACTGCACACTGAATACCTATTCAGTTCGATCCCGAAGGCTGTAGGACCTTTAGTTTAATATTTAGATAATTTTGAAAACCGTAAGATATTGAAAGAAAGTGCCTCGCCTTATATCGGTAATTATTTGTTTTAAATGAAAAAAGGCAAAACTAAAATTGCATAAACATAAAAACTTTTCCTTTTCCCTAAATAAGTTTAGTTAAAAAAACCTTAAAATATAGAAGGTGTTCTCTGCTAATATAGTTTAATTATTTATCAGTTTCACCGATTTAATTACTAATAAACTAATAAAATAAAGTGTTAATTGTTTAAATTGGTAAAAGTTTAATTATTAATTTCGACTTTAAAAATAGTAATAATTAATTTAGTCTTTAAAAATAGTAATAATTCATTTATAATAGCGGTAATTTATTTATTTTCTCAACATTTGAAATATTTTTAAAAACTTATTGAATAATTCGAATTAATTTAGAATTACATATATTCTTTTATTTATCTATAGTTTAAACTTAAGTTAGACAATTGATCAATTGATTTTAGACGAGTTTTAAATTAAATTATATGATTAAAAATAAAACATTTAAGTAGTATGTAACCAATGTTGAACGTTGCAAATATTCAGTTTGGTACCATTTTGCTAGTAAAATAACGCGTGAATTTTCAACCTAAGGTGTAAAAGTGTGAATTTTTTTAACTCGAACAAAGAAATCAGTGACCTAAATCAAAATACAATATAGCAATAAAAAAACACAATAAACAAAAAAGAAAGTGAAATAACATAATTCGAACCTTTATGATATTTTTTTTCATCAGGCGCGAGTTACAAATTGCACCAATTAATACTGTGAAGTGTTGCAATGTTATCTTTGGTGCTAATATGTGTTGTATGTGGATTATGGGCATGGCTACGTCTGAAGCGGAATCCTCATGAACCCCCGGCCTTACCTGGGGGTCTGCCTTTGATTGGACACTCGCATTTAATAACAGGGGATAGCCTGTGTAAGTATTTTTCTTGTTACTTTTCTTTTCATCATTTTTGTTATTTTTTACGATGCAACGATCCTTGAAGCTCAGTGGATGAAACTCAACTTTTTAATCTGGGGTTCCGAGGTTCGAATTATTTAACCTCTATTGGTTATGTGGTTCTTACATCCGTATTGGTTAAGTGCATATTGGATATTATTTATCTCTTGCTAAAATAGCGGAAGAAAACATCGCAAAAAGACGTAAATGCCTGAAGTTTCTTTAAAAGGTGGTCACATTTTGTTAACTCTACTAATTCGTATTTTGCCAATGTGGTTATCTGCTTAAACTCATCTCAGTTTGATTGGAAACCTGCGCCCTCCAGTAGGACAGTAGTCGGTAGACGACAAAGTGCTACAGTACAGCTACAGTTAGCCTTTTTTTTTGTTTTCGAGGGGGAAACCTTCCAAAGGTACCCGACGCCGTGGGAGCGACGCAGGGTTATGTGGGATTTTTACCGCACTGAAACCCCCCCACGGTGGCCGTCTTCGGCGCTGAAAAGGAGGACTCCGGGATCTCGAAACGACTTAAATCGGAATCCTCCGAGCGCGCTGCCCCATAAGGCTCCTCCCAGATGGGCGGCTGGGCCCACCGCTCCGTCTAGTCTTTACGACGGTATGCGACCACACATACCGCCGTCCTTCCCGGGATTGCCTGACCGAACGGTTCGAGCTCCCACTCTAGCCGTCTGCAACCCCGGAAGCCCCTTTTAGTCGCCTCTTACGACAGGCAGAGGATGCCGTAGCCCTATTCTGATCCCGGAACTACAGGGCGTTTGATTGGAAACCTGCGCCCACCAGTAGGACAGTAGTCGGTAGACGACAAAGTGCTACAGTACAGCTACAGTTAGCCTACTCCTCTCTAATTGGTTATTAACAAAAATACCATTCATTAACATAATACATAGTTATGATTATCCTACCTAATCTATTACCCTACTATTTAAATATATTTCTCTTCTCTATTATATTTTCCTCTCTAGTATATCCCTCGTCTCTGTATTTTTTCTGTTACCTATATCCTCTTACTATTTTACGGCTACCATTAATTACTATTAGGTGCTGACATACTTAAAGTCACTATGTTATAATTTTGTACACCCTACTTTATATTTGTTATATTTTTTCTTCTGTCACTCTAATGTTGTCTGGAAGAAATGGCTATTTTAGTCCGCCTTTATTTCTTTTTATTTTTTGTTTGATATATTTTTGTGTTTGGTGAACACTAAAGATGTTTGGTATTGTATTTTATTTTATAGTTCGAGCTCAAATATTGATCATATACAATTTTTTATGATAATTATCGATTTTAAAGAATAAAATATGCATATAAAATATGTACAAAGATGAGTGGAATAATATTTTCAATTTCCGCTTAATTCCTTAATTCCTATGACATACCAGTTATAATACTTAGGATTCTAGGTTTAAAAAGTAGAACAAGTACCAGGGAGGCACCATCCGTAAATTTTTTTCTAGCGTGAATTATCATGTTTTGGTGGAAGGATGTGGATGCCGATTTGTAGTATATGCGATGCCCGTCTTAGTCTTAGTAGCATCGTAAATGTGATTGACTTCATATAGAACCCATGTTCTTACATATTGTCCACGGGCAGCAGTGAACACATGCTGTCTAGACTAGACTGCACGCTTATTTTCTACTTCAATCAAATATCAAAAAAGGCTACTGTTGATCAGCCCTGTAACTCTCTAATCTAGCGTTAATTGTGACAAATTTTAACACGATAATAATTTAACGTTAAAATATATCTTCTTTCATAGAATGAGAATATATTTCATCTTCGTCCCTCGTGGGGGAGTGGTCTCCACCGCCAGTCTAATACGCGATGAGTATCGAGTTCAATCCTCGACCAGAGAGATTTCTAAACGATTAGATTTATATGGGTGTTTGTGTATTCGTCTGTTGTCCGCAGCACTCATGACATAATAGATTTTTTTTATAAAATTAAAATAGCAAACGATGCAGTCCACCTGAAGGTAAGTAGTTACTGCCCCCATCGTCTTCCGTAAGGAACTTTACATAATATATGGGTTCTATCCAAATCACTGCCGACAACTAGGAAGGGCCTTTCGTAAAAGTGTGCCAGCAATCACACCCTTCCATCGAAATGCAAAAACTGCTTGAGACTAGAAATACGTGTGACGGTGGCACCTCCCATTTTGAACTACTCTGTACCTGGAATATTCTAGTGAGGCTCTGCGTATAGAAAGCGTCGAGGAGACAAGCTTCAACTATATTAATGACATAAGTTCATTGCTCATTGTTTATCATAAGTTCATTGAGCCGTCAATTCCCATCGAACATTATATTCTGGATTCTAGTAGGCCATTTAAAACCATCTAATGGTGTTGAAATATCGACCTTCTTCTGCCCATCCCTATTTGAGCTGCTTAATAGGATCAGGACTTCTATACATATGTAGAGAAATAGTTACGTTTCCACCAATAAGGCCTGAAAAAAGACGCAGTCAAATTTGTGATTGGATTGCGTAACCAATAGGGACATTTACGTTCTTCAAAGACGCTGACCCTTTCGATTCTTTCTCATTCTGGTTTTCTGTGTAATTTATTTATTTACTGTTTTAAACAAACTACAAAAACATTCTTCATTCATATTTGTTAAACGAAGGCAAGTTTTTTTCAAGGTGGTAGAACTAGTGTAGTTCGACCGGGGAAGTACCACCGCCACACCTATTTCTAGCTTGAAGCATTTGTTGCGTTTCGATAGAAGGTTGTGGTTGCCGGCCCACTTTCACATGAGGCGACCATCATAGTCCTCGGGAGTAGCAACGCATCTGTGATTGACTTCAGATAGAACCCATGTCTGTATGAAGTTGATTACAGATGTTCATGGGCGGCAGTGACCACTTACCATCAGGTGGACTGCATGCTCGTTTGCTACTTTAGTCAAATAAAAAAAAAGTACCTAATGTTATTGTTAAATAACCGGAGCCTGTGAATAAATGGAAGTATTTATTGTCGTCCACTTATGATTGTCCCCCTGCTGGCCACGGGTCTTATCTCAGAATGAGAAAGTATTTAGGCCATAGCCTACCGTGCTGGCCAAGTGCGATTTGGTAGACTTCACACACCCTTTCTTTAAGGACTTCTTAGGTGTGTAGGTTTTCTCACGATGTTTTCCTTCAATGTAAAACACTGATAGTTAGTTTCAAGCACTCACATAATTTAAAAAATACCAGTGGTTCGGCAACATTTAATATATTTAGTTTTTTATTTTTATTCTTTATACCGTTTTGTTGTATTTCTAAATTCCTTAGGTTGATTGGCAGATAATGCTTATAGCATTAATCCAACTTTAGGGTAGGGATTATCGTTAGGTAAATTAAAATAATAATATAAATTAATTATATTTGCAGTACTATGGAGATCTGTCAAGGAGATGTCATACAATAGTATTGAAGTTGGAGGTGTAATATCGGCGCGAATCGGACCAAGAACTATTTACGGTGAAAATAATATTACTATAAACACATCGAGAATTCTTGTACGAAAAACTTCGTTTACAGTATTGAGATCTAAAATTAACTTAAATTCTGTTCACTATTTTAGTATACGTAAATTACCTACTTATCCAACATACTATTTTTTTTTATCATATATAACTCATATATTGTGCGTGTTGAATCCCGTCTTTCTTCCTCTTTTCTCCCTTTTAGGTATGTTATTTATTCCTTCTTTTTGGAAGTTTATTGATTCAAACAGATATATCAGTATCATGTAAAATAGTTATAATACATTCTAAATGCTTCATATGAAGCAAATATCATATTCTTCATAAGTGTGCATAATACACAGATATAAAAGTAAGAGATCCAGTGGCGTAGCGAAGTAGAATTTTAGTCGGAATTTAGTTTTTAGAATTTTGTAGTAGTTAATTTTAGTGTTCGGAAAACATGATTAGAACGAAAGGTTGTTTATTTTATCAGATTTATATGTGGTTTGTATTTTTACAGTGGTAACTGATCCCGATGATTGCTTAACTGTATCCAATCTATGTCTAGAAAAAGATGGATTTTATGAGTTCGCCAAACCATGGCTTGGCGAAGGATTGGTAACGGGAAAATGTGAGTTATATTTTTTTTATGTTATATATAAAGTACCGAATAATAGGGTACTTCATATTAATTACAATATAGCCTTATATAAGGCTAATGAGCAATTCTACTCTAACTTAAACTGCTAAATAATTGTTTATTGAAGGAGGCGTCCATTGACACTGCACTTCTTTGTTCTAACATAAAGGGGTAGACACATTGTTCTTGTGTTCTATGATTTAATTAAGTCACTATTTCACCAACACTACACTATGTTATGTCACTAACTCAAAGGGCTTAGTCCGTTTGAGTCTTCTCACTAGGTCCGTCGTATCGAGGAGCTGGATGGCCTCGATATTATCGTGGGAAAATGTGAGTGATGTTTTAATTTTCAAAATTCTTAATTTCAGCAGGTATTATAATATAAGTCGTAGAACCAATGATACTTGCATTTTAGCCCTAATATTTCTTTATGTACATGTTATGTTATTTAAACTTTAACCCAAAACTTAGCTCCCGGACTAAAATTAATGTTAAATTAACATCTAAGTATGCATTAACCGAATACAAAATGATCGCTAAGTTTGGCTAAGATTCGATTATTATAAAATTATAAACTAAAATCAGAAATAAATAAAAATGGCAAAACATCACAGGTTCATGGCATTAGGTGCAGAAGATTTCTTGTTATATTAGCTATGTTACTTAAGTCTATAAGCTAGAAGATTTGAATCATAAATAGATATTAAGAAGAAAAGAGGAGACAAAGAAGAATTGAAGATATTCTTATAAGCAAGTTTAACAATACGATTAATTACAGTATCAATATGGAAGCATCACCGAAAACTCCTCAACCCAGCATTCAGTCAATTGGTCCTTGATGGTTTTTTGGGCGTCTTCAACAGTCAGTCCAGGAGGTTGGTCAAGGACGTGGAGAATGAGGCCGGCAAGGGTCCTTTCGATCACTGGGTATATACAAGACATAATGCCTTGGAAACCATTTGTTGTGAGTATAACAATGCCTTACTGATTATCATAGTCATATCAATGTCTTACTGATAATCATAGTCCAAAATGAGAAGATCCTTATATTCATAAAGATCCTTACATTTTCAACTATGCAGAACTAGGTTTAAATACAACTTAGGGAACTATTTCTCTTCTTGTTTTCATTGTTTTCCTCTTGTTTCAATGGTAAAGAAAATGTTGTGAACAAAATATTCAACAATTTTTTATTACTGACTAGCTGAATCCCGCATTTTCGCCCGCTTTAATAAAAGCGATGTATCGATTGGCCCATGGGGATAAGATATTTTCCCACAGTAAAAAATAGCCTATATGTTAATACAGAGTATCAGCTAACTCCCTACGAAATTTTATGAAAATCGCTCCAGCCGTTAAGACGTGAAGAAGTAACAAACATACACACTCACAAACTTTCGCCTTTATAGTATTAGTAAAATTTAATCAAATAGCTATTGGCTAACATCAATTGGCTAGGTGGACTATTATATGATTTAGATTATCTTTTACTGAGAGTAGATCTCAGAGGCTTTCCTTTATGTAATTAATACTTTCTTATTAATATGACTCAATTTTTATAAGTCAAGTCTAATTAAAACAAATATTTTTGGTTTTATTTTTTTTTATCTGACTGAAGTAGCAAACGAGCATGCAGTCCACCTGATGGTAAATGGTCACTGCCGCCCATGGACTTCTGTAATCAACTACATACAGAACAAAGGTTTCATCTGAAGTCAATCACAGATGCGTTGCTACTACCGAGGACTACGATGGTCGCCTCACATAAAAGCGTGCCGGCAACCACACCCTTCTATCGAGACTCAAGAAATGCTTCACGCTAGAAATAGGTGTGGCGGTGGTACTTGCCCGGCCGAACTACACTGGTTCTACCACCTGCAAACTACACGTACGTACGTACTACGTTTAACATATTTGTGACGTTAATGTCGTTGATTTTAGTAACGGCTCTTGGGATCGACTTCAACGAAAAAAGTGTGTTGAATAGCGCATACGTGCAAGCAACAGAGACGATATTTAATGTCTTCGTGGAAAGGTTCCAGAAGTTCTGGATCCACAACCATTACATCTACAGCTGGAGCAGCTTGAGAAAGAAGCAAGACAAATGCTTGAAGATTCTGCATAATATGTCTGATACGGTAAGCTAACTCGCGGTGGCTTAATAATATTTTTTTTAAAGATGACTAAATGTTGGTAAAATGTATTTTGATCGAAAGATGTCCTTTTGTACAACCGTGATTTTTAATGGAGTACATAAAACCATAAAATATACGGATACATTTTACGTTATTTTTTTTAGGTTCTTAAAAAAAGGAAAGAGGAATATCTCAGCAACAAGCAGAATGGTAATCTTGAAAAAACATCTGGTAAGGTTTATTTTATTAACTAACCTAAGTATTGTTTAATGTGTACGGAACAAAAAGACGTTGAGAGACACGACATTCTTCTATGTCAATATAAGAACAACATAGAGAGTTACTTGTTCAAATTCAAAGCACTTCTTATTTCTCCCAGAAATTTCTTTCAGCATTCAGATGAATAAAATATTTATAACTAGGATAATTTTAGGCGCTTTTACGGGAACATTATTTTCAACAGACATGAGTCTAATAACATTTCAATCCTTTCATTTATTATTGTATTATATGTATTATGTATTGTTACAATTATATATTACTTATTATATTATTATATTAACTATATAATTATATAAGTATATATTAATATTTTTAATATTGTATGATTATTTTACCAATTAATAGATTATACTTACTTTTAATATACCTACCACAAATTATCGCTATCGCCCAGGGTTGACTGGCAGAGAATGCCATTAGGCATTAAGTTTACCCTTGTAACCCTTAGCTTTAGGTGTTTCAAAAATTAAATAAATAAATTAATAATTACATTGCAGAATGATTATATTCATACTTAATCTATCCCATGCTACTACTACCCCATACTACTATCAAATAAATTAATACGAAGAGTTTGTATGGAGAGGGATGCTCCGAAAGATTACATATAAGTACTGCCTATAGTATTATAATCTTTATAATTTTTGGGAAAAGTTCGATCCTCAATAAAAAGTCCCTTTGACTTTTTGAGTCGATAGCCATTTATTGTATTGTAATATACATATCTATGTTACCAGGTACAAAATTCAAGGCCTTCTTAGACCTTCTGCTGGAGCTATCGATCGAGAAAGGAGCTTTCAATGACCGGGAGATCAGGGAACATGTGGACACAATGATCGTTGGCGGCCACGATACCTCGGCCAGCGTGCTGATGTTCACTTTGCTGCTGGTCGGGTCCTATCCTGAAGTGCAGGAGAAGATTTTTGAGGAGTACGTATCCTTGCAAAGGGTTTTGTAACACTTCAGTATCGATAGAAACCATTTTTCTTACTGAAGAATTACAGGGAGATAATAGTTTGGCAAAGGGAGATCTCCCGCCAGGCTAGGTGATCATGCCTGGGGAGCGGCCGTGCTCCGACAGTCGTTGTTTGGAACTTGTATATGTGCGGGGTATTGAGAATACTTCGATAGGGTGTTTTTGAATACTAGTAACGCCATCTCTTGATGAGTTGCGGGAGGTCGCCACAATAGAAACTTTCTTAGGTCCACTCCAGAGGCACCACCTTAACACTTATTTCTTCCTAATAACGAAGTGTTGAGTGATATTGTCATTTGATCTGAAGGAAAGCATTATCCGAGGCATTCAAACTTAGTCTTTAGGGTTCGTAATGCATATGTGACCCCTAATGAAACTAAGATCCTAGTCGTTTATAGATGTCCATGGGTGAGAGTAGTTCTATACTGTCAACTGTATGCTCGTTAATTTTATTGACAGTTTGGGATTGCTGTTGTTGTAACTTTAGGTTCCTGGGTTTTCCTTCCCGTCTAACCTTTTTGTAAGTGCCAATGGCCACTTGCCATGTAACGTACTGCATTTTCGTTTGCTGCTTCAATCATATAATAATTAGAGGGTGTTTACACTTGTACAGATTCGTTAAATAAAGCCTGCAGCAAATCTTTGATCGATTTTATGTATACTATAATTATATCGATTTGTTTAAAAATATCTTCGTAATGATCACTTCAAGCTTCACTACAACAGATGCTTATTTTGTAATTCTATACAAGACCTGCTTAATGTTTACAGATTGTATCAAGTGTTCGGGGACGATGACAGGGATGTAACGAAGATAGATTTATCTCGTTTGATATACATGGAAGCTGTCTTAAAGGAATCTATGAGGATATACCCAATTGTGCCCGTCACAGCGAGATATCTCGACAGGAATGTCAAATTAAGTTAGTATACATATATACACTAGTAGCTACAATCGTAGATATTAATTGATATTAATTGATATTCGTAGATTTATAATCATTTGTCGACCCGCGTGGCGGAGCGGTTACCACACCGGTCTGAAGCGCAATGGGTCCCGGGTTCGATTCCCGGCCAGACAGGTGTCTGAATGATGAGTTTCGATTCGTGTTCTGGGTCTGGGTATTTGTGTATTCGTCTTGTGTGTGTCCATGGTACCCACGACACAAGAGAAAATCTACTGTTGGGCTATGAGTGTAGAAAGCTTATTTTTTCTTATATTTCAAGGTGAAAGAACGATTTTGATAACTATGCAACAACTACAAGAGCAATAGTGTCTCGTGTAGTAGAGCCAGTGTAATTCGACTGAGAATGTATCACCGCCACACCTGCATTCATATTTCTAGCTTGAAGAAGTTCGTACGTTTCGGTGGAAGGGTGTAGTAGTCGGCGAACTTAATGAGGCAACACATATGTTATCGATTTAAGATTGAATCTCTTTTCTATGTGAAGTTTATAGATGTCGTCGTAGCCGGCACTAGCCCATTGCCATCTGTTGAAGTACATGCTTTCGTTTTACGAGGTTTTAGAACCAGTGTAGATTGACCAGAGAGGTACCACCGCCACTCTTATTGCTAGCGTAAAGCATTTCTTGCGTTTTGATGGAGGCGTGGTTGCCGGCACATTTTATATGAGATGATCATCTTAATCCTCGGGACAAGCAATGCATCCATGATTGACTTCAGATAGAACCTATGTTGATGATGTCCATGGGCGGCAGAGACCACTTACCAACAAGTGTTCGTTTGGTACTCCAACCAGATATAAAAATGCTTATTTGCTACTTTCATGTGAAAAATAGTTTCATAACTAGAATTCTGAATGTAGCAGTAGATTTCGTTTCGCCAACGATCTTTTACACCACTATCACCAGTATTAGACTTACGACTACTGATGCTTTTTGGTATCCATCTTTTTTTTTTTATCCGACTGAAGTAGCAAACGAGCATGCAGTCGACCTGATGGTAAGTGGTCACTGCCGCCCATGGACTTCTGTAATCAACTACATACAGAACAAGGGTTTCATCTGAAGTCAATCACAGATGCGTTGCTACCACCGAGGACTATGATGGTCGCCTCATATAAAAGCGTGCCGGCAACCACACCCTTCTATCGAAACGCAAGAAATGCTTCACGCTAGAAATAGGTGTGGCGGTGGTACTTCCCCGGTCAAACTACACTGGTTCTACCACCTGCATCTCCAGTCAGACAGATATTTGAATGATCAATTCATATTTAACTTCTGGGTCTGGGCTTCCATCTTAGTATGTGTTAGCGGCATTCTCGACATTATTAATCTTTAATCTTCTAATTTATTCTTTTAATCTTTTTATTTCCAGGAAATTGCACTTTATCAGCTGGGAGAACCTGTTTTATGTTTGTGTACGGAATACACCGTCATCCCATGTGGGGTCCTGATGCTGAGGAGTTCAAGCCAGAGAGATGGTTGAACCCGGCCACGTTACCAGAATGTCCGACGGCTTTCGCTGGTTTCAGTATGGGAAGACGAATTTGTATTGGTGTGTTTTTTTTATTTTACTGGCTATTTCTCTCGTTAAAAATTTCTTCCAATTAATGATAATAAATTCCAATTAATACAGGTGATAGAACCAGTGTAGTTCGACCAGGGAAGTACCACCGCTATATCTATTTCCAGCGTGAAGCATTTCTTGCATTTCGATGGTAGGGTGTGGTTGGCGGCACACTTTTATATGCGGCGGCCGTCATAATCCTCGGGAGTAGCAACGCATCTGAGATTGACTTCAGACAGAACCCATGTTCTTTATGAAGTCGCTTACAGATGTCCATGGGCGGCAGTGACCACACCACTTACCTCTGACTTTCGTTCTATAACTTGATATTGAAATTGAAATACAATCCACCTTATTGTAGTCGTCACTGCCAGTCATTGACGTCTCTAACAAACTTCATATAGTTGATGGCAGATATATCTAGGCGGTAATGACTAGGTACTAGTTAACAAGGCGACTAAAAGGGGCTTCCGGGGTTGCAGACGGCTAGAGTGGGAGCTCGAACCGTTCGGTCAGGCAATCCCGGGAAGGACGGCGGTATGTGTGGTCGCATACCGTCGTAAAGACTAGACCGAGCGGTGGGCCCAGCCGCCCATCTGGGAGGAGCCTGATGGGGCAACGCGCTCGGAGGATTCCGGTTGAAGTCGTTTCGAGATCCCGGAGTCCTCTTTTTCAGCGCCGAGGACGGCCACCGGGGGATTTTAGTGCGATAAAAATCACACATAACCCTGCGTCGCTCCCACGGCGTCGGGTACCTTTTGAAGGTTTCCCCCTCGAAAACAAAAAAAAATGTACTAATTAACAAAAATCTACAATGTTTTCAAGTTATACGATTTTTTATAACGTTGAAGTACATGTACTCTGATGGTAAGTGTCACTGCCGCTAATGGTCAGCTGTGGCTTACATCACATGACATAGGGGTTCTGCTTTCACACATGCCTTGCTAACCTCTACGACTAAGATGCGCCTTTTATGACTTACACGCTTCCACCGAAAGGCAAGAATTGCTTCACGTTAGAAATAGGTGTTGAGCAGTGATAACCTAATGGTTGAAACTTGCCCTCTCAATCGGGAGGTCCGAGGTTCTAACCCAGGCACGCACCACTGATTCATGTGCGTATTATACATTAATTATCACTGCTTTTCGGTGAAGGAAAACATCGTGAGGAAACCTATACACCCGAGAGTTCTTTAAAAAAAAAAAGTTCTCGGAGGTGTGTGAAGTCCACCAATTCGCACTTGGCCAGCGCGGTGGACTATGGCCTCAACTCTCTCATTCTGACCCGTGCCCAGCAGTGGGACAATAATGGGTTGACGACAAGAAATAGGTGTTGCGGTGATACCTCCTGGGTCGAACCATATGTTCTACCTACATTCATCCATCAGCCTTTGAAAGTTCACTGCTGGACATAGGCCACCCCTAATCTGCGCGGCTTAGACCGGTCCTGAGCCATCTGAATCCAGTTAATTAATTGATCTATTTAGGTTCAGGTTTACAGAATCTTCATTTCTCATAAGACATACAAAGTACATTGTCACTTAAAATGAGAAACTTAACAATTAATAGTATAGTAATGCTCGGTACATGTACATTATGTTTCTTTATCTGAGTATGTGTTTGTGTAGATTGGTGCGTGTGTGTGGTGCATGCGTGCGTGTGTGAGCTTGTGTATGTGCATGTGTGTGTGTCTGAATGTGACTGTGATTTGTATGTATATGCTTGACATAGTATCATTATTGTCTTCGTGTTAATTTAATTAATATATCATCTTCTCGTCAACACATTATTGTCCCACTGCTGGGCAGGGTCGTCTCTTAGAATGAGAGAGCTTTAGGCTATAGTCCACAGCGCTTACCAAGTGTGAATTGGTAGGTTTCTTCGCGATGTTTCCCATCACCGAATAACAGTGATAATTAATTTCTAATACGCACATAATTTTTAGAAAAATCAGTGATGCGTGCCTGGATTTGAACCTCAGGCTCGAGAGGGCAAGTTTCAACCACTAAGCTATCACTGTTATCTTATATCATCTTACAGAATACCTAACAATTTCTTCTTTTACAGGTAAATCGTACGCGTATATGTCCATGAAAACATCCTTAGCACACTTCCTGCGACACTACGAGGTCTTCGGCGATCACACAAAGTTGGAATTGAAAATAGACGTAATGTTGAAACCAGAATCGGGATATTTCATCTCTATAAAGAAAAGGAAACCAACTTCGCGAAATTGAAGGATATCTTGGAATTAAAAAATGTTAAAATTGTTATTTATTATAACTGAAATGAAATCAATTTCTTGACTAGTTTTTATGGAATTATAATCATAAAATATCTGGAATATGCTAAAAAACTTTGACAACGTGATTGAGGATATGTGTAACGCCATCGTTTGGTGATAAGTGCAAAAAATTAGATGACCAACAAATGTCCTGCAAAGAATCCTAAAATTATTATGCTCTTTAGTTATAGCACGTATAACTCTGTTTTGTTGTAATAGAGCATTACTCCTACTAATGTTATAAAGGTAAATGATTTGTGTGGGTGGATTGATGTTTTCATTATTTCAAGCAAACCACTGATTAGATTTAAAAGACATTTGGCACACGTGTAATTGAAGACTTTCAAGTCTTCAACTTTCAAGTCTTTGATCTTTTGAAAAATATTGTTTAATTCTTTTTCAAATCTGGTTTACACCCGTGGATGCAGCAACTTCGGTACAGTTTACTACGGTAAAAAAAAACTATATCTTAATGAATTAAGATATAGTTATAACTATATCTTAATGATCCAAAGTTTTTGTTTATTTGTTTGTTTGTCCAAAGTTTGTGTTCTTGTTTATTAGTTTTTGTTAAACATTTTTGTACTTGTAGAATAATTACGTGAAGAGATTTTTTTTAAGTTAAATAGTAATTAATAAAGATGAGTAACACTATTGTTATTATTTTAGTTCTGATCAAACACTTTTATTTTATCTGATTGAAATAGCAAACGAGCACATAGTCCACTGATAAGTGGTCACTGCTGTCCATGGACATCTGTAAGTAACTTCATATAGAACAGAAGTTTTGTCTAAAGTCAACCACAGATACGTTGCTACTCTCAAGGACTAAGGTGGTCATCTCATATAAAAGTAAGCCGGCAACCACACTACCTACCTAAACGTAAGAACTCTTCATCCTAGAAATGGTCCGTGTTTATTTTTTATCTGACTGAAGTAGTAAACGAACATGCAGTCCACCTGATGGTAAGTGGCCACTGCCGCCCATGGACATCTGTAATCAACTACATACAGAACATGGGTTCCATCTGAAGTCAATCACAGATGCGTTGCTACTCCCGAGGACTATGATGGTCGCCTCATGTAAAAGTGTGCCGGTGAAATCATGCTGCGATGATAAAAACGATCAAAAAAAAATAAAGACATTCATAATGCTATCTATCTCTTTTAATTTTTGTTACATTTAATTATTCCGATTAGCGATGCGATTTTGCGACTTTAACGCAATTCCAATGTGACCAAATGTCCTGACTCGGGCTTGAGCAGAACGTCGACGGCGAGTTCCAATCGCGAGTGGTCGCCTACCACTCGGTACCGTCGTATGATGTGTGCTAGGACAGTCTTCATCACCATTAGTCCATACGCTTTACCTGTTGCAAGATAATGTTAAATAAATAATAGTTTAAAAAAACTAAAAAACGGTTTTCTATTAAAAGGCCTTCCTCAGAGCTTGTAGAGGATCCCGGGATCTCCAATGGAACGCACCGGTGCAAACCTTATCTTCACGTGGACTGCATGCTCATTCACTACTAATATATTATAAAAAGACTTTGTCCACCTATGCAGTTGCGACGGCCAGGAGAGAAGCTTGCGAAGGCAGCTGGGTGTTCTGGCACGGTGTGTGGGTTAAGCCATCTCTCGGGCTTGAAGTCGTCAGCGTCTTGGCCCCAATACTGCGGGTTCCTGTTCAAGGACCATACGTGGACAAGTATGGCTGAGCCCGCTGGAATGGTGTGGTTTTCTGAACAGAAAATAGAATAAATATGAAATGCTAGATGTTAACAAATTCAAATTTTAAATAATATTCAGAAGAAACAGAAAGATGTACGTAGTCCATTAATATAGTGGTTATTTTAACAATAATGTAACAAAAAAACAAAATAATGTAATAACAAAATAATGTAGTGCATTATACTACATTATTCTCAGATAGGCAAATTGGAGCTGGATTATCACGAGACACACGATTTTGTGTCAATTAATATAACTTGTTTGAAACTAAAATACAATGACATGGAAAAAAGTACGTAAAACACTATGACAATCTGGGGAAAATATGATATGACGGACTCCTTCCGACTAAAACCTCACGGTGTTCCTGTGTACGCCCTTTGCCGGGGCTGCGGGTTCGCAAGTAGCATTTCTCCGCGGTCTCGGCGGCGTCTGCCCACATCAGGGCCATCTCATCATTTTTGGACAGAGCTGAATTTTCTCAATCCGACTCTCCCTCTCCGCACCTTCATCGAGGTGACATCCTCGCTGAAGGGTTTTATGACCTATTACCGTTGTAAAGCTTTGGAAATAACCTAGTATATTACCTAGTAGTATTTCACGAAGTACTTACTTAAATGGACTTCCTTGTCAGTTTGTCGAGCAAGAATTGGACCAATTGGATATAAACGCAGCGTCTCCTTTATAACTGCATCTAGATATGTTAGATTTTGCAGGTCTTTTTTCGTTATGGACCGATCTTCTTCGCCTACGACGTTGATTATTCTAGATTTAACCAAAAATAGTTTAAATACCTCTCGAAATCAGCTGATGTTATGTATGACATGTGATATATATAACATGTTTTTTGTGAAACTATTTGTAAGCGATGAGGCTTGTTTAGTGATAGCCTAATGGTTGAAACTTGCCCTATCAATCGGGAGGTCCGAGGTTCAAACCCAGGCACGCACCCGTGATGTATGTGCGTATTAGAAAACAATTATCACTGCTTTTCGGTGAAGGAAAACATCATGAGGAAACCTACACACCTGAGAGTTCTATAAAAAAAAGTTCTCGGAGGTGTATGAAGTCCACCAATTCGTACTTGGCCAGCGCGGTGGACTATTATCTAAACTCTCTCATTCTGAGAGAAGAGATAGGCTTGTTTCCATTGTTAGACATAGGCCTTATTCGACAACGTGGAAAACTTAAGCATGTTCCTAGAATAGTAGACTGTATGGTACGTAACAGGCCACTCGGGTTAAAGGTATTGCCTTCTATAAAGAGAGTGAGTGTATGCTCGTTAGCTACTTATAAAAACATTTGGTACAATAAACATAAATCGTAGAGTTCTGTATACTTACTCTTCATAAACTCTGTCTTGAATTTCAGGGTAGCTTCCAATACACACTAAAGCAAATATCAGTTCAACTGACGTCGTGTCGAAGCCAGCTAGAAGAATGTTGTCAACTAGTTGTCTCAATTGAACATCGGTGAAGAGGCTACTATCCTCCGTCACGGTGTTTTCTATCAAAATTTCTAGGAAACTTTGGTACTCTTTCTCTGAAACAGTGAATTTTTTTTGTAAGATTGAAGTAATAAGTAATATTTCGACCCAGTTACATGGATCGTGGTCACGGCGAAACTGAGCAATATTGGCAAAAATGATTCTTAAATAATTCAAAACCGCATATTGTGAGTACCTGTTAACTATTAAAATGTATCAATTCCGCGATAATACTAGTCTAAAAGTGGACTGCACGTTGCAGTCCACTTGTCCGGTCCTTGTACCGCACGGTTGTACCTTCCAAAACCACAAAGGTAAATATTTAAAATAAACACATAAAGGAAGATTAATATGAGTAAGTATTTTCTAGAACGTGACTTGGTATCCTGAGTAAAATGCCATAATTCAACCCCTATTTAACCTTCAAAGGTGGTAGAACATTGTAGTTCGACCGGGGAGGTACCACCGCCACACCTATTTCTATGTCCATAAGCGGCAGTTACCATTTACCATCAGGTAAACTGCATGCTCGTTTGCTACTTCATTATTATAAAAAAATAAAACTAAAACTCCTAAGCGGTTGAACATCAAGAAATAATTCCTTAGTAAATGCATACAACATATTTATAGCTTTCATGCATAAATAAATGCACAGTTCAAAATTTATTAATTTCGGGTTAAAGATACAGTTTTTAGTTTTTAATCTTCTGAAAAAATAGTATTTTTATAATAAACTAAATATTTAGCGATATAATATTATCCATATTTAAGTCTCCGCAATGTTTAGTCAGAAGTAATTCTTTCAACATACACACATTATACTTTCTACCTCATAGGCCCAAATTTGGTATGTTTTGTGTGTCTTAGACATAAACAGAACCAAAATAGAAACCTAAATTCGTAATATGTCAGTTTAGTCGAGGATCGAACCTGGAACCTACTACGTATCAGATCGATTAGGACTTCATCGTCATGCAGGCTTGTAGAAAATGAGTTGTCGCTACCCTTGAATAATATGATAAGTATGTCTTCATTGCCGAACATTCAAACAATTGTCCAAAAATCTAATACGATCTGGTGATAATGCTGCCGGACTTTTCAAGGTGGTAGAACCAGTGAAGTTCGACCGGGGAAGTACCACCGCCACACCTATTTCTAGCGTGAAGCATTTCTTGCGTTTCCATAGAAGGGTGTGGTTGCCGGCACATTTTCACATGAGGCGACCATCATAGTCCTCGGGAGTAGCAACGCATCTGTGATTGACTTCAGATGGAACCCATGTTCTGTATGAAGTTGATTACAGATGTCCATGGGCGGCAGTGACCATCAGGTGGACTGCGTGCTCGTTTGCTACTCCAGTCAAATAAAAAAAAAAAACTTAAACCCTCGTGTACCACTAATAAAGTCAAGTGGGGTATATCGGAAATGCTGATAAAAATATACTGTAGTGTCCGACCGAAACTGGTTTTCGCGACTGAAAC
Source organism: Spicauda simplicius (assembly GCA_949699795.1). Lineage (NCBI taxonomy): Eukaryota > Metazoa > Arthropoda > Insecta > Lepidoptera > Hesperiidae > Spicauda > Spicauda simplicius. The sequence goes on from OX453079.1 coordinate 9,293,427, forward strand.
CGACACTGAAACCGAACTTTCGGTTGGATGCTAATCCTGTAAAATATTGTCACTAACCTTTTTCGTTGAATACATCCTTATTTCTCAGTTTCTGTATGTATTTTTGTTTTTTCAGTTCAACCATCTGAAATTCAGGGTAATGAATGTTCTTATTAAAAATACTCTCTAAGGAACGACTCATCCACTACTGACAATGGCATCAGGAGTAGTCAATCTTATTAACACGCTTTCTACACTCATAGCCCCACACTAGGATTTTCTCCTGTGTCGTGGGTACCATGGACACACACAAGACTACACAAACACCCAGACCCAGAACATGAATCTAAACTCATCATTAAGTCTGGCCGGGAATCAAACCCGGGACCCATTGCGCGTCAGTCCGGTGTGGTAATCTCATTAACCACTTCAATTTACATACTGTGAACATTTAAACACGTAAGTAAGAAGATGTTAAGTTGCATAATAAATAATTCAATCTTTAAAATTAATTTCAGTAGTTTTGCTTTATCTTAAATAAACAGACAAACAGACAAAAGTCTTAAAAATATCGAAGTCTCTTTTACTACTTATGATTATCAGTCCCTAATTTTTTTTATCGATGATCGATGTAGTAATGTGCGATGTGTAAATTTAATAGGTTAATACTTATATGGATTTTTAACCGTTTTAAGTAGCAATAGAAGAAGAAAGAGTACAGAAATATGATTACCTCATTGGACAAATCCCAAATGACTTTCAGTGCTTCATCTTGTTCCCTCTTGTAGCTGCTGAACTTAAATAAGAATTCTGACATCAACCACGGATGCTTGAATCTTTCCGTAATAATATGCATTACTTGGTTAATTGCTTTAGCGTATGCATCTGTTACCACTTCTTTGCCATCCATTTTAATGCCCATTGTTGTTTCTGCAAAATGTATTTTATTTATTTGTTTATTTATTTCTTTAATTTATTAATTTAATTTGTGAACGACGGGCGATGTCGGTCCGGGGCAATATGTTGGCCCGCAGATTTGCACGTTGTAATAAGCAGGTAAAGCTGTCGCTGTTTAGAGCATATTGCCAAACTTTTTACACGTGCAGTCTGTGGACTGACTATAGACGGGGGACCTTCAGAGCTCTACGTGTGCAGTACAACAATGTGCTGAGGGCGGTGTTGGGGAGGCCGCGTCATTGTAGCGCATCGGCCATGTTTGCTGAGGCTGCTGTGGACGACTTTTACGCGGTCATCCGCAAACGTATTGCGTCCATGATGTGCCGAGTGGTGGAAAGCTCCAACATCCTCCTCAGCACATTGGCGTGCAAATTTGACAGCCCTCTCTGGGCCTGCTGGAATGGCGCACACACGCTCCTTAATAGGCGCCTGTGCAGTTAGGATTTTTAATACATTTTATTACACTAACATAGGCTAAGTTGTTTTTAATACTAACCCGTGTGCTGTTTATAATTATTTTACTAACATAGTTGTTAAGAGAATTGTATTACTAACCGAATCTATGGAACTTAGGGTCTGAAATAAATGACTATTATTATTATTTATTGCACCTCTATAAAATAAAAGTTACAGTAGGGCAAACTTAATGCCTGATGGCATTCTCTGCCAGTCAACCCTGGGTGGCTGGAAAATTTTCGGCAGGTGGAAATTTAAGAAAATAAACACAAAAAAAATGCTTTAAATACATACATAAATATATACATACATACAACTATACACCATACACTATACTACATACTATATACATACATAAACAAATATATAAATATATGTATTTATATATAATATGTAATTACATATTAATTATGGTTGATATTTCCGTGGCTCCACGCATACCAGTACAATCATGTTAGTATATACCACGCTAGTATATCCTTTTTTTCTACTACCACTAAACCCCCCCGGTGGCCGTCCTCGGCGCTATAAAGAGGACTCCGGGATCTCTTAACGAACGCAGCCGAAATCCTCCGAGCGTCTTGCCCCATCGGGCTCCTCCCAGATGGGCGGATGGGCCCACCACCCAAACTAGTCTTCACGGCGGTATGCGACCACACATACCGCCGTCCTTCCCGGAATCGCCTGGCTGGACGGTTCAAGCTCCCACTCTAGCCGCCCGCAACCCCGGAAGTCCCTTTTAGTCGCCTCTTACGACAGGCAGGGGATACCGTAGCCCTATTCTGATCCCGGAACTACAGGGACGACGCTAGTATATCCTAAGTATTATCCCAGGTCGTAAATTAAATGTGTGCCAAATTTCTATGAAATCTGACCAGTAGTTGTTTAAACGCTTATTACACTCATAGTCTCATAGGATTTTCTTCTATCGTAGGTGCCATGGATACACACAATGACGAAAACACAAACCCAGACCCAGAAAAAGAATCTAAACTCATCATTCAGATACCTGTCCGGCCGGGAATCGAACCCGGATCTCACTGCGCGTCAGACCGGTATGTTAACCTCACCGCCTCGCGGGTTTTCAAAAGAAGAGTTGCGTGAAAGAGTAACAAACACATCCCTCTCCACAAACTTTCGCAGTTATAATATTATTTAGATTGTGGCTCAGCAGCGTTGCCAGACGTCCGGATTTTTTGATCAAAATTAAATGTCCCACTCGGTACAGGCTCAGTTCCACTTTTCGGGAAGGAGTGGATTTTTGAAAAAAAAAGGTTGCAATATAAATGTATAAATCTATACAAATTTAAGACAAACTGCAGTTTGGCGACCAAAAAAAGGTCGTCAAATCTATACATTAAGTCGATCTGCAGTTAGCATAAAAGGAGATACAGACAAAAATTCATTTATATAAGTGTATATAAATGAAGATGATATATAGTTTACTTTTAATGATGATATATTGTTTACATTTAAAAGAATAAATACTTACGGCAAACGATTTCCAACACAGTTCGTGTGATTACATCGATAAGGTCAGTTTCTTTGCCCACTTCGCTTATCAGGAGATCTGCTAATCGAGATGCCTGACGATTGAATACGTTTATATACGTATCAACTATGTGCTGTTTGAATGCTAAGTCCGCGATTCGTCGATTGCGTTTCCACACTGGGACTGTAAACATAAAAACAAAGGAAAAATAATTAACTTATTAATTAAAGTAGTTAATTTAAATAAAGTTTCTTAATCTTCACTTGGCTGAGAGGGAGAGTGTCTGAAAAAACGTAGTAGTACATGATGGAAATGACGTGTGTGCTTGTAAAGAGAGAGAGCGAGAGAGAGAGAGAGATAGAGATCAATTCTCTGCTGTTGCGAGGTTTCGGTTGTCCCACCAGCATTGATATCTGTTTTTAATCGATTTACAAAAAGGAAGAGGTTCTCAATTACCGAGGAAGTACCACCGCCACACCTATTTCTAGCGTGAAGCATTTCTTGCGTTTCGATGGAAGGGTGTGGTTGCCGGCACACTTTCACATGAGGCGACCATCATACTCCTCGGGAGTAGCAACGCATCTGTGATTGACTTCAGATGGAACCCATGTTCTGTATGTAGTTGATTACAGATGTCCATGGGTAGCAGTAACCACTTACCATCAGGTGGACTGCATGCTCGTTTGCTACTTCAGTTAGATAAAAAACAAAAAACATTACATCGTCTGGAAGAAATCGATGTTTAGCGATAAGACCGCCTTTCGTATTCTGATTTAAGTTTTTGTGTTTCTTGTTATCTTTACTTGTTGGTATATATAGTATATATAGTAAATATAGTATTATTATTATTATAATATATGATGTGTATTTAAATATATTTACCAGTGGCCGAAACCAATTCCTTTCCGACGTAGGAGTTGATTAAATTGTAAACGAACATTTTGTCCATACATTGTGTCAGAACTATAGATGCTTCCTCTGGGCTGGTTATAACTGAAATACAATATATTTATAAGTATTTTATACAAGGTATTCTTATTTTAGACACAAATTACTTTGTCCTTATTTTGATATCACATAACATACAACACATACATACCTGCGCTCAGTAGGATTTTCTCCTGTGTCGTGGGTGCCATGGACACACACAAAGACGAATACACAAACACCCAGACCCAGAACAAGAATCTAAACTCATCATTCAGATACCAGGGAATAGAACCCGGGACCCATTGCGTGTCAGACCGGTACGGTAACCGCTGCGCCACGCGGGTCGTCAAAAAATAGTATGCTCTTTTTGACGCAGTCGCATAAAAAGGGAAGTAAGTATTTGTACTAGTAGAGGAGCCCAAGAGGGGATTTTGGGAGTACCTCGAGCTCGGCAGATTAATATAAAGTAAGATACTTTATATGTTGGTAACTACGTTCAGCTAGTTGTGTCGTCAACCCATTATTGTCCCACTGCTGGGCACGGGTCTTCCCTCAGAATGAGAGAGTTTAGGCCATAGTCCACCGCGCTGGCCAAGTGCGAATTGGTGGACTTCACACACCTCCGAGAACTTTTTTTTTAAAGAGCTCTCGGGTGTGTAGGTTTCCTCACGATGTTTTCCTTCACCGAAAAGCAGTGATAATTAATTTCTAATACGCACATAAATCAGTGGTGCGTGCCTGGGTTTGAACCTCGGACCTCCCGATTGAGAGGGCAAGTTTCAAACATTAGGCTATCACTGCTCTTAATATAAAGTAAGATACTTTATATGTTGGTAACTACGTTCAGCTAGTATGAAGCCTTAATATGGGGGTATATAATAGGGTGGTACGCTCAGAGGAACTTTGTAACCCTCCCACTACCTTATGTTATACTAGATATAAGCTATAGTACTCAGAATCATGTAACTCTAACCTTGGTCAAAACGCTCCTGTAAACAGAATGATCAAAAACTATAATTCGATCTCTAAAATTCAAGATCTCGATTTGTTTTCAGACAACATAGCAAATAGTTATGAATGTGACAATTTTTCTTTAAGATTTTCTCTTAAAGATTTTGTAATATTTTCTCTTAAAGAAAAATTGTCACATTCATAACTATTTGCTTAAATAATTATTTCCTTGTATTAAATTTGATTTGATTTCCATTTATTTTAATTTGATCCGTTATTTATACTATATTTAACATACTACAATATATTAATTCGATCCGTTTTGTAATTATTAATATTACTATTATTGTTATCACGATCTCAAGCCATGTACCTAATGTAACTACCTAGTTAATTTTGTTAAAATTTTTCAATTTTATTTAATTTAAGATTTAATTCCGATTATTACACAATGTATAATGTTGTATTTGGGGTTGCCATCCGTACTCTATTATAAAGTATTGTACTTTATTTGGGGATTTAAAAGTTTGATTATAATCAGTAAACTAAAATCACTTTAATCACAAGGTTTCCGTAGCTACCTTATTTAGAAAGTAGTAGAACATTTACATTTGGTGACCTTTTTTTAAAAAATATGGGCGTTAAGTTACTATCAAAATTTTTTTTTGCCTACTATCACCTCACACAGTTCTAAATGTATCCCAGAGCCAAAAATTAAGTAATAATATAAATAGTGCTTTATTTTGAACCTACGTACTTTTTTCTTTATACCTTTTGTAGCCAATGTACTTTAATCGTTGAAAAAAAAGGTGGCAACCCTAGTTGTATTGCATGTCGTCGTGACTAGTAATTGTACTGGCGCCTAGAATGATAAGTCTTATTATGTTTAATGTTAAACAATGTAATGGTGTACAGTGCGTTATAAATAAATAAATCGTCAGATTAGCAAAATAATTTAGTGAAGTATTATAATATGAACCGTTAAGGTCCACAAATTCGCACTTGGCCAGCGCGGAGGACTATGGCCTAAAACTTTCTCACTCTGAGAAGACCCGTACCCAGCAGTGGGACAATAATGGGTTGTACCCATTCGTTAAGAATTCGTTCAGCAGGTTACAAAGCCACAAAGCGGTTCCATCCATCCATTATTTGCCTCTTCTTTACTAAAATTCGAACAGCACCATGTACTATTTGAAATTTATACTTTGTATTTTCTGTTATGACAGTAACCTCCGCTTCCGCAGAGGCGAATGTCTTCTCCTCCGCATCCGCCTAAGCCTCCGCTAACTGGCCTCCTTTACAACCCTAATACATACATACCTACAGCATTATCCTCTTATTAATGCTGATCAATTTGATTTGGACGCAACTTTCGAAGGTGGTATGTACAACCAGTGTAGTTCTACCGGGGAAGTATCACCGCCACAACTATTTCTATCGTGAAGCATTTCTTGCGTTTCGATCGATGTAAGGGTGTGGTTGCCGGCACACTTTTATATCGGGAGTAGTAACGCATCTGTGATTGACTTAAGACAGAACCCATGTTCTGTATGAAGTCGCTTACAGGTGTCCATGGGCGGCAGTGACCATTTACCATCAGGTGGACTGCATGCTCGTTTGCTACTTCAATCAAATAAAAAAAATATATATTCGTCCATGATATATTATTTGCCTCTTCTTTACAAGTCTTTGAACTGCACCATGTACTATTTGAAATTTATGCTTTTGATTTTCTGTTAAGACGTTAACCTCCGCTTCCGCAAAGGCGAATGTCTTCTCCTCCACATCCGCCTCCGCTAACTGGCCTCTTTACAACCCTAATACATACATACCTACAGCAGTATCCTCTTATTAATGCTGTTAAATTTGATTTGTTCGCAGCTCACGTCGAAACAACGAGCTAATATGAAAATATTCCTAGAATTTAAAAAGTGTTCTAATGAACCGATTTAAAACCCACATGAGTAAATTTAATATTTTATTGAAGATTCAACTTTGTACTATTGAACTCGTAGGCTCTTTGTACCTGCGTCAAAATGTATGTTCTGTTGTATATATTATGTATGTATGTATATTTGTATGTACGTCCAACTATTTGTCACGTGCTACAGTCCAAACGACTTGGAAATCGTCTTTTAAATCGTTTAAGATTGCTTTGCAACTTATATACATTTTTCCATATAGCGTCTGAGATCAGAGAAAAAGAGGGGGAGGGATGTTTTTTCTTCATAACAATGTGGCTATCAAATGAAAACTATTTGATAGCAAATTACGAAAATATACATATTATTATACTTTTATGATACTATAACTCTTAAAAAGTAGTAAATTAAATAAATTATTAAAAAAACGTACGGCTGGAAAATTATAGCGTTCGAATTTTTGTTTTTATAAGTTGTGAGGATATTTTAAACGTACTTAGCACATTAATCAAAAATGTATGTCAATTTTAGATTTTCCTTTTTTTTCTATTTATTATTTATTTTTATTTATTTATACATGGTTCCATGTGTCCCCATGGCAATAGCTGAGTCTCGTCCATTTCACGATGCTACTGTGTTACCTAAACACTAAATTGTATTTTATTTTGTCTTGTTATTGTATTGCTTATTTTTATGTTTAGCTTTTAAGTTTATCTTGATATATGGTTTCTTTCTTTCTTATTACTTAATAATAATTATGAATGTAAAAAACTTACCATAAACAATCACAGGACCGTAGAATATTTTACTTATGCCTCCATTTTTATTTGTGAAATCCCCAATAATAATAACTTTATCCATTAAAACTAAAACAATTAAACATCTAAGTATTTTTCTTTACCGGAGATGTACCACCGCCACATCTATTTCCAGAGCGAAAGAGTTCTTGCGTTTCGGTTAAAGGGCGTGGTTGTCGGTTCACTTTTATATGAGGCGACCATCATAGTCCTCGAGAGTAGCAACGCATCTGTGTTTGACTTCAGATAGAACCTATGTTCTCTATGAAGTTGATTACAGATGTCCATGAGCGGCAGTGATCACTTAGCATCAGGTGAACTGCATGCTTGTTTGCTACTTCAGACAAATAAAAATAAAAAAGCCTGTATGAATATACCTGCCGGGAATCGAACCCGGGACCCATTGAGCGTCAGACCGGTATGGTAACCGGTCCGCCACGCAGGTCGTCATCTGTAGACACCTGAAGTCAATCCCAAATAAGCCTTAGCTGAGGCTTACCACAGATACGTTGCTATCCAGAGTGTTGCGGTGCCCATAAGTAATTATTTTTTATAACTTTCAAAGGACACGTATTTTTCGTTTTTTATTTTTACCTTTAGTACTTGCAAACAGCAATCCTATTACCAAGTCTACCGGGACAGTCGCTACTGATGACAACGCCCGGGCATTAATTTTCTTGTACATATAAACACAAATACAAATCAGAAGGACTATTATGGTAATCGAAAGTAACATTTTTAAAATCTACTCCGCAATTGGCAATAGAGTGTTAGTAACCAAACCGTATAGAAATCCAACTGTAATGTGCGAGTATTGTAGTTTTCTTATATGCAATTACGTTATTCAAATTAGAAGTGTTGACGTATCTAGTTCTTTTTATTGTAACACTAGCTGTGCCCGCGGCGTCACCCGCTTGGAAGTCTGTATCGCAAAGTTATCCCGCGTAAATCTAGACCCCGTAGAAGTTATATGATAAAAAGTAGTCTATATGTTTATCCATAACCTATAGTGAAAGTCCAATGGGTTTAGCCGCTCGCTAAGTATGCTTTTTATATATTTTTTACATTAGAATTGATCAAACTCAGTCACAAATTTGATTATTTTATTGAAAATATTTTTATTTACGTTTCATGGGGTGAATAGGTTCATGTTTAATATTTGTATTAACGATTTTTTTTCTTTTTAGTCAGTTCATAGGAGTTAGCCATTTGGTGCTTACTGATCGGTACGAGTACCTATATAATAAGTTGCTATGCAAAAATAAAAATAAATAACGTGAAAAAAATACTAAGTTTACTTCAACACTAACTACAGGGGCAATGAACCCTAAAACCGTTGCAGTTAGCCATTTAGTTCTAACCGATATGTAAATCCATGAAAACCATTATCTTATGCCTCTCGACTTACATGCAGCGGTACTGTCTACTTAAACCATACGAGTTAGTCATTTACGGCTTAATTTAAAAAAGACATTAAAATTTTCAGCCTTGATGTAGGGAATACTACCAATAATCTAGTCACATTTGTTGCTAAGATATTTAAAATAGAGAAAAGAATAAAAACATTATAAATATTTTATACCTCGAACTTCTTAACCTTGATGGTGCTGAAGTACTTCTACTTTCTATGGCAAAGCTTAGGATTTGATTTAGCTGTAGTGTTATATAGGATGGGTTAGGTTTAGGTTAGGTTAGGTTAGCATGCAATGCATCCAGTTCATATAAATTCAGACCAAGCTTTTTTCCGCTGATGTTATTTATAAAAGTTTTGTACTTTATTGGTTACAATGGCTTAGGCTACGGTTAAACTTCGAGTCGATGAAATGATAAAAATTACTTGTATTGTTTAAATTAATGATGAGTAAATGGCATTCTTCGAAATGGCATACTTGGAATATTTGTGGAAATTTCTGCGATTTTTTGTGGGATTACCTTTTTCCGAAAAACTACTGTCTAGTCTTGTAATAGGCAAACATTTGTGTAATCAAGTATTGATTTACTTGTACAATTAATGATAACATCGAGAGATGCCAGACCGTTATTCCTATACATATAAAAATCCATCCATCCATCAGCGCTTTGATGTCCACTGCTGGACATAGGCCTCCCCTAAATGGCGCCACTCCAACCTGTCCTGTGCTCTCTGAATCCAACGGTTTCCCGCTGTTTTCTTTAGGTCATCGGTCCACCTGGTAGGGGGGTGACCTGTACTCCTTTTGCCTTAACGTGGTCGCCACTCGAGGACCTTTCTTCCCCATCGGTTATCGGTCCTTCGAGCGATATGGCCGGCCCACTGCCACTTCAGCTTGCTGATTTTAAGAGCTATGTCGGTAACCTTCGTTCGTCTACGGATTTCATCGTAGCGAATCATGTCTCGTAGCGAAATTTCAAGCATATAAAAACACCTACATAAATTTGGGTTTCTCACTGCGTATGTACAAAATGAGGGAAGGCAAGGGATAGACCGAATGAAACATCGGGTTAAGTAATTAAACATATTTTGAAGTATATTGTCTTTTCACGTTTATTGACTTTAAAAAACACGGTAACGTGAACTATCTTCCAGTTTTGAGAACAGGTCTTCTCTAAGATAACATAAATACTCTTTCTGCATCAACCCATTATTGGCCCACTGCTGGGCACGGGTCTTCTCCCAGAATGAGAGAGTTTAGGCAATAGTCCACCGCGCTGGCCAAGTACGAATTGGTAGACTTCACACACCTCTGAGAACTTTTTTTTAAGAACTCTCGGGTGTGTAGGTTTCCTCACGATGTTTTCCTTCACAGAAAAGCAGTTATAATTAATATCATTCGTGCGTGCCTGGGTTTCAACCTCGGACCTCCCGATCTAGAGGGCAAGTTTCAACCATTAGGCTATCACTGCTCTTACTACTCTTTATTGTACGCATAAAATATACATAGCATAGAATTAAACAATTTAAAAGAACGATACAAAAGGCGGTCTTATCGCTAAACAGCGATTTCTTCCAGGCAACCTTTGTGTAAGGAGTTAAAGTAATTATAAATATAAAGAATAGATAAAATAATCTTAGGAATAGCTTAAACAAATATCAAGATAACAAAGGAAGTGAACAAATCTATCATAAATCAAATCAAAGATCAAAGATAGCAATGAGCAGTAAGAAAGGTGGCATAAGTTAAAATGTTTATAAGAGATTTATGATTAAAGAAAAGAAAAGTAATTAAGAGGGGAAGGCAGAAATTTCTAGTTTTACTTTTAAATTAATTTACAAGTTAATAAATAATACCATATATAAGATTAATTATTCTTATATTTATTATTACTTTAACTCCATACCTAAAGGTTGCCTGGAAGAAATCGCTGTTTAGCGATAAGGCCGCCTTTTGTATCATTCTGTTAATTTGTAACTTCTTTGCTATGTGTATTATATGGGTACCATAAAGATTATTATTATTATTATTATTAAACTTAATATGAACTTAACTTTAGAAGCAAAGAAGTGAAGAGCGTTGGAATGATTGATGGCGGGTGAATAATCGCGAAGTTTGCTTCAAATGAGAACACATTATATTTTCTTCTGTTTATTTCTACTCTTACAATTAGTGGCAGGAAAGCGATGTGCGTCAGAATTGCCGATGGCGACCGAACAATAACGAAGTTTGCTTCAAGTGAGAACCACAATACACCAATTGTTCCACTAATATATTGTTGTCCATTTATTTCTATTTCTATTCCTAGAGCCAGGAAAGCGAAATGTGCTGGAATTACCAATGGCAGGTGAGCAGCTGCAAAGTTTGTCTCAAGAACATACAATAGGTACACCAATTGTTCCACTAATATATTTCTGTCCATATAATTCTATCGTACAATCTGCATGTTACAGATTTTCAGTTTTAATTTCTCTTCATCTACGATCCATAGGTCATCTAGAAAACGAAGTCCGTCTATGGAAAAACCCATTAAATTCCTAGAAATCGAAATCCTGTCGTATTTATCTGAATCCTCGGTTTAAGATCAGATTCAGCCGGATTCCAAATGTTCCTGCTGATTCTCTGCTTAGGTTAGTTTAGGTTAGAATAACTTAACAATTCGTAAGCACGTCGATTATTCACATTTTCTTTCGCTGTTAAAGCTAGTAATAATTTATATTCTAATGTCTATTTTTAAGATTAATTTCTTGATTCCAAAGAAATATAATAACCTTTGGACGCTCGGAAAACGAAGTCTACTTTGAACTCCAAGTTCCTATGATCACTCCTTATTCGATAGTTCCGTAGAATGTGCACTACGATGGTTTTTAGCGTCATCATTGCAAAGTTTCTACCTGTAAATTAAGCAATATTTATATAGGTAAGGGATGCTCAAATTTTTCTTACCAAATTATACGCTTTCTACACTTATAGCCCCACACTAGGATTTTTTTCTGTTTCGTGGGTACCATGGAAACACACAACACGAATACACAAACACCCAGACTCAGAACATGGAGCTAAACTCATCATTCAGATACCTGTCTGGCCGGGAATCGAACCCGGGACCCATTGCGCGTCAGACCGGTGTGGTAAACGCTCCGCCACGCGGGTCGTCAAACTGGAATGTAGCATTTTTTAATCATAATTGCAAGGATAACTTCACATTAATCTATTAATTTGATCATTGGTATACTGACGACCCGCGTTGCGTAGCGGTTACCTGACGCGCAATGGGTTCCGGGTTCAATCCCCGGTCAGACAGGTATCTGAATGTTCAGTTTACATTCATGTTCTGAATCTGGGTGTTTGTATATTCGTCTTGTGTGTGTCCATGGTACCCACGACACAGGAGAAATTTCTAGTGTGGGGCTATGAGTGTAGAAAGCGTTTTTTTAATTACCTATACAATTCCTTTTTCCCAAACTGAAGCCAGCGAAAGCGTTAGGATTATCAGGCAAGGACGCTGAATCGAACCATCTTTCCGGCTTGAATTCATCTGCATCCGGACCCCACATGGGATGTCGATGTAGCGCGTAATAGAGCAGCATGCACGAATTACCCGCCAGTAGCGTATAATTTCCTAAAAATATAATAAAATCTCTTTTAAAAACTGTTTACTCGTTCCTAGTAAACTTTTTATATTTAAGTAATAAACAAGCATGTAATTCAACCGACGGTAAGGATAAGGTACACAGTTGTGTTTCTACATCTAAGGAAAGCGCTACTAGATGGCGGTGTCATCATTCCTACAATTTTATTTCATATCCCAACGAGCTCATTTTTTGTATTTGCGGAATTGTTGTTTTTATAGGTTACATCTGCCGTGTATGAATTGTACACGTATTTATTACAATAATTTTATTTTACTTATATCGTCAACCCATTATTGTCCTACTGCTGGGCAGGGGTCTTCTCTCGGAATTAGAGAGTTTTAGGCCATAGTCCACCGCGCTGGCCAAGTGCGAATTGGTGGACGAATTCTTGCGTTTCGATATTTTACTTACTTAGTATAATGTCCTTGTCAAGTGTTCTCAAAACGAACGGAACTAAAGAGTAATAACGTAGCGTCTCCTTGATAACAGCTTCTAAATATTGTAAGCGTGACAAATCTTGCCTAGTTAAGTCTTCATCTTTATCTCTATTTTCGAATATTTGTTCTAATCTGAAACAATTATAGAAGCTCATATATAAAGACTTAGAGGCACTTGATAGGTGAAATGCAAATCCACTGTACGTGTTGGTGATCGCAAATGACAACTAATTTCGCAAGATTAGGATGCCCATTTATATGATACTAGTCACCCGTCGCATCGGTCGAAATTCGACCGTAATTTAAATTAAAAAAAAAAAACTAAACTCATATTGTCCAAAGTAGTACGAATATTCCTCAATTAATAAATTTTATTAATTAAAATCACCCGTTAAGGTTATAAGAGGTTTTAATTAACTAAGCATTTAAAAGAAATAGCGGGTATTTTGACAAAGACATCTGTCATTTGACATTGAAGTTATATGTTTTCATAGTAAGATAGTGAATGTTTTATTTCGTTTAATTATTTATGTGTTTGTGTCAAATGCAAGGTAGTGTGTGTAATGCGTTTTAAGTTGATTTTAAGTATGTTTTATGCATTATTTAAAAAAATATTAGCATTTGGTAATCCTTCTCTACATCAACTGTAACCGTGCATAATTTCATCCTCCTCCGTCCGCGGCAAGTATTTTAAAAACGAATCACAAGTTTTTGCTCCACGAATTAATATATAAATTTATTCATTATGATAATAGTTTGATGGTAAATGTTTACTCAACATTTACATACACAACAGTTCACTCCAAATGGTACTATAGTTCTACTTGAGGTTAGTTACACAAGCGTCGCTACTGAAGACTATGTTGGGACGCCTCTTGTTAATGTCTACAGTTTCACGATCTTAAAGTAACATTATAGCACTAAAGCAATTACTGTAAAAATAAGTGTGGCAGTGACATTTCAGTAAAACCACAAACAGTTTTTTATCAACATCCCACCCGTCAGCTTTGAAAAAATACTGCTGAACATCGGCCTCCCCTTAATTAAATCTTCAAACAAGCATCGCGGTTTGCTTGTGTGTTGCTTGTGTGTGTATTTGCAGTCTACGTTGAAGTTACACGGTAGATGTTGCCATCTCCCCATTCCATCTTCCAAAATTTGCCCTTTGCCCTTAGTCCTCAGACAAAATTCATGGGAAGAAAGGAAGTGGTAATATCTATGGCCGACTTCACACATCACATCACTTATTCGGCCTTTTCTTGTTCTGACTTTGAATCTAATTTTTTCTATTCTTTTTTAATCCATTTTAGAATTAACCCCTTAATAAACCTTAATATCGTTAATGAGACGGTATTCTTTTAGCAACGAGGCTCTTGAACTTTTATTCGTCTAGCTACAGCGATACTTACTCGGCAATAATTTTATCTTGGACTTTAGGGAAGGAACCCAATAGAACGAGAATGAACACAAGGAGAGTAGCAGTGGTCTCATGACCGGCTGCTATGAACGTATCAACTTCTTCCTTCACCTCTAAATCCGTGAAAACTCCGTTCTCTAGAAGCATGTCAATAAATGACTTCTCTTTTGGATCTGAAATAATAAGATTATCTTTTAAAATATGGCATTTTATTATATTGCAGCTTACAAGCGTGTTGTCCATTCGCAGGTAAGTAAGTAAGATAAGATACTTAATCTTTTTGGGGTTTATTATAAGATTTGTATCTTACCCGATGAAATGAAATGAAATGTCTTTATTTTGTATAGGCCTACGGGGGCACTTACAAATTGTCAGTTAATTTTTTTTTCTTACACTACCATCGGATCGGAATACGACCTCTACTGAGATCTTGAGGGTTTGTCTTTTTTCTTATTTATATATATATATATATATATCATTTATTTTCAAATATAATTACAATCATGTTTTTTTACACGGTAATGAAAGTTAGCTCCGGTATCTTGCTGATAATAGTAAACAATAAATGCGTTGCTACTTTTGAGGCTTATTTGGAATGTTTACATATGTCTTCCTTAATACTCGCTGCAGACCAGAACACGGCAGCAATTATCACTACTATTAAAAGGCAGAGATAACAGTGGCCTATGTTGAATCGCTTTGGATTAATATCCCTTTCTTACTATGCATATAGATTAAACACTAAAAAAGAAATAACTAATGTATCTATGGCAGTATTTTTCCTACTTATATTACATACTAGCAGAATCGACGCGACTTCGTTCGCGCAGACTATAATGTAATCTATCCAACCATTATATATTTTAGCACTACTCCTGGATATTTTTTACTCTATTAACAATAGGTATTACAGTGTATGCGATGAAAAAAAATTTTGACACTTTGAATCATATTACTCAAGTTTTAGCAAAGACGCCTTATATATTCTAGTAATAAAAATAGCCTATGTTTCTCAGGGATAATGTAGCATTCCAATGGTGAAAGAATTTTTAAAATCGGTTTAGTAGTTTTTAAGTTAATTCATGACAAACATACAAAAATACAAAAATACAACGTTTTCCTCTTTATAATATTAGTATAGATTTCAGATTCAAAATGATTGTAAATTACTAGGCATTTTTTTATAAAATTGAAGTAGCAAACAAGCAAGCAGTTTATCTGGGGGTAAGTGGTCACGGCCGCTTATGGACATCCATAGCCAACTTCATACAGAACAAGGGTTCTATCTGTTACTACAGATGCGTTGTTACTCCCGAGGATTCTAATTGTCGCCTTAAAAGTGACCCGGCAACCTGGCATTACATAAAAGCTCTTAAAGTGATATTAATGAAATGAAATGTCTTTATTTTGTATAGGCCTACGGGAGCACTTACAAATTGTCAGATATACGTTTTTTTTTTACACTACCACCAGATCGGAAATCGACCTCACGACCTAATACCGATATGAATATTAGGTTTGAAACTAACTTAACGTTAAAAACTTAATTATTAAGATTTCTCAGATGGAAATGGTTGGTACGGCAATAATAGAATTTCTTACATGCGTACTGACCTGATATTATTGCGCCATTCATTTTCATTTGCTCTTTCTTTCTTTTCAGCACCTGAAAATATGTAACATGGAGTGTAAATTTTCATAAAATAGATACCCCTAATAAATCGAGTGTTATTTCCTTTAAGTTTTTCTACATTCTATGGCGTAGTGTAGCGAGGGTTTATACTGCCCGGGCTGAGGTTAAATACGTCGCCCAAAAACTGCCGCAAAAGCAGCCGCTAAATTAAAATATTATGCCGTTCTATTAATATGCCGCACCCAAGATGTGCCGCCCCGGGCTTTGTCTCTCTGACCCCTATACGCTACGACACTGCGCTCATATCTGTTAAACCACCTTAAAATATATAGGAGGAAACATATGTAAAGGTCTCAAATATTATTAAAGTCGCTATCATGTTAACCATAGATAATATCGAACTACACAAAAGGGTGAAACGTCTTAATCTAAGTTGCGTAAACTCATCAGCTGCACAGTTTTTGATTGACTATTATGACCTGGACGAAAAAAATCACTTCAATAAAAAACATGCGTGCGTACAAAGTACACATGTCAGAAGTGAAACTTCTTTGGCGAACTAATTTATAAATCTTGTTTATATTACAAATCTAAAACTTTAAATTTCCAAGATTAAGAGGAAGGGAAAAATGCGTGATACGACGTTCGCTCTGTCTCACTTTTTCTCTCAATCTTTCTCACTCGCTTGCTCCCTACTCTCACTCCACGGCTAGTTGCTCATGCTACGTTCGCCCTGTCTTACTCTCTCTCAATCGGTCTCGATCACTCTCTCTCTCTTTTCCGACACTTCCGTTGCATACCGGCGTGACGTTTCATCTGTAAAAATTTTACCCTCATGCGCCTAAAGAAGTTTCACTTCAATAATCAAATCTCTCGTGAGCCTAATGATGGAAATAATAAATGGAATAATCAAATACCAATGTCAAAACCGAATTATACCGTTGCCGACATACTGTGGAATGCCTCGAGGTATCTGTTTTGCCTCTTCTTAAGTCCACTGCGCTCGTAAACGATCTCGAAATGTAACCAAGGCTTCATGTACCGCTCCACGAAGAGTCCCAGAATCTTGTCGAACGACTCCAAGTAACGGTGGTTCAGCTCTGAATTCTCTGTGATGTCTATTCCCATGGCGGTCACTGTAAATAAGATAGTCGAGATTATATAAACAAAGCTTTCCACATTCATAACCTCATACTAGGTGAAAATCACTTATATCTTGAATGTCATGGGCAGAAACACACGGCACAAACACAGACGAATATTCAAACATTCATTTTGAGACTCAGAAATCTAAAATCATTATGGGTACATATGTCTGGCCAGGGATCGAACCAATGATATTTACGTGCCAGACTGGTATAATGACCACCACATGTCTAACAAAAAATAAAAAGCTAGGTAATAAAATAATTATTACATACATAAACATATTGAGCAGGACAGCCAACTTGTCGTGTGACAAAAATGAAACTTTACACCAAAAATCTTTTTATAAAGGTTAATTTAAATTTGGTGGTCCACTAGTATTTTTCTTGTAAAATATTGATCTTTTGATCTAATAATATTAGATATATCTAATTATTATAATAATTCGAATTTCTATGAAGATTGTATCGTCGTCGTCAATCCATTATTGTCGCACTGCTGGGCACGGGTCTTCTTTCGGAATGAGAGAGTTACAGGCCATTCACCGCGCTGGCCAAGTGCGAATTGGTGGACTTCACACACCTCCGAGAACTTTATTTTTTAAAGAGTTCTCGGGTGTGTAGGTTTCCTCACGATGTTTTACTTCACCGAAAAGCAGTGATAATTAATTTGTAATACGCATATAAATCAGTGGTGCGTGCCTGGGTTTGAACCTGGGACCTTCCGATCGAGAGAGCAAGTTTCAACCATAAGGCTATCACTGCTCTATGATGATTGTATGCATAATTATAACTAAAATTCATATTTTTTCGAGATACGACAAGATCGCTTCCTGCGTCGCAATACGTATGTTTACTTACAACAAATAGTTTGTAACGTGTTCCTTCTCAAATAGGGCAGGTTGTCAAAGTATCCTTTACCAACTTCGGGCTTGAAGTCAGCGACCAATCGTCTGGCCTGCTTATTGAAAATAGGCACAAATTCGTCTAGAACTTGTTGATTGAACGCCGGGTTGATCAGCTTGCGATGTCGCTTCCAAGTTGACACTGGAATTTAATTATTATATTATTCCATACCTTTTTTTTTTTTGTTTTCGAGGGGGAAACCTTCCAAAGGTACCCGACGCCGTGGGAGCGACGCAGGGTTATGTGAGATTTTTACCGCACTAAAACCCCCCCGGTGGCCGTCCTCGGCGCTGAAAAGGGAGGACTCCGGGATCTCGAAACGACTTCAACCGGAATCCTCCGAGCGCTCTGCCCCATCGGGCTCCTCCCAGATGGGCGGCTGGGCCCACCGCTCCGTCTAGTCTTTACGACGGTATGCGACCACACATACCGCCGTCCTTCCCGGGATTGCCTGACCGAACGGTTCGAGCTCCCACTCTAGCCGTCTGCAACCCCGGAAGCCCCTTTTAGTCGCCTCTTACGACAGGCAGGGGATACCGTAGCCCTATTCTGACCCCGAGGCTACAGGGACATATTATTCCATACCTAGTAGTTTTAGAAGATTCAAGTAGCAAATGTACATGCAATATAGAGGAGGAATAAATAAAGAGGAGGAAATATGCAATACAAAAGTTTACCTAGGTTTATCTCTCTCTAGTATAAATCTTTAAATATCTTTTTTTTGCACATCATACCGCATCGAATGAGCTATCGTCCATAGTATATTACATTATTTCTGTTTAACACGTTTTTGAACTTGTTGGACTAAATCATACCTACGTACAAAGATACATGTATACTAGTGATGTAATGGATGTTATAAATCGACATTCACGAATGCGAATAGAAATGTGATTTTTTTCCAGTTTATGGTGTAGGTTGCCGAAGGATCTATGCAAATACAGGCAGTCCTCGACTTACGTCGTTTCGATTAACGTCGTTTCGAGTTACGTCGAACCATATTTTGACACTATTCCTCAATTATACGTCAATTGTTTCGATATACGGCATTCATTTGTCGAATTCATTCATTAAGCAGAATTCATTTGTCGCAAGGTCGTCCGCACGGTCGTCTGCAAGAAGGCCTAGCTAGAAGCCTAGGCCTAGAAGACGGCGGCGAGCAGTATCCATCCCGCATATAGAAATAGCATTTCTTGATAACACAGAAAGGAATTGACACTGAAAAACTTTCTGCAGCATTGGAGAATGCTATGATTATTTTTAATGAAAATTATACTAACTTTGAGAGGAGTTTAAATGATGCTAACTTTAATGATAATACGTACAATGTATGCGTCCTATCAGTATTCTGTGTACAAGAAGCGAAGCTATCTAGAATTGATAGTTTCTTTAAGCCAAGAGTTTAATTTATTATTTCTGTTGCACATTTTTGGCTTAATATAGTTAATACCATACGTAATACATATGTATAGCAAAAATAACTACCTATTTCATAAGTACGAAATTATTTTAAGAACTTACTTTCGATAATACCTTTTTCTTATAAATTCAGCATTAATTTTAATTTTAACTCCTTGAGGAACGTACCTTGACTTTTACATGTAAATATATGAAAAAGTAGAATTTCGCTACGAGACATGATTCGCAACGATGAAATCCGTAGACGAACGAAGGTTACCGACATAGCTCTCAAAGTCAGCAAGCTGAAGTGGCAGTGAGCTGGCCACATCGCTCGAAGGACTGATAACCGATGGGGAAGAAAGGTCTTCGAGTGGCGACCACGTTTAGGCAAGAGGAGAACAAGTCGCCCCCCTACCAGGTGGACCAATGACCTGAAGAAGACAGCGGGAAACCGTTGGATTCAGAGGGCTCAGGAACGGTTGGAGTGGCGCCATTTAGGGGAGGCCTATGTCCAGCAGTTGACATTAAAGGGCTGATGGATGGATGAATATGAATATGTTTCGAGAACCTAACATGCCGTAAGTACGAGAACTGCCTGTATCTACACATGGGAATATTCGCGAATGCGAATGCGAACGTGAAAATTCGTTATGTAAATCACTAATGCATACGTTCTAAAAATATTCCACTACAGACGCAATCGGGTTAATAGACCTTCATAAACTTTTTTATATTGTTAAAGTCATTAATATTTTACATAACATTATTAAATAATACAACGTTAATGTGTGAGCTAACAAAATATTATATCATTATAAAAATTACCATAATATGAAAAAACTTTATAGTTACAATTAAGCATTACGTGTAAATTGTTTATTTCAATTTAGTCTTGAAATTTATAATTTTACAGAAGGCTTCTGTAGTTCCGGGATTAGAATAGGGCTACGGCATCCCCTTCCTGTCGTAAGAGGCGACTAAATGGATTTCCGGGGGATTGCGGGCGGTTAGAGTGGGAGCTCAAACCGTTCGGTCAAGCGATCCTGGAGCGATCCCCGATCCAAGGACGGCAGTATATGTGGTCGCATACTGTCATAAAGACTGTGACTAGACGGAGCGGTGCGCTCAGCCGCCCATCTGGGAAGAGCCCGATGGGGCTACGCGCTCAGAGGACTCCGGTTGCATTACTTTGCAGATCCCGGAGTCCTCTGTTCTTCTACAGATTTGGTATAAAGATCCAACTCTATCCAATTTGGAATACTATCGGCACATGCACTTAAAATAAGTGTGGTTACAAACATATTTCCGTTGACATATGCATTGCGTAAAATAACTGGTTTTTCGAACTCAGTTCATTTAATAGTATAATTTAATTGCTTTTACGACAATGTAGGATAAATTTTCCGATCCTCAAAGTCACTAGTATAATTCATGTAATTATGACGTGTTCGTAATATATTTTTATAGGCTTGTTTATGATACTAATAGGAATTTTCCTCACCTTAGCGCCGTGAAAAAACCTATTGTTAGGTCTTTTGTATCATGACAATATTTTGCAATTTTGCTTCAAGAATGTTACACAAGTTTTTCTTAGTACAATCGATATTCACACACACGCTTTTTACACTCATAGTCCCACACTAGGATTTTCTCCTGTGTCGAGGTTACCATGGACACGCACAAGAGGAATACACAAACACCCAGACCCAGAACATGAATCTAAACTCATCATCAGATACCTGTCTGGCCGGGAATCGAACCCGGAACCCATTGCGCGTCAGACCGGTATGGTAACCGCTCCGCCATACGACCCGTATATACAATACCCGTAATAATACCCGTCAGATATATACAATACATATAAAAGAATATTTAACAGGCATGCATTCTAATGGTAAGTGACTACCGCCCACGGGCATCTAAGCAACTATATATAAAATTGGGATTCTACCTGAAGTCAATCACAGATGCACTGGTAATTCCGAGGACTAGGATGATCGCCTTTTATAAAATAAAGCGGGTAATAACACTCTTCCACCGAAACGCAAGAACCATTTCACGTTAACGTTAATGAACGGTTCGACTTCGATCCTATAATGTGTACGTTGTACACATTTATAGAAGGAAAAACCTATTTTTTTGAAAGGGAAACCTTCAAAAGTTCCGACGTCGTGGGGGCGACGCAGGGTTATGTGGGATTTTCACCGTACTAAAATCTCCCCGATGGTCGTCTTCGGTGCTACAAAGGACTCTGGGATCTCCAAAGGAGCACAACGGTCCTCTGAACGCATTGCATCATCGGGTTCCTCCCAGATGGGTGGCTGGGCCCACCGCACCGTCTAATCTTTACGACGGTCCATGCGAGCACACATACCGCCGTCCTTTCCGGAGTCGCCTGAGCGAACGGTTCGAACTCGCAATCTATCCGCTCGCAACCCCGGAAGCCCCTTTTAGTTGCCTCTTATGACAAGCAGGGGTACCGTAGCCCTATTCTAATCATGGAACTACAGGGACGATTAAACTAATTTTTAGGGAATGTACATACCACTGTCTCAATTTTTCACCTAGTTAATGTTCTTGAGCATATAAACATCAAGTGCAAAGTAAATTAAAATCATTTTACCATTTTAAAACAAAACTTACCCGGACACATTAATAGTCCATTTCCAAAGACTTCCTTCCCAAACGTGTATGTCGTTTCAAAACACGTATTAGCTACCTTTAAGCAATCGTCTGGATCCGTCAGGACTGAAATTGAAGAAAAAAAAAACATTCATTTGGGCTTTTTGGTCATATTTGCAAGACCACCACCAAAAAAATCTCATAACTTGAACAAATATTTTTACATTTGTATTGGACTCTTGCATCTGATAGACTGTATGTTCTGTGGCGAACTCCCGCAAGGTGGTAGAACCAGTGTAGTTCGACCGGGGAAGTACCACCGCCACACCTATTTCTAGCGTGAAGCATTTCTTGCGTTAGAAGGGTGTTGTTGCCGGCACACTTTCACATGAGGCGACCATAATAGTCCTGGGGAGTAGCAACGCAGTTGTGATTGACTTCAGATGGAACCCATGTTCTGTATGAAGTCCATGGGTGATTACAAATGTCCATGGGCGGCAGTGACCAGTTACCATCAGGTGAACTGCATGTTCGTTTGCTACTTTAGTCAAATAAAAAAATATATCCTAATATCCTGCATATTTGCGAGTTCTGAACAAAGACTTTCTTAGCACGGAAGCTCTTGAGTTATGATCAGCCAGCCTGGAAGGCGATCATCCTTTGCCAAAGTACTAATACTTTTCTACTTAGATCTAAAGGGTAGGACGCATTTGTGGCCAACTTCTGGCAAGACTAATCTAATATTGACTAAAGTTGGCCATGCGTAAGTGGCCACTTATCATCTAATGGACTGCATGCTCGTTTGCCACTTCAATCCTATAAAAATACCTCGTTTAGCATACAATATCTTAAGTTAGCATTGCATGTTTTAATACCACAGTATATATAATTACCATATATTGGTTTTGGACCCATCCAAAAGGTAAGGACGTATCCTTTTTCAAAACTCTCCTTCGTCCCATTTTTTATTGTCTGAATAATACCTGAAAAACAAATTATACTTATATTTTAATAACTTTGAACGTCACATAACTTTAAATTGTAATCACTTTGGATAGAGTAAATGAATGTTAAGGAAAAAAACTAAATGGTAGGTTCCAAAAGATCACTCTGTAGTCGGGGAGTAGAATACGGCTACGGTATCTTCTGCCTATAGAGGCGGTTTTAGTGGGTAAAAACATAACTCGGAGTCTCTCTAAAAACATAACTCGGAGTCTCAAGGCTTCAGTGTACCTTTTGAAGGTTTCCTACCTGTCATAAAAAAAGGTTTCAAAAGATATGTCGGCGCGACACCGCGTATTTATGAAAAACACGTCGCCGAAAATAATTATTTTAGTTAGTTTAAAGATCGAAAATTGTTTGCTTATTAAATTAGTAATATTTAGTGATTTTAAGAATTGTAATTTAGTTTACCCTCCATAAATTTATCATTGTCACCTCACCAAACATTGTTATAAAAAGGCAAGCGCCTGTCGGTAGAAAAAGATCCTTGTTTAACCGTCGAAGCGATCGGACCTCCTCAATTGTGAATAAATCGAATAAGTTTACTCCTACGTTTTACTTGAAATTTTAGTTGAAAAATGTCATATACCTACAGAAATTTTTATACAACCAAAATTTAGGACCTCTTCCTCACCTCCTGTGACACACTACATCGACATAGCCCCTCTTCCCTTCACGTGTCACTTAATTTATAGATGAACTATGTATAGGCTTTTGGGAAAAATTTATGGAAACATAATTCATTAACCAAAAAAAATCTAACTATCTTAATTTAAACAATTTGCCCAGTTAGAAGGCAAATTTAAATAGAATTTCAAATATAAATGGGATCTCACAAGTCTTTACATGAAAAGAAATTCATATTATCGTCAACCCAATATTGTCCGACACATTTAGGTTCCAAAAGATACTAACTAACTATAAAAAGTCAATTCAGAAGTTCTCTCGTTAACCCATTATTGTCCCACTGTTGGACACGGCTCTTCTCTTGGAATGAGACAGTTTTAGGCCATGATCAAACGCGCTGGCCGACTACGAATTGGTGGAAATTCATATTACTACGTCAATTACTTTTAATTTTGCTTTCAATATCCTATTCCATATGTCCTAAAAATATAAATTCCATTTACATATACTAGTCACCAGTCGCAACGGTCGCAGCTCGCCCGTAATTTAAATTAAAAAACTAAACTTCATATTGTCCAAAGTAGCACGATTTTCAAGTTATTTTGAAAGCACCCGTTAAATGTAAAAAGAGGTTTAATTAGCTAAGCTGCATTTAAAAGCAATAGCGGGTATTTTGACAAAGACATCTGACATTTTTGACGTTATGTGTCATTTCATTTCATTTCATTTCAATGTATTTTAGTTGATTTTATGTATGTTATATGCGTTATTTGAAAAAAATATGAGTATTGCGCAATCCTTCTCTACATCAAATATATCCGTGCGTAATTTCACACTTCTCCGTCTGGGGCAGGTATCTTAAAATCGAAATAACAGTCAATTACCAAAACAAAATATGAAACACTCAAACCAATTACTTAAATACATTACAAAAAAATAATTTTGTAATGCAAATGTATATGGAATTAACTTAAATCAGTGTAAATAACAGCGTACGTGCGAGTTAAACTCGCGCATGACGGATTCCGTGCCATTATCTATAAAATACAACATTAAAATCAGATTGTTGTATAGAAACCTTGCTTAAATATTCATTTTCTTCAGTTTTTAGTATTTGCTGTTATCAGCCAAGGAAATAAATCATCTGTGAAATTTTTAAATGTCTAGCTAGCGCGGTTCATGAGACAGCTTGGGAACAGACACACAGCGATGTCTTAGTAATAGGGTTCCGTTTTTACCCTTTCGGTACGGAACCCTGATAAATAATATCAGCATGTTGTTGTGCTGTGTAGTGTTTTCATTAGTTATCACTACTCCCTCACTTTCAGTTAATGTCGTTGGAATAAGGGACCAAATATGAACATAACATAATCGTAGGGGAGCCCAAGAGGGGATTTTGGGACATACTCGAGCGCGAAAGATTAATATGAAGTAAGATACTTTATATATTGATAGGTACCTCCAGCCAGTATGCGGCTTTAGCATAGGTACGCCCAGGGGAACTTAGTAACCCTCTCACTCCCTTAGGTGACGCTCAAATCGTCAGTTTAGCAAATTTGACACATTTTAGGGCGTAATTCTCTTTGCCCTGTGCATCAACACATTATTGGCCCACTGCTGGGCACGGGTCTTCTCCCAGAATGAGAGAGTTTAGGCCATAGTCCACCGCGCTGGCCAAGTGCGAATTGGTGGACTTCACACACCTCCGAGAACTTTTTTTGTTTTTTTTTAAGAACTCTCGGGTGTGTAGGTTTCCTCACGATGTTTTCCTTCACCGAAAAGCAGTGATAATTAATTTCTAATACGCACATAAATCATTGGTGCGTGCCTGGGTTTGAACCTCGGACCTCCCGATAGAGAGGGCAAGTTTCAACCATTAGGCTATCACTGCTCTAGTTCACACTACTGAGCAGTTCACACTACCCTTGCTGTAATGGGTACTGATGATATGTGCAAAACCGTATACTTACCATAAGTGATCGTTACATATTAAAATGTATCATTTTCTTGAAAATATCAGTCTAAAATATGAGATTTGTTAGATCGGGTAAGAAATATTCGTAATTAACAGGAAAAACAAAATGAATACATGAAATGGCTTTGAGCAGGGTTCCCGACTCTCAAAAATGTATCCCCCTAAAGCTTCCCACAAAAAACCCCTAAAATCCCACAATAAATTACGAATTGGAATTCTTTCCGGCAACCTCCCCTATTTCTGAATCAGGTCGTACATAAAAAAGTTATCGGGTGTAGTGACCCTTTTTTTTCGTCGTGAGGCATGATAATGTAGCCTAGCGGGAAATTTCTATGTAAAACTTTAAAAACACATATATGTTGAAGTTTTAAAAACCCCTAAAAATATTACACCCCTAAAAAAACCCCATCCTACTTTTTTATCCCTTAAATTTAGGGGAAAATCCCCTAACTTGGCAACCCTGCCTTTGAGGATGGAAATGGTTACGTGTAATTTCTAGCGCAACCAGAAGTATTATAGGTATGTATTTTTTGCAAAAAAAATCTTTATAACCTTTGTAGGTATAATTGCAGTTTTATCTGCTTTGTTCACTCCTACCGTAATAATGAGTATCCCATGTTCTAATCTACGTTAAAAAGTACCTATGTGTATTTTCATCGAAATCAGACTAGTAGTTGCACGAAAAACTAATAAACATTCTAACAAACCTTCCCAATTATAATGTTAATAACATTTTTTTATGAGAAACATCGAAAAAAACGTTCTCGAATCTAAACTCCAAAACCATCACTCTATTTGTGTAACAGTGAAGTAATAAAATGGGAATCATCCATCCATCCATCCATCAGCCCTTCGAGGTCCATTGCTGGACATAGGCCTCCCCTAAATGACGCCATTCCAACCGCTACTGTGCCTTCTGAACCCAACGGTTCCCGCGGTCTTCTTCAGGTCATTGGTCCACCTGGTCGGGAATGGGGGGACCTGTGCTCCTTTAGCCTAAACGTGGTCGCTACTCGAGGGCCTTCCTTCCCCATCGTTCATCGGTCCTACGAGCGATGTGGCCGGCCCAATGCCACTTCAACTTGCTAATTTTAAAATAGGAATACATAACACAAACTATTAATTAGCTAAGCCAACCGGATCATAAAAATACATTTATAATGTCCTTGTTTATTTATATTAATAGTTAAATACCTAGAATTTACATCCGTAAGTAATTGGTTAGCTCAATTAAAACTCGTTTGAATGCATAAAATGATGCAAAATTAATTTTATAGCTAATTTTGATCTATTCAACGTTTAATTAAAGTAAAAAAAATGATTATATGATATAATAATGTAATTTACTTGATAATTTACTTGATAAAATTATTATAAATGCTATTAATCATATTATACAATTAGATATATTGTCTGGTAGCAATGACTCACCATTTACGTAGTTAGATTATAGCTATGAATGAAGTCTCGTAAAAGAGTATTTCTTTTTGGGTAGGACACGATCGTCAAGACATATGTTTGCTAGTTTCTTAAAACACAACGGAGACACCACATATAACATAATTGAGAACAATTTAACATTATAAAAAAATGCACCAAAAAACCTGGGAATGATACTGAAGCAAAATTCTAGATTGCATTGTTAATGCAATATTGCTTCAGTATCTGATTTGAAATTTTGTAACGAATTTCCTTGATTTTCGTTTTAGAAATTAATATTGCATGACATTATGATTTGATAATAAAAACACACAAACAAAGGAATACTTGTCTCAGGGATACAAGTTACCACCTGCAGCCTGCTAAGTAGAGAGGTCAATGTATACCTACCTAACAGTCTAATACATTATGTAGCTCAGATATAAGTTTTTCTATTCCATTCCATCAGTATTTTGAGATACCTTAAATGAAGCCCTTCTAATTCGTCTTGTGCCTTAGCAATCCAGGGGTCCTTCTTTTCCCGTAGTCTTATTTTAATCATTGGTTTACCTGGTCAAGGATCAGCCTGAGCTCCTTTTGCGACTCCGCGCGACTCTCTATCACTTAGAGAGGAGGTTCGTTAACAACGTTCAGTTCTTTTTTTTTAACCGACTTCCCAAAGGAAAGAGGTTATCTATTCGTCACGTATATTTAGACGACCCGCGTGGCGCAGCGGATACCGCACCGGTCTGACACGCAGTGGGTCCCGGGTTCGATTCCCGGCCAGACAGGTGTCTGAATGATGAGTTTAGATTCTTGTTCTGGGTCTGGGCGTTTGTGTATTCGTCTTTGTGTGTATCCATGGCACCCACGACACAGGAGAAAATCCTACTGTGGGGCTATGAGTGTAGAAAGCGTTTTTTTTTTTTTTTTTTTTTTTATGTATGTTCGGGCGAAATGGCTAGAAATCGTCAACCTACCGACACGATTCATACGACATTGTATGCGGCTAGTTTCACAGGCAGTCCCATATTGAGGAAAATGAAAACCTTCCAGCGGTTTTCCCGGAAAATTGGAAAATGTCGGTTTCTTAAAATCTTGAATAACTTGGGTGTTTCTGAACTGATTTCGATTTTCTTTCTTTCATTTGATAGGAAATTTTGTCACGCAACTTTTTCTCTTGTTAGTACCATGACTTCACTATTTCTTTGTTTATTCTCTTTCTTTTAGGTTTTTGTTTCTCTTGGAATATTCTTTTGAGTTTCTTGTGGACTTTGCATTCTAAGAAACTGCGATTTGATACGGTTTGTTAGATTGCAAGTTATTTCTCGGCAATTGGTGTTCAGTTCAGGTCAGGCATGATGTTGTCTTGTTTATGTTCATCTTAAGACTCACCTGGTGTGAGGCACTATTCAGGTCACCTAATGTAAAAAGGTATGGTTTCGACTTCTCAAAAATGAGAGAGTTTTATTCCATACTCAACTGTGTTGACCAAGTGACTTTACAAATGTTCAAGTTGTTTTAGAGAATTTTCATATATGAAGGTTTTCTCACGATGTTTTCTGTCACAGTATAACAGTGATTATTGATTCCTAGGTCACACATTATTACAAAAAAAATAATTGGGCGTGTCTGGGATTCCGGCCTCGGATCTTTGATTAAAACGCTTTAAAACGCTTTAAAACGCTTTCTACATTCATAGCCCCACAGTAGGATTTTCTCCTGTGTCGTGGGTGCCATGGACACACACAAAGACGAATACACAAACACCCAGACCCAGAACATGAATCTAAACTCATCATTCAGATACCTGTCTGGCCGGGAATCGAACCCGGGAGCCACTGCGTGTCAGACCGGTATGGTAACCGCTGCGCCACGCGGGTCGTCAATTATTAGAGGCCATGTTTTAACTCTTATGATATGAGTATTAATTAAATTCAATTAGCATACATCAATTTTCTTAGTTGAAATTATTCGAACAATGTGTTGGCTATGGCGCCTTTAACTGGTCATTTGTTGTATAGCTACTGACGTTGTAATGAAAATGCAGCTGCAAAATGATAGAGATAAACACGTTGTGTTTTTCTTAATCTCTGCCTCACGCTATTGATATTGCTATAAAATTATATGTAGTTTGATAACCAGTTATATTTGTAAACGATGTACCTGATGCATTTTATTTTTATTAAAGAGATATCCTGCATTTACGACACTAATTATCAACTAGTTATCTATCAAGAATGACCTAATGTAGGTACTGCATTTTTGCTTAGTTGTTATCGACTTCCAACAAAAAAAAAATCTTCCAACGACGTGCAGATAACATCTGGTGAAATTACAGCAAAATACAAATTTCGCAAAAATGACGATTATTGCGTTATTTATTACGAGGACAGTGTAGTCTCATTGAAAAGCTCAAAGTTGCTTAGTGTTTTACAATTTCGCTATAAGACAAATTCGTAATCGCAATGATGAAAATCGTGGTCTAAATTGCTTATAAAATACGACGTAGCTCTCAAAATTAGCATGAAAAGCAATGGGCAGAACATATTACTCGAAGGACCGCAAACCAATGCGAAAGAAATGTGGAGACCACATTTAGGCAAAGGCAGCATAGTTCGCCGTTCAACTAGATGACCTGAAGAAGAAACTGAGAAATCACTGGATTTAAAAGGCACAGGGCCAATAAAACTGGCAGCAATTAAGAAATGAAATGAAATGAAATGAAATGTCTTTATTTTGTATAGGCCTGCGGGGGCACTTACAAATTGTCAGTTACATTTTTTTTTCTTACACTACCACCGGATCGGAATACGACCTCAACCGACCGCCATTGTCCAGCATTGAATCTCAAAAGGCTGATGGTTGGATGAATTTTATTTACAAATTTAAACAACATTAATCGCATTCGAGAATTGGATAGATTACTAAACTGGCGAGCTTCTATTTGGAAGCTTTTAGGGTATAATTAGAAAGCAGTTGATGAATGGGCGCGCTGAAAACATTGATGACCCCGAGATGGAACGGTCATCATATCGGACAGAAAAATATCTAATGATGAACTATGAAGTATGAACCATGATGGATTAAAATTCTGTTCTGTTTTTAAGTTTATGTTGTTAGTTTCAATAGGTGGTAAAACCATTGTAGTTCGGCTGGGGAAGTACCACCGCCCCACACCAATTTCTAGCGTGAAGCAGTTTTTGTGTTTCGATGGAAGGGTATGGTTGCTGGCACACTTTTATATGAGGCGGCCATCTTAGTCCTCGGGAGTAGCGACGCATCGGTGATTTACTTCCGATAGAACCCCATGTTCTATATGAAGTTGCTTACAGATGTCCATGGGCGGCAATGACCACTAACCATCAGGTGGACTACATGCTCGTTTGCTACTTCAATCTTCTAATACAATAATAATAACAGATCAGGTAGTAGAAAGAGTATGGGTTCTGCCGGAAAAGTTTCTCTGCCATACCTATTTCTATCGTGAAGCAGTTCTTGGTTTCGGTTTGGTGGTAGTTTCGGTGGAAGAATGTGGTTGCTGGTTCAAAAAATATATATACCTATGAGCATCTTCGTCCTCGAAGTAATAACAATAGGTACTTGTAATTGATATGTAAGGACGTCAGTAATAACTTACCATCAGGTGGACTGCTCGTTTGATACTTCGATTTTATAAAAATAATCAAAAATGTGTACTTACGATTGCTGCCACCGACCACCAAATGAATATGTCCAAGGAGTGGTAGCCAACCAGATAAGGGAGGCGGTACATCCCGCCTGCGTGTCGTCCACACCCAATATAGTACACATATTACCACCAATAATACATGAACTAAGTGCAACATTTTACAAACAGAAAATTTAACTAACGACAAGAATCGATATTTTTTATATAAACTAGGTAAATTATCTTTATTGAACTTATCCTTATCGAAGATTTTTTGGGAGTTTTTCGGATGTTTATTAGTTGTCATATAATTATATTTGCCACATTAAAATTTAATTATGTGTTAATTTATTGAAGATGCTATTAAGATACGCTTTTATCTTAATACGATCCGAAAAGAATAACAATAAGAGTGAGTACATACGTTTTTATATCACGTACCATCACGGCGTGGTGGTAAAAGGGTCATTATATGTTTTTGTCAATTTTGTATCCGCAATTTTAGTTCTTCATTTTTAGATGTTATTATGTTATTATCTTTTAGTTTTTATTTCGTCTAGTTTATAATATCTAATTTCACATAAATTAAATTAATTGAAAATAAATTAGATTGATAATATATTTTAATGACATTTTTAGATGTCAAAATACTGCAGTTACAAGTAACATTGTTAAATTATTTAAAAAAAACCGCATGCTTATTTTTTTCACAAATATATGTACTAATATAAAAAGTGTTATTATGCATATAAGTATATATTTTTAATGGTTTACTTTCTACCTTATTTGACACCCATATTGTTATGACAATCATACACATCCCAGTCCCTCTTTTTTCCATGACCACAGACGCTATATTAAATAATATATAGCCTATTTCACTCTCATAACTGAGTCGTTTCAAGTTCAGTCCTACTAGCCATTTGGGCTATACACCAATAAACGGACATTCATACAAAGATATATACGTTCGAAAAACATCATTTTTCTTTCTGACGAAGTCAGGTAAGTAGACAGGCTTACATCCTCTTGAACCCAGAGGTGTAACGTGAATTGCCACCTGCGGTCCAAGTAGAATTTACCGCCCACCCAATTAAAAAAATATCGGCGGAACTAGATATTGTTAGGAAAACAAAACCAAATTCGTTAAAATTGTAATTACTTTAATTGTTTTCAAAGAATTCCTATTTACAAATTCCCTTAGATTTTTTATGCCTAGATGTAAAAAAATTAAAACAAAATTGATTACGTTTTCTGTTCTTTAAACATGTTTTTTTTTAAGTTCCATGTTTAAAGTTACATTGTATGCAAGGGCATTCAAGGGAATGGTCTGGAAAAAATTAAATGGGTCTCTATGGATCAAACATTCAAT
Organism: Spicauda simplicius; assembly: GCA_949699795.1. Classification (NCBI taxonomy): domain Eukaryota; kingdom Metazoa; phylum Arthropoda; class Insecta; order Lepidoptera; family Hesperiidae; genus Spicauda; species Spicauda simplicius. Next base: position 9,325,584 of record OX453079.1, read on the forward strand.
CTTAAAATTTTACAATTTTCATATCATTTACATTTTTACATTTACTTAAATATTTAAAACTTTACTTACAGCATTTTTGCAACAAGGCGATCGTAATAGAACTTACTAGAACATTATCACTAGAGGTTATATTAACCATTGTTTTTATAGGCAACAATCTATGTACCAACACCAGCCATTATGTTATTAAAAGTTACTACTCGGTTACAATAACGGTAAGTATATCAATTTGTTAAGTTAAAAGACTGGTTATATTCGGCCTCTCATGTTAGGTTCAATGTCTAGGCATTAATTTGTTTTAAATTATGTTTATTTGACCTTATTTTAAAGCGATTATGTTTTTTTAGATGTATTGAAAGCTCAAAGTCGTTTAGCGGGCAATGGTGAGGGCTCTAATTGGCATTTCCCTACGCGACAGAATTCGTAATGATGATATCCTCAGGAGAACGAAAGTTACCGACATATCTCTCAGTATTATTAAATTGAAATGGCAATGGGCAGGCCATGTCGTTCGCAGGACAGACGACCGAAGAGGTAGGAAAGTCCTCGAATGGAGACCTTATTTGTAAATAAATGTCCATAGGCGACGGTGACCACTTCCCATCAAGTGGCTCATCTGCCTTATCGTTAGGTAATGTTCAGAGGTAGACTTTAAAGGGCTAATAGATGCTTTCCAAGTTTACCAGATCTTTTTGAGATTTACAATGAGTAACAGTAAGTATCCTACAAGTAGCAGTGCTCTGGAATTTCATCTGCCTATATTTACAAAAATCTATAAACGTGGCGAATCTGGTTGATTGAGAATTTACTTTTGAGGGAAGGGATTAAGCCCCTTTAACCTTCTAAAAAGTCCTTCTAAGAAGACCTAACGAGCGTACAGTCCACCTGATGGTAAGTGGTCTGTGCCGCCCATGGGCATAAGCAACTTCATGTAAAACGGGGATCTATCTCAAGTCAATATTAGATGCGTTGCTATATGCTGATGATAGTCTTCGGGAAAGTCTTCGCCTCATTTGAACCGACAACCTCATCCTTCCACAAAAAGGCAAGAACTGTTTCACGTTAGATAAAGGTGTGGCGGTAGTACCTCTAGAGTCAAATCATACTCGTTCTACAACCTCGCAAGAAGTAAGCCTAAAGCAAAGAGGGTCTTTTAATCGGAGTATCCCTTCCCTCTACAAGTTAACACTCGTACCTACTTACCTACTTATCTACTTGTTTTATTAAATAAGTTCATAGTTTATTAACTTAACAATTTATTTTAATAACGAAAACCGCAAAACAAAATCGAATACAACAATATAACACAGTACGGAAAAAATGTATTCTTTACAACACGTTTAAAGATATTCTTGACAAATTGAAGCAGTTACTAAATTTGACAAGTAATAAATTGTTACAACTTTTAAATTATAAGAGATACGATGAAGGACATTGAGGTTATTTTTGTAAAGGCTTTATTAATCTTTAGGTGAATTAAAGGTCGATTACTGTTTATCAGTAGTTATAGAAATTGTTAAACGGCTGCAATTTCATAAGAATAAAGTATTTAAATATGCTGTAATATTTTTTTTGTAGTTTTCTAAAAAAAAATGTCTTGTCTCCGCTACGAACAACGTGGCCTGCCCATTGCCACTTCAGCTTACTAATCCTGACAGCTACGTACTCCTACGGATTTCATTATTTGAATTCTGTCGCTTATGGAAATAAAAAACATAGCTTTCATAATAACTTGCTGAGCGACTTTGATGTTATACGTACATGAGGCTCACAGTTCTTCAAAAAAACCTATTTCGCTTTAAAGTCAATCGTCAAAAGAACTGCATAGTTCGACGATTTATTATCTGGTTTTTGGCAAATTGACTCGAAATCCGGCTTTCGCGGATTTATTTGCATAGTATGCATTCTCTACGTCTACCTATTACCACCTGCAACTTTTATGTGCCAAATAACTTTTGAAAAACAATTTTAAGACCTCATTCCTAATCGAATTAGCTTTTGCACATTTTTTATAATGCTTTCTTCTAAACATGTTTCTTAACTTATATGATTAGACTTAAGTTTCGTCATTTTTGGGAGGTGATATTTGCTTATTGTTTAATCTATTTCGGTCCTATACGGCTTTTTTTAAAGCGGAGAATTCCTCATGGATCCTCTTTCGCCCGGGGGAGCACAAGGGTCATGTCGGACTCTTACCGACTAAAACTCCGCGGCGTTCCTCTGGATGTTCGCTGCCAGATCACACTGTTACGTCCATTAAGTATAAACCACCCTTACCTATAATACCTACATCCTGAAAAATCCCTCACATTCATAATATTATAAAGAAATACCTAAGCTAAGATTTCACTTATGTTGTTTTGGAAATTAGGCGATGGTTATAGATATTACTAGAATAATTATTAAGAGTTACAAAGTAAATGCATTGTAAATTTTATAATTACGACTTATGTAAATGCGGAAGTAATGTGGGGAGATTATTAGTTATTAGCATGAGTTGTTTACTTTATGCTTGGTTGCATGCTACGTAATAAAATAGTTTATTTTTGGAAGTTACCGGATTTCCAATTACGTTTTTATTGCGTTAATGTAACTATTGTTTTAAACTGTGTAATATTCTCACATAATCTTATGATGTAAGAAGCTATATGGCGGTAGAACCAGTGTAGTTCAACCGGGGAAGTACCACCGCCACACCTATTTCCAGCGTGAAGCATTTCGTGCGTTTCGATGGAACGGTGTGGTATCCGGCACACTTTTATATTAGGCGACCATCATAGTCCTCGGGAGCAGCAACGCATCTGTGATTGATCTCAGATGGAACCCATATTCTATATGAAGTACCTTACAGATGTCTGAAGTAGCAAACGAGCATGCGGTCCACCTGAAGGTAAGTGGTCACTGCCGCCCATGGACATCTGTAATCAACTTCATACAGAACAGGGGTTCCATCTGAAGTCAATCACAGATGCGTTGCTACTCCCGAGGACTATGATGGCCGCCTCATGTGAAAGTGTGCCGGCCATCATAGTCCTCGTGAGTAGCAACGCATCTGTGATTGACTTGAAATAGGTGTGGCGGTGGTATTTTCCCGGTCGAACTACAGTGGTTCTACCACCTTGAACTAACTAGGTTATTACCGCGGCCTCGCCCACTTTGGTCATATCTACCATGCTAATGAATATCCTTTGTATTAATATAGATATATCATAAACTATGTGGTGCCAAATAGCAGCTAAATCCAATTCGTAGTTTACATCTTCCCAAACCCAAAATAAGCGATTGAACAAAAATATTTCAAAACCCAACCGTGCCTGTATTACCTTCTTCACAAATTAATTTATTTGATTTGGTTTGATATTATATAAAACGCAAATTTTCTACTCAGCATTTTAGCAATAAGACATTTTCACTTAAAACCAAATTGCTGTGTAGAGAATTTGCGTTTTTAAAGTATCAGGAGTTTTTTTCATTACAACAGAAATAAATCTTGTAATTAACAATTTAAATAATGCTTACTTACTAGAAATTTTCCATCTGATCGTTAATTATACAAACTAATTTTAATCTATTTAGGACAACGGTTATATTTAGAGTCGTCATAAAATCTTATTTCCCGAAATTGTGTACTGTGATGTCGCAATTGAGTATTAACTACCAATCCCTCTCCCGTGAATGTTACAGGAGGTTACTGAAGAACAAAATCCAAGAGATAGCCAGTCTTCCCGTGTAGGTACTATCAATCTACTTGGGATCATCAGCGTCGATTGGCTAGTGGAAAAAGCCCCCATTACACAAGACCTACTATATCCAGAATATCCAGCAGTAGACCTCAGGCTAATGAATCCATGGATCAATTATCCACTAGACGGCTGTGGGCATATTACATGCATTGCAATTTTTATTTCAAAGAAATAAATAAGCAAAAATTATTACGACCGGTTTATTAATGTTACTGGTTGTTTGTGCTATAGTGTAACGTATCATTTGTCTCTTTTACTCCCAAAAAGATAAAGCAGGATAAAATTTATTGTGTATAAACAGTTATTTATCTCCAAAAAAGCAGTTATCTGTGTATCTGGCTTATGTTATACGTGTTTTGAATAAGTCTCTTCAAATTGGAAACCTCTTACAAGTTTAATCTATACATTCGGTGTAAGTTTCTAGTCACTAAATCTTGTAGGTTATATAAATATATAGTTAGTCTTCAATTGTTTTACGAGATCAAGGTCAACGTACTGAAGGTTGAATCTTCAATGTAAAACCGGTTATTTACCATAACATAATGTAAGTAATTACCAAGTTTCTTTTAATTTTATTTCTATGTTCTAGAACCAATGTATTTCGATCGGAAAGGTATCACCCCCACATCAATGCATGAACCGGTTCTTGCGTTTCGACGGAACGATGATGTCTTCGAGAGTACCAGAGTATCTGTGATAATTGAAGTAGCACACAAGCATGCAGTCCACCTGATGGTAAGTGGTCACTGCCGCCCATGGATATCTGTAAGCAACTTCATATAGAACATGGGTTCTATCTGAAGCCAATCACAGATGCGTTGCTATTCCCGAGGACTATGATGGTCGCCACATATAAAAGTGTGCCGGCAAACACACCCTTCCATCGAAACGCAAGAAATGCTTCACGCTAGAAATAGGTGTGGGGGTGGTACTTCCCCGGTCGAGCTACACTTGTTCTACCTTCAAGATAACTCCGGATAGAACCTCTGTTTTGAATGAAGTTAGTTGATAAATTATAATTATTGAGAAATAAAATTAATTTACTTTGTTTTCGCGCTTTACAGATTTAGTCATGTGGTTTATAGTCTGTGCTGCAGTATGCTTCATGTATTGGGTGTGGTGGAAGTACGTCCAGAGGACTGACCCACCTACGTATCCTGGCTTCTTGCCCGTTATAGGCCATGTTCATCATGTTATAGGTGATAGTACATGTAAGTACCAATTACAAAAAGATAAAAAAACACGCATTCTACACTCATAGCCCCACACTAGGATTTTCTCCTGTGTCGTGGGTACCATGGACACACACAAGACGAATACACAAACACCCAGACCCAGAACATGAATCTAAACTCATCATTCAGATACCTGTCTGGCCGGGAATCGAACCCGGGACCCATTGCGCGTCAGACCGGTATGGTAACCGCTCCGCCACGCGGGTCGTTAGATACTTTAAAACCATTTGTTTCATTACCATCATTCCATTTATTAATATTTATTATTTATGGTTTAGCATAAAAGTTTTTGCCCGATCCTTGGCGGAAATCGAAACTAAATAAAATAAATAATTATTGATATTTTCAGATCTTTGGACAGCAGTACAGAAACTGGTGTATTACAGCTTGAGCAAAGGAGGAGTGATAACCTTTTGGGCGGGTCCACAGAGGGTTTATAGTAAGTTAATTAAGTGTAAGATGAATACCAAATCAGATAGCTATGATAAAAAAAATACATATTGCTTAGAATTCTGCCGTCAATAGTATATTTACAGTGAGTACGGTCTCGACGGTTTGGAGACGCGTTAAAAGTTGGTACGAAAATTTTCCTTAAATCCTTTGTTTGTAATAGGATCATAATGATTGTTTCTTTAAATGAAAGAGGACTTATGACATAACATATTAATGGCATAGATGACATACTGTAGTTTGGCCGAGAGGTTTTAAAAAAACTTTTGCAATAAGTGTAGCCACTGGTATCATGCTTGGTGAAGTTACAAAAAACCTCGACTTATTGTAAAATGTAAATTCCTAAATTTAGATTTAAAAACGATATAAAACAAATGAGTTGGATGAAAATTGTAGACCTCGTTATCGCGATCACGACTATATATCTAACTCAGTTTTGCCAAAAAGCCGACTTACTGCAACTATGCTATTACAGGCAGAATTGAAGTAATTATTCTATACATTTGTGGTAGTAATCTCCGTTCCACCTTAAAGTTTTGACTATATCGAATGTCTAACTGGTAACACTATTTTACGGGTAGTCTTATTTTACCAAACAGGAGAAGCAGATGATGATGGTGAAGAAGATAATGATGATGTTTGATTATAACATCTCACTAAGGTGCATCGTTCATTATTCTCTCGATACTTTTTTTGTTCTCGAGGAGGAAACCTTCAAAAGGTACCCAACGCCGTGGGAGCGACGCAGGGTTATGTGGGATTTTTACCGCATTAAAACCCCCCCTCGGTGCTATAAAGAGGACTCCGGGAACTCGTAACGACCGCAACCGGAAATTCTCTCGATACTACAGATTTTGTAAATACAGAGATCTAGATAAGATCAGAGTCTTACCTGGATTACTTACGAATGCGTTGCTACCCCTGAAGACAAAGTTCCCATGCCTCACTCAGTATGTATCCTTATAGACCAAAACCTTATCTTCCATTCACACCAGAACACAAAAGTAGGAAACACTACTGTAATTATGTAAGCTTATCTCATCTTCCAAAAATTGTTCAGTTCTTTAACTTAAATCTTTATCCTTTACAGTTATAACAGACCCGGACGACTGTTTTACAGTTGCCAATACATGTTTAGAAAAAGATACATTGCTGTACAAAGTGTCAAAGCCTTTATTCGGAGATGGCGTGTTTACTGCACCAGGTAATGGTCTTCTGTTTTGTGTCCCATTTATGTAAATATCTTTACAATTTTTCTACTTAATTATTTTGAAATTATAAAAACTCTTAAGTACGTATTATACTTTATCGCTTTTATTCGCTCTACTTATTGCTACCTACTAACCTACCTCCAAAACGCCACGTCATTTTACTCTTCCTTATTCATCATGACTGACGAATTAAAAAGTAATTGGCTTATCCAAACACGTTTTTATAATTCCAGTATCTTTTTCCATTACCAAGACACTTCCACTTAGACAAGTGATACCGTAAGCAAAAAAAATACTAATATTTATCAGACAAGCATAAAAATATCGAAACACATTTTCAGTACCAATTTGGAAACCACGCCGCAAACTTCTGAATCCAGCTTTTAGTCAGCAAGTCCTAGATGGATTTATAGACGTTTTCAACAACCAAGCAAGGCGGCTTGTGCAGAAACTATCAGTAGAAGTTGACAATGGCCCCTTTGACACATTGAACTATTTCCGAGAGAACTCTCTACAAACGATTTGTCGTAAGTTATACCTCATATGTCGTGCAGTGTCACCTCATATGTCGTGTTTTGAATAGCATCACTCTCTCTCTTTCTGTGGATGTCGTCGAAAAGAACTAAGAGGCAAAATCCAGATGTGTAGCAATGTCTTTCCATATAACATCAACACGATTTGCAGTCACCAATACACATGCCAGGCGCCACATGCCATGAATATTGACAAAACCCATCATTTCGTGAGTTCTTTGTTCGGCAGTGGATCTTAAAAGGCTGATGGATGAATGGACCTCATTTTAAATAACGAAAAAACTATTTTTCTAAAGCATTTTTATGTATTAAGTGTACTAAACAAGCATATCATTTCTTGATGGTAGGAGGCTCCGTCACCTTTGAACGTTGGAAAAACATCGGTTAGGATTTTATTGATAGTGAATGATAGTGCATGAAATCCGTAGGAGACCGAAAGTTACCGACATAGCTCTCAAAATTAGTAAGCTAAAGTGGCAATGGGGAGGCGACATCGTTCGTCGGACAGACAACCGATGGGGTAGAAGAGTCCTCGAATGGAGACCACGTCTGGGCAAAAGGTGTGCAGGCCGCCCCCCGACCAGGTGGACTGATGACCTGAAGAAGACGGCGGGTAACCGTTGGATTCAGATGGCTCAGGACCGGTCGAAGTGACGCAAATTAGGGGAGGCCTATGTCCAGCAGTGGACTTTCAAAGGCTGATGTATGGATGGAATGATAGTGAATTTTGACGCGAGAAAATTTTTACAAAATCATTTTACTTTCCCCAGTAACAGCCATGGGCATTGACATTGAAGAAGACAATAAGCTTAACACTCAGTATGTGAAAGCAATCGACCAGACATTGAAGTATTTCATTGAGAGATATCAGAAATTCTGGCTGAGAAGTGACATCATATTTGAGTACAGTGCTTTGAAAAAGAGACAAGACGAATGTCTTAAAATTATATACGATATGACCAATACGGTAAGTTAATGACAGTATTTTTCGAAGGATCGGAGTGGTCTTTGAAGGTTGACACTTCGGGCCGAACAAAGTCGATAATTCGACTATGGCCATAACGATAGGTGGAAGTCTAAGACTTAAAACAAAAAAGAAATTTAGTTCCAAATTGGCTAAAAGTTAATGAAAATAAAATAATGACTTGAAATACGAAATTAATAAACAAGTTCGAATTTAATAAACAACAACGAATTTAATAAACAAGTTTTAGAGCATTCTTAACATTTTGTTCAATTTTAAACTCTTCGGCTTCATCGTTAATTCCGAATATAATAATAATAATCTTTATTTTCATTAAATATTACAATATTAGTACACAATATTATTAGTTGTAGGAACAGTAAGAATGGAAATAACGTTTGTCTTCAGTTGCCTAAACTGGGCGAGAACCTTTAATATTGGCAACTAAACTCTCCCGATGTCTATCTAACACACTATTATAAGTTACGTTAGTATGAATAAGGAACTCAATGTATATCTAATATATAAAATTCAAGTGTCACAGTTTTTGTTGCCAAACTCCTCCGAAATGGCTTGACCGATTTTTACCAAATTTTATATGCTTATTCAGTAGGTCTGAGAATCGGCCAACATCTATTTTTCATACCCCTTAAGGGTTGTCCACCCTTATCATTTTTTTTATTTTATATATCTTTAACCAATTTATTAAACAGCAAATCTTCAAACACATTAAAATAACGCAAGTTTAAAATTATGTAAATTTTCTAACAACTATCAATGAATACCACGTCTATTGCTATAGATACATTATTTCAGGTTCTACAAAAGAAGAAAGCTGCTAGAAGGAACGAGTATAATGAGACAAATAAGCGCGTATATTTGGGTAAGATTGTGTCCTCTTGTAAGCTATTCTATGTCCCACTGCTTAGCATGGGTTTCTTTTCGCAATTGGGGAGGCCTAAGCAAAGAAATATTTTTAAAGATTTGATAAAGTATTATGATATGCATGTCAACGAGTAAAGAAATGATCAATTAAGACAAAATCTAAGTACAGAGAGTCCAAAATGTATCGAAGTCTACCAATGGGCACTAGTACGGGAGGACCTGGCGAACTTCGTTCCACAAAATTTATCAGTGATCCTCCACTATATTATGCATGTATTATACGTAAAAACCTTCCTCTAGAATCACTATATCTATTAAAAAAATTGCATTACAATCGGTAGCTTAGTTTTAAAGATTTAAGCATACATAGGGACAAGCAGCGAGAGTTGACTTTGTTTTGTACTATGTAGTTATTTTGAGAACTCAAATAGGTAAAATAGTAAAGAATTTAAATGCTTTAATTTTCCTAGGTGAAAAAATGAAGCCTCTAATAGATATTCTCCTAGATTTAGAAGGTCAGTTCACCGACAAAGAGATTCGAGATGAGATCAACACGTTGATCATGGCTGGATATGAGAACACATCGACTGTACTAATGTTCACTTTGATATTGATCGGGTCTTACCCTGAAGTCCAGGAAAAACTTTACACAGAGTAAGTAATCAATATTAAATTAACCTATTTTACGCAGATTTCGTGTAAAATAGGTCTTTAAAGTTAGTTTCCTCCAAAGATTTTTCTCGCCTATGCTTAGTTCCTCTAAAGAGGAGCTTTAGCATATGTGATAAAAATTCTTTAAAACTTTTAGCTTTTTTGTGCACATATTTCGGAATCTATTTATTTGGACTTCTCCATCACAATATAAGAAAATATCAGTGACGAGGTATTTATCAGAGTGACTAGCTATTTACCGCTCTAGTATATTTATTTCTTAGGACTAAATAAAAATATATTGGCAATCAAAACCATGGTTTAATTTCAGATTACAAAAATACTTTGACATAAACATAGGCGTTTTGAAGCAAGACTTATCTAGCTTCATATACTTAGACGCTGTCTTGAAAGAGTCCCTGAGGTATTATGCGACAGCCCCGGCTATATTAAGATACATTGATAAAGATGTAAAGCTTAGTAAGTAATCTATTCATATATAAATAATAGCTTTCTTTTTACCCGGGTGTGTCAGAAGGAGGAGGATGTTTAGAAAAGTATTTAAAAATACGCTTTCTACACTCATAGCCCGACACTAGGATTTTTTCCTGTGTCGTGGGTACCATGGACACACTCAAGACGAATACACAAACACCCAGACCCGAACATGAATTTAAACTCATCATTCAAATACCTGTCTGACCGGGAATCGAACCCGGGACCCATTGCGCGTCAGACCGGTATGATAACCGCTCCGTCACGCGGGTCGTCAAATATTTTGACATCAAACTTAAGCAGGTTTATGAAAGTGTATGTTTCCTTGGCACGCTTTTCGGTGAAAATTGCGTAACAGATTTCAAAATATGAGGTTAGATTCGTCTAATTGTGGTAGTAACATAATTTAATAGCCACCTACCAACAAAAAAAAAGGGAGGACGGTAAATAGTCCATATCAAAGTATGTATATCTTGTTTAATAAGATAAAGAAGAAGAGTAGCGAGCATCCAGTTCACCTGAAGGTAATTGATAAACAATTCCATACAGAACAAGGTCTCTATCTATAGTACTCCCAGAGATTAAAATGGCCGCGTCATAAAAAGAGCCAGCAACCACACCCACAGAAACGTAAAAATCGCTTCACGCATTTGGTGTCATGGTTGCAACTAACACTAAGTTCTCATATACCTATACAAGATGTCAAGTGTTACAGATTGTTTGTTTTTTCTTTATCTGTTATTGGTTAATGAAATGATTAACCAAAAATTATTTGTTTATATGTACACATGTATTTATATTCTAGAAAACTGCACCCTCCGCGCTGGCCACAACTGTACGATAATGATTCATGGAGTCCACCGACATTCGATATGGGGTGCTGATGTAGAAGAGTTTAGGCCAGACAGATGGTTAGATTCAACTTTACCAGCTAACGCCAACGCTTATGTGGCATTCGGAGCTGGCAGACGGAATTGCATTGGTTAGTATGTGATTATCTATTTGTCAAGGGCATTCCTCATAAGTGGTTTTCATACATATGCCTAATGATAAGGCAGACGGACTACCTGATGGAAGGAGGTCACCACTGCCTATGGACATTGTAACACCAGAGGAGTCGCCAATGCGTCGCCGGCTTCTAAAGAGAGTTTTTTCGCACGTTTTTAAAGAGAAGTTTGTAGAGGACAGAAGGTACTACGAATTTTATCTGAAGTCAATCACAGATGTGTTGCTTCTCCTGATGGTTACCATAGACGCTTCAAATCAAAACCAGCAAACGCCCCCTCTTCGGTAACGCATCTTATAATCTATATTGGATTGACTAGAAAAAGATGTAGCAACTCTTATTATTTCGTTTTTTATATTATATCTGACTAAAGCAGCAAACAAGCATGCGGACTGCACAGACAGGACCTGATGATAAGTGGACACTGCCGCCCATGGACATCTGTAATCAAGAACATGGGTTCTATCTGAAGTCAATCACAGATGCGTTGCTGCTCCCGAGGACTATGATGGTGATATAAAAGTGTGCCGGCAACCACACCCTTCGAAATGCAAGAAATGCTTCACGCTAGAAATAAGTGTGGCGGAGGTACTTTCCTGGTCGAACTACACTGGTTCTATTACCTTCGAAAAGGAATCAAACCGAAAAGGTTTCAAAAGGAATCATCGCTACACTTATTTCTACCTTGTAACACAAGTGATGAGTGCAGTATTCTCATTTAAGGGATTTGGTAAGTGAGACTAACTTTTCCTAGGCGTTAACACTTAGTCCTCAGGAGTAGCACCGCATTTGTCGGTAGCTTCAGATAAAACGAGTCTAAGCAGGGGTGGAATATACATGTCAGCTGTCGTCTATAGACGGCGGAAACATCGACTATATGTTTAATTATACTTCTTATATTTATTATAAAAAGGTTACAATAAGTGCCAGTAACGACTTAACATGAGATTGAAAGTCAGAAGTATTTTTTATTATCTTTAGTTTTCTGTATTAACATAAAATAATTTAAAAATGCACTTAAAAATAGTATTATCATACAATCCAAAAAATACACGAAAAATATTACCTTGATGCGATATTTTCAAAAATAAATTGGGCTCGTCCGGGATTTGAACCCGGGACCTCTCGCACCCTAAGCGAAAATCATACCCCTAGACCAACGAGCCGGTTACAACATCAAGTCAAATTATGTATCAGGTTTCATTGTAGATAAAAATACTTTTTAGTACTATTAAGTAATTGCCTAAACTGGAACAAGTTACTTCGAGTTAGAGGCACTGAGTTATATGACATTTTGACCGCACTAAATCCTCCTCGGTGGCTTTTCGGCACTATGTAAAGGACACCAAGATCTCTAACGTAACGCAACTGGAATCCTCCCAGCGCGACCCCTATGTGGTTATGTTTAATTTATGTTATGTTAAAGCATATGCATTCCAGACCTTCCGGTGCTTACGACAACATGCAGCCATACATACTGTCGGACTAGAACTTGCTGGCCAGACAGTGAATACTCCTTTTGCCACCCGCAACCATGGAGGTTCCCTTTTACTCTTACGACAGGCAGGAGATAGCTTATTTCTATTCTGGTCGCGAAACTAAAAAGAATAAGTCCGACCACTGATCGAGACACTGATCCACTGACGGAGGGGGTGGTTATTTTTCGCTCATCGTATCAGGATAACCTACTGTGGGCTCTGATAGGGAATGTTAGCACGAGAATAAATTGCAGACTTGATTTTATCACACAGTATATTACCGAATTAAACTTGTTACAATCACTGAATTAATCAAACTAAAATAAGTAGGCAAGTAATCGTAGCACTAAGAACTCGGGATGATTTTAGAGTCGTCTGCTTCGGCCGACCGTCAACGATAGACTGAGGTCACTGAGGTGTCGGCCATTAAACTGGTACAACCCTAACTTCATCGAACGCCACTAGATGGCGCTGGCGTTCCGGTGTTGCCACAATACCGCCATTTCTGACATATTAATATTTTATGTTTGACGTTAAGTATTTTTTTTGTTGATACTTTGACCCAGTTAGTTGAATCGTGATCTAAAACAGGTGTAGCAGTGACCGGGGAGGTATCATGCTTGTATCATCGTTTTTAATCTTACTTGAGACGAACCAGAGGTATTGCATTATGTCAACTTTTCTACCTTACCACGCCCGTTAAAGTAGAAAATATTCTGATTACATACTCCGTTAATTTTAAATATTATTTACAGGAAGAACCTTCGCAATGATGGCAATGAAGATAACACTAGTACACCTTCTAGCAAACTACAAGATATCTGGTGACCATAAGCAGATAAAGCTTAAACTAGACTCAGTGCTGAAACCTGCTTCGGGACACCACATAGTCTTAAAGCGAAGACAATGAAATAATATCATAGATAATATAATATATCTAAAACAAAAATTGACAATGATAAACTTGTGATTTAAATAAATATGTTTCATATTTCTATGTACAGTTATATTGCTATGGACAATCACTATTGATTCAAAATTGCATTTTTACATTGTTATACTTTTAATGTAGAGATACTGATAGACTATTTCGAACCCACAATTTTTTTTAAATTAATTATCACAACTTTCTTTTATTTTATCTGACTGAAGTAGCAAACGAGCATGTAGTCCACCTGATGGTAAGTGGCCACTGCGGCCCATGGACATCTGTAATCAACTTCGTACAGAACATGGGTTCCATTTGAAATCAATCACAGATGCGTTGCTACTCCCGAGGACTATGATAGTCGCCTCATGTGAAAGTGTGCCGCAACCACACCCTTGTATCGTAACGCAAGAAATGCTGTACGCTAGAAATAGGTGTGGCGGTGGTACTTCCCCGGTCGAACTACACTGGTTCTACCACAAAACTAACGATACTTAACTCTCATTTACTTACTATACTTAACAATAAATGTCCACCAATTCGCACTTGACCAGCGCGGTGGACTTTGGCCTAAACTCTCGTTCTGAGAGAATACCCGTGCCCAGCAGTGGGCCAATAATGGGTTGACGGGAGAGATCATCTAACAAAGTCTAAGTACCCACTACATTTTTAAGTTCTAGCCCCCTTCCAAGAAAAGTTTTTTCTCTACTTTATCTATACGTAAGCATAAAAACTGTATATTTTAATTATTTCATTTAATGCTAAAAACTCAATTTAGCAACTTCGGTTACTGCGTTTTTAATTTCGACAGCAGCTCAGACAATAATTGCAGTGGGTATCAACAAGTCAACGATCAAATGTCATGAACGCTGCAGTCATTACTAAGCGTAGTAGCGTTTAACTCATCCTCGTATTATTGCAGCTTTAAATATCTACAGGGTGGTCAAAAAGTCGTGGATCAAACGCATAAATAGCATGTCTAACGCAAGGACACATTAGTACCAATCTATTGAAAATTATGAAAATTATACAGGATGTTGAATTTTCCGAATTTCAATAAGAATTAGTTAGATTTTTTTTACTAAAACACAAAATAAAGAATAACTCTGTAGGGGTTGAACTTAAGGACATCCCGTAGAACATTTTTTTGCTGCTGATGGTCCCATCTAACCACTACTGTCGTTTGATCTACGACTTTTTGACCACCCTGAATATATTAATACGTGAAGCAAAAATTTGTTTAGTTTTTAAGCTACCGCAGGCGGAGGAGTATGAAATTATAGTTATAGTACGGTTATAGTTGATGTAGAGAAGGATTGCGGAATACTAATATTGTTTTCAAATAATGCATAAAACATACATAAAATCAACTAAAAACACATTACACTCACTACCTTGCATTTGACACAAACATATACATAATAAAGGAAATAGAACATTCAATGTCCTTCTATGAAAACACATAACGTCAAAAATGTCAGATGTCTTTGGCAAAATACCCTCTATACCTTTTAAATGCAGCTTAGTTAATATACATCTTTTTAACTTTAACGGGCGCGTTCAAAATAACTATAAAATTATTACAATTTATTTAAATTAGAGAAATTAGAGAAATATTGATGCTACTTTGGACAATATGAAGTTTAGTTTTTTAATTTAAATTACGGTCGAATAACGACCCTTGCGACGGGTGACTAGTGATTAATAAACAGTTATTTTAGGTTGATTGCATTAAATAATAGTAGGTTTCTTCCAAGAAAAGTAGAATTTTACGATAGTAGTGAAGGAGAAATAACTTGACAAAATGTAAACTTTGGCAAAAACAATAAGATCTTGAGGCAACACACTGCTCTTGGTACCCAACTTTAATATTTTTTTAACCGAAGGTCATACTTTAGAGTACATTGCCTTGCATAACTTCGATGTATTGCATTGGAAAAAAACATCGATGTATTTTCAAAGTGGACATCCCTATGCTATACACAAAACACGGTACACACGCACGCTGTACGTAGGGTTGCTAACTTTTTAACCAATCAACATTGGTGATAAAAGGTAGACAGAGAACCTGTGTATCGTTTATTTATTAATTTAATTAATAATATTAATTAGTACTTACTTTTTTATTTTTAAATTATTTCTTTTTTGAAAAATTTTGCATGCAAAACTTTTGATAGTCATACCAAGGCGATATACGAATATTTATTTTATTTTTTATTTTTTTAAGCTGTTAGGTCAGTGCCAGCCCGAGTAAACTTAAGCGAGAGAAATTTAAGTAGGCAAAAAATAGAAACGTGAAATATAGATTACTTTTGACTCCTGTTTTTCCGCAATTTGTTGACCAAACGTTGTCAAAACTAAAGATTCTATCACTCCCTAAGTAAGGTGGCCATGAAAACCATGATATAAAATGTTCGTTTCACGCAACAATATTAACTTTTAAAATCTCAGATCATTTAAGACAAACTACTTTCTCGTATATTAATGTTTTCTTAAAGAAATAGTACAATTACCTCAAATAATGTACAAAAAAAATAGTTATAAACTTATTCCTACGGCTTCACTTGCTTCAGTCACTCGGTAACATATACTTCCAGTCAATGTAGTGAAATTCAACTCATATTTTTTGTATGAAATAGAAAAAACTCACAAGAAACATGGCGCAAAATTTCAAGTTTCTTCCACAGTAGTTTGAGCTGTACGTTGAAGGGTCAGTAGTTAAGTCAGTTTTCCTTTATAACACGCTTTTTTATTAGCTTGGGTTGTAAGTATGTAACAAAATTTAGAGCTTGACTTTCACTGGTTTCCCGAATTCTCATTAATTTAAAACTTTGCACACGTATCAAGGACCGATGACAATGCAATGAGACGAAAAAAAAATAGTTTTTACTTAAATTTATTAAAATTAAAATAAATACAGATAAGATTACGAGTGGCAACCCTACTCGCTCAACCGGTTGTATGAATCACATACCTACTCCGCTATTCCGTTAGTAACAACGTGCTTGCCTGATAATTTGTACGCGTGATAAAAATGTTTGTGTTTCTATTTACCGGATTGTTATCATTGTTTATTTATTATGTTATTAAGAATTATATCTTCGTACCATCGTGTCCAAGAGTTCCTAGCGTGCCCAATTTGTGGAGAGAAGTTTCACTCTTATTTAATTGTGATTTTAGACGTAAGTATTATTTATATTATATGTAATTGTATAACAAAGTAGGTTAGTAGTCTAATTTACATATAGTTAAGGCCGTCAACATCTAAACAAGATTTTTTAACTCAAGATTTAAAAAATCAAGACCCATTAAAAACAATCGGTAGGTATTCTTTTCTTTTCTATCAAATTAAAAATATATCTAACTATGTACTTATCCTATCACTAAAATATACTTTTGTAGCTATAAATGATATTTTGAGGTGAAATGTTAATTTCTTTTGCTTACAGTTCTATTTTTCATTTAACAAGACTTATGTCATGAAAGTTACATATTTTTATATATTTATCATTTGCGATATTCTTTTTATCTATATCACTTTTCTACTCGTATTATCGGTATATTACCTGTAAAAAGCAGTTTATTGATATACAATTTTCACAAAAATTAATCTGTTATGATACGAGAAACAATTATGGAATTTTATCAGAATTATCTATTTGTTTTTTTTATACGCATACCAAGTACATAGAAAAAATATAAATACAATAATCTATGACATTTTTGCCCATTGAAACATTTCATTTATTTTAAAATTCTAGTTCCTGTTCATTATTTAATCATGAAATTAGTGATATATTAAAACCAATAAGTTAAATTAATTGTCTGACAAAGCTGCATATTTTTTTCTTAATCAAACCAAAGGAATCTGCAAAGATATCAATAATCCACCTAATGAAATATTACTTTCAAATTTATCAACACGTTATTTATCCCGTTTTGGGCAAAGGTACCCAATTTACATACCAAGGCAATACCATAGTAATAGCACAGTAGTATTATTTTATATTGTGGTATTATCATACAATATTCTCAGCCCTGTCCTTGAGTTTTATACCTACAGACGCGATGGACGAGAGTTCGCGGTAGGGCTACCCGCCTACAGTATTTTAGTTACATCTGAATACTTGACTTATTTTATTACTTACTTATTGTATTATTTATTTATTCGATTCAGGTAATAAAAAACGTGTTTTTTTTTAATTTGCTTTTTGTGTATGATTTGTTAATAACTATAATAAATCATACACAAATTATAGTTATAAATTTGAGACTGAAAAATGTTATCTCTAGATGTGTAAATAATTACGTGGGACAACCCTACGAGGATTGCTGATGCCACCGGCACGTGTAACCTACAATTATAATTTGGTCATTACACTAAAAATTGCAATTTAGCAATGTTGTAATTGCGAATGACGTCAAATCCGAGATTACCTTAATAATTATTAAATTTGTTACAGCATTCCTAATCTTACATCGATAGGACATAGCTTAGGCTAGAGATAAGACTAAATTGTAATTCTTGTATTAATTAAAGTATTTCATTTAAATTCTGGCTTTTTTTTGGAGTCTCCGAGTGCAGTAAACGTAATTGGCGCAGTCGGTAGGATACTCGCGGGCCGGTTCGCGATAGCTTAGGGCTTCTAAAATCGAAGATCGCGTCGCGAGTCACCCGAGTGGCTGTCCAGCCTCGTCACCGAGTATCCTGAATCTACGGACCTGCTGCAGCGAGGAGAAGTTTCAAGAAATCGAAGCGCCCAGAGAAGACCAGATGTATCAGTAAGTGCACTTGAATTGATCTCGTGTTGCTTTCCTTTTTCCTAGTAAACCTTCACCATTTTTTACCCTAGATCTGATAGGATCCGGCGGTCTGAATCTCGTCAGGCTCGCCGCGATAGTGTTAGCGATAGTATAAGAAATTTAAATTTAAACATAGATAACCAGTTAGATTCTATTAGTAATAAATTAAGTATAATGGCTCATGATCCGGATACTATATTTAAGACCCTCCGCCTTGTTCCGGAGTTCGATGGAAATCCTAATGTATTGACTAGATTTATTAATATATGTGACCAGGTAGCCGCACAATACCTAAGTGCTGCACCAGGTAGCGAATTTAGTAATTCTTGTTTGTTAAACGGCATCCTCAACAAGATCACGGGAACGGCCGCTTGCACAATAAATTCCAATGGAATACCAGATAGTTGGATAGGAGTCCGTGCTGCTTTGATTAACAATTTTTCAGACCAGCGTGATGAAACCACTCTGTACAATGACCTCTCACTAGCTACCCAGGGTAATAGATCCCCTCAAGAATTTTACGATCACTGTATGACTTTATTTAGCACAATAATGACCTATGTGACTTTACATGAGACATTACCTACTACTGTGACTGCGAAACGTGACCTCTATAGAAAAGTAACCATGCAGGCATTCGTACGTGGACTGAAAGAACCCCTAGGATCCCGGATACGTTGTATACGCCCGGACACTATAGAGAAGGCTCTAGAATACGTTCAGGAGGAACTCAATATCATGTACCTACAGCAGCGTAATGAACCCCATAAACCTCAACTAACCCCTAAGGTCCCTTTGTTTCCATCCACATCATTTACTCCACCACGTCAACCAGGTTTCCAATTCCCAGCACCTAAGTGGCCGTTACCAACTAGTCAGCAGCCTATGAGGCCACCGCCTCAACCTTTCAAATTTAATCAAGTTATGCATCACGCTCGCATGCCCACTAACACCCAGAGGATGTTCAGTGCACCACCACCCAACTACAACCCTAACAGCAACGTGTTTAGATTGCCACCTCGCAATAACCCATCAACATACCAACCTCAATCCACAGCCCCTCAGCCTATGAGCGGTGTTCAACGATTTACCCCGAAACCATTACCTCATACAATGTTGACAGGTCATGATTGGAAGAGGTCAGGGAACCCGCCACCTAGTAATTATTTTAAGTCACGTGAAATGAACATGAACGAATGCGGAGCGTACGCCGAATCATATTACAATCCATATGATTGTTACTACGAGCCGGTGTACGATTACAGCAACTATGACAATAATTACACTACTGACTATACTCCCGACTTTACTTGTGACTCAACATATTACGACGCTTCCAATCACAATCTCCTACAAGTTGAAAATAATACCCAGGTAGAAGTTGATACTGACAACCAGGATTTTCGGAAGGACCCCCATATACAAAAACTAAAATAGAACTTAACTTACAGACACAGAGACAATTACCATATATACAGATCTCCAACCCACCATTAAAATTATTAATTGACACGGGTGCAAATCAATCATTTATTAGCCCCGAAGCTGTCGAAAATTATTTTAATATATTACCGCTTAATTACGATCCTTTCGAGGTGACTAACATACACGCAACAACTAGAAACAATTACTCTATAACGATACCGTGTTTTCCTGAGTTCAACGATCGCGATAATATAAAATTATTTATCTACCGGTTCCATAATTATTTCGATGGACTCATAGGATTAGATTTATTAAGTAAATGGGAAGCTAGAATAGACTTGAAAGACGGACAATTAATAACTCGCTCCTCTTCGAACCCTATTAGGATGTATGACTCTCGGAATGTAAATTTGTACGAAGACATCATACCAGCTAGAACATCCAGAGCTATTCGTATACCGATAGACACTAGTGATGGCAACGCTTATATAAAAGAACAAATTATATGCAATTGTATTATTCATGAATGCATCACCACTGTCATTAACAACCGCGGATACATCGAAGTCGAAAACCCATCATCAAACGACATAATATTCTCTCTCGACCGACCGGCGCACGCGGAATTATTTAATATCGAGTGCACGCGCACTAATCAACCATCGGCGCGCGCACAAGAGGTAGTCTCGCGGTTACGTCTAGACCATCTAAACGAAGAGGAGAAAGCGAATCTTAGGACTCTCTGCTCTCGATATTCGGACGTGTTTTATTTAGACGGCGAACCCCTAACATTCACAAATAAGATAAAGCACCGTATTCGAACTACGGACGAGGTTCCTGTGCACACCAAAAGTTATAGGTATCCATTCGTTCATCGGCAGGAAGTTAAGGATCAAATCGAGAAAATGTTAGAACAGGGAATAATCAGACCATCCGATTCCGCCTGGAGCTCACCTATTTGGGTTGTACCTAAAAAGATAGACTCTTCGGGCAAGCAGAAGTGGCGCCTTGTCGTAGATTTTCGTAAGTTAAACGAAAAAACGTTAGACGATAAGTACCCTATACCTAATATTACTGACGTATTAGACAAGTTAGGGAAATGCCAATATTTTACCACCTTAGATTTAACCAACGGGTTTTACCAAGTAGAGATGGACCCCCAGGATATACCAAAGACGGCTTTTAATGTCGAGCATGGCCATTTCGAGTTCCTCAGAATGCCAATGGGTCTAAAGAACTCACCTAGCACATTCCAACGTGTCATGGACAACGTTCTAAGAGGTCTACAAAACGACATATGTTTAGTATACCTAGATGACATCATAGTATTCAGCACCTCCCTTCAGGAGCACATGTTGAACTTGGAAAAGGTATTTCAACGTCTTCGAGAGTCCAACTTTAAGATCCAAATGGACAAGTCAGAATTCTTGAAACTTGAGACTGCCTACCTTGGTCACATCATTAGTAAAGATGGCGTGAAACCAAACCCCGATAAGATTTCAGCCATAGAGAAATATCCCATTCCTAAAACACCAAAAGAGATAAAGCAGTTTTTAGGCCTTCTCGGTTACTACCGAAAATTCATTCCGGACTTCGCTCGGATTACTAAACCTTTAACACAATGTTTAAAAAAGGGGAAAAAGATAACTTTAGACACCGAATACATTAACTGCTTCAAAAAATGTAAAACCCTCCTCACTAATGATCCGATTTTACAGTACCCCGACTTCTCGAAAGAATTCAATTTAACTACAGACGCGTCGAACGTTGCAATCGGTGCAATATTATCTCAAGGCCCCATAGGTTCAGACAAACCCGTGTGCTACGCTTCTCGTACACTTAACGAAAGTGAGACGAAGTACAGCACCATAGAAAAGGAATTGTTAGCGATCGTATGGGCGACTAAATACTTCCGACCGTACCTTTTTGGTAGGAAATTTAAAGTCTATAGTGACCATAAACCACTACAGTGGATTATGAGTCTCAAAGAACCCAACTCACGACTAACTCGATGGCGACTCAGGCTTAGTGAATATGATTTTACGGTTGTATATAAGAAAGGGAAATATAACGTAAATGCTGATGCCCTCTCGCGAGTAGAAATTCACAATGATGAAGTTAAGATGTTGATGACGGAGATAGCTGAATTAGAATCTTTGATAGGCAAACCGACTAAACGTCTGCCTACACCCGATAATAATCTTTCTACGGAAATCGTTAACTCCCCGACGGAAAACCCAACTGACTTACAACCAACACTAGCTGATTCTGCCACAGAAACCGCCGACTCGTTGATAGGAAACCCTACTGACTTTCCACCTACAAATGTTAACTCTTCTACGGAAACCGTCCACACTAGTAGAGAAAACCCCATATTAGAAATTCCCGTTGTTGATGATCCCCTTAAAAAATTTAACCGACAGATATATTTCACTGTTGTAAACGATGTAAAGAAAAAACCCGTTGTTACCAAACCCTTTGACACTCACACTCGAATCAGTATACAACTCTCTGAATCTAATTTGGAAGAAGACCTCGTAAATGCTGTAAAAGAGTACATTAGACCTAAAGTTAAAACAGCCTTATTAATTAACCCTACATTAGCTATGTACACTATTATACCTATTTTACAAGACAAGTTTAAAAGTTCTGCCATGAACCTTGTCTTAACCAAATCCGAAATAGAAAATGTAAGAGAATACCTTCGCCAGCAAGAGATCATTCAGCACTATCACGATGGTAAAACCAACCATCGCGGTATAACCGAATGCTATTTAGCCTTATCATCTAAGTATTACTGGCCCAAGATGAAAGATCACATAACTAAATTTATTAATGAATGTACAATTTGTGGACAGGCCAAATACGACCGGAATCCGGTTAGACCACAATTTAATATAGTTCCACCCGCTAAGAAACCCTTTGAAATTGTTCACATGGATTTATTTACAGTACAAGGCGAAAAATACATTACTTTTATAGACGTTTTCACTAAATATGGTCAAGCCTACCCACTTCGCGACGGAACAGCAATTAGTATATTACAGGCACTATTAACATTTTGCACTCACTTTGGTATACCAGTAACATTAATTACAGATAACGGAACTGAGTTCACTAATCAACTATTTCTAGAGTTCACTCGTTTACACAAAATTAACCACCATAGAATCTTACCTCATTCCCCGAACGATAACGGCAATATTGAACGATTTCATTCTACCCTTCTGGAACATCTTAGAATATTAAAGTTACAACATAAAGATCAACCTATTATCACACTAGTCCCATATGCTATTATCGCTTATAACAGCTCCATACATAGCTTTACAAGATGTCGACCCTTTGACTTACTGACCGGACACTTCGACCCACGAGACTGTCTTGACATTGACTTAACTCAACACCTGTTGCAACAATACACGCAAAACCATAGAGAACAAATGAAAACGGTATACAATATAATTAACGAGTCCTCGCTTGTTAATCGCACTAAGTTAATTGAGAATAGAAATAAGAGTCGCGAACCAGAGGTAGAATATGCACCAGAACAACAGGTCTTTATTAGAAATCCCCTTGCTAGCCGTCAAAAGACAGCAGCCCGTTACACCCAAGATACCGTACTTGCTGACTTACCGATCCACATCTATACATCCAAGAAACGCGGTCCTGTTGCCAAGTCCAGACTAAAACGAGTTCCCAAAAGCGCAAATTTGTTACAGGATCCTGCTACTTCTAACCGTTCAAACGACATGGACATTGGAAATAAAACTTGAGAGCTTAGCAGACGGACCAGGACTATTGCCTTACAGACTCGGAACCATGAAGTTTACCACCCACTATCACACCTTCCTACAATACGTTAAATTGGACGATATTGAAGAGAAAGTTAATCTCGTGCAGACGCAGCTACGAGGCTACCAGGACCGACTCCTTAATGACACTTTTGCTTTGTATGAATTTCAAATAAATTATCCACATAACAGACTTGATAAAATCCTAAGTCAATTGCAGACATTAGAGCCCAATCGAGCTAAGAGAGGTCTTGTAGACGGTCTTGGTTCAATCATTAAAGGCATAACTGGTAACCTTGACCAGAGCGACGCGGTAAGATATAACGAAGCTATTAAATTATTACAGGATAACCAAAAAAGCATGGCCTCTGACTTTAATAATCATGTTAGTTTAAGTAAAGAATGGATGGTAGATCACAATAAAGCACTTACACAATTAATAGATGATCAGAAAAAGATTAATGACACACTTAACCTTATATTAAACAGTGATGCTTATAGAGAAACTTCCTTAATTAAATATGCTAAATTTGCTCAACTTCTAGAAATAGCTAGTGACAACACCGAGGAGCTAATGCAGGAACTTTTAAGAGTTGAAAATAGTTTAGCTTTCATTCATGTCTCCACCACACACCATTCCATGATAGATGTAAAAATATTACAGGGTATGGTAAATAAGATTAAGACTTTGTACGGCAGCGATTATGTTCCAAATTTAGAGTTAAGAGAGTATTATGACTTGATTAAACCAGGTTCATATTACGTCAATAGACAGATAGTTATAGTTTTTAAGTTCCCGATAATTTCTAAGAATGATTTTGAGCTCTTCAAGCTATCTATTGTACCTAACAAAGATAACCAAGGCCTTATTCCTCCCTCTCCTTTCATAGCAACTTATGAGAAACAATTCGTGTACATAGAGACAGAATGTCCGAAGTTTAACAACTGGTATCTGTGCGACCAACAAGTCAACCTTCGAGTCCGTAGCAAGACCGACTGTATCCAAGAAATGATTACCAGCCAACATCTAGGAGAATCCTGCCATTTCACTAGAATTATCCTGAAAAGAGAAGCCATGGAGAAACTGGACGATCGACACTACGTACTCTCCTTCCCACAACCAACACGGGCACAACTCACATGCGGAAGAGTAGATTACACCTCGCTCCATGGAAGCTACCTCGCGACGATTCCAGCTAACTGTCACCTGAAAACGGAAGAATTCACTATAACTAATGACAACGACGAAATAGAAGGTCAACCCCTAACACTTACCGGGATACCCCAAAGCGTCGGGACACAACCTACAACATCCACGCATATCCAGTTGAGTACCATTAACTTGCAAGATCTTCACGGCATCCAAGAGAGAATCATGGCACAGACCCCCCTGCAGCTGGAGCACTTCAACGCTATATACCATACGACTATACCATTTTATACGGTTCTATCAATCGGAGGCATATTGATCGCCATAATCCTGGTATACAAGTACAAGTTCTGGATTAATAGAAACCACAAGAATCAAAAAGGAGACGAACCCACAGAAGAATCCCCTAGGCAATTACCGGCAACATTCTCACTTAGCGTTCTGAAATAGTTGCCGCTCTGAGGGTGGAGGAATTACGTGGGACAACCCTACGAGGATTGCTGATGCCACCGGCACGTGTAACCTACAATTATAATTTGGTCATTACACTAAAAATTGCAATTTAGCAATGTTGTAATTGCGAATGACGTCAAATCCGAGATTACCTTAATAATTATTAAATTTGTTACAGCATTCCTAATCTTACATCGATAGGACATAGCTTAGGCTAGAGATAAGACTAAATTGTAATTCTTGTATTAATTAAAGTATTTCATTTAAATTCTGGCTTTTTTTTGGAGTCTCCGAGTGCAGTAAACGTAATTAAATATACAATTAAAGCAAAAATACACCACAATATAGTCTACAATTGCTCTTCGCTATATAAATATTTAATTGAAAAATCACTGCTCAAAAAACTGTCACACCGCCCAGTCGTCACTATGGCACATTCACGGCTGTTGCATACTAAGTGCATACAGAAATCGAGACGTGTAGTCATAACTTGCGATTCGTGCGTTTGTATCAAGATACAATACTGTATAGATACTATTACCGTAGCAATACCCATCTTATAAAATATAAAATTAAGAACCTTCTTTTTGTAACACCATTAATTAGGACTCAGTAAAACGGAGAAAACGGTGCTGGTAGCAGAATTAAATAATAATGTCGGATGTAATATTTTGTAACATTGTATTTGTTACTGTTTTTTTTCCAAATAAATAAAAAAAAATATAGGTTACATTCGAATCTATCTATCAATTATTTTCGGTATCCGCTCAGAATGAAATGGTTAGGGTCGTATTTGTGCAACGGCAGGCCTGCGGGCCAGATGTGGTCTGCCTTCCCTTGGGATCCAGTCCGCGGTACTTTTCAAGATGAAAGAAAATTTCATGCACCTGTAGAAGACTGAATGATCTCTTTCGTTGAATTGAGCGTCAAAACTTTACTCAATTTTATGATGGATGGATGGGATGGATGGTTTTAAGGGCGGACAAAGACCTAGTTTCAGACGGCAGCTTGAACCCACGCTATGCCCTTTTGTGCCCTCTTACATAGTACGATTACTTCAAATTACTTACGGCCTAAGAGGTCTATATCAACTGCCTTTAATCCCCATCCCCGGTTTAGGCATAGATCATATCAAATTTAAAAGTTTGTATGGTACAATCGTCCATTTGCTGATGTCAGCAATTCCATGAGTTGGACGCGCGCGCACAATTTATTAATTATGCATTTTCGATCAGTTCGCAATTAGCTATCAAGAGCGTCGCGTGCTTTATTAAATCACATCATAAATTAGTTTTAGTTATTGGAAAATATACTCAGTGAATCCCAAATCAATATTTTATTATCAATCTAATAGTGTATTTTAGCAAGAAACCATACAAAGTTGGTGGAATCCCTGAGTCAGACCCTGAAGTCAAAACCGTTTTGGGGAGAATGGAAAAGTATTAAATATATATGTATTTCATTTATATTTATGCTGAATAACAATAGCGTTACGTCCTGCTGTATTTTAGTTTATGGGATTTGGTAGGTGGACATACTGATCCGGTCTCTGTAGTTCCGGGATCTGAATAGGGCTACAGTACCCCCTGCCTGTCGTATGAGGCGACTAAGAGGGGTTTCCGGGCTTGAGTCGGAGTGGGAGCTTGAACTGTTGGATCAGACGACTCCGGGAAGCAAGTCGATATGCGGGGTCGCATACCGTCGTAAATACCAAATGGAGCGGTGGGCCCAGCCACCTGGAAGGAGCCTGATGGGACAACGAGTTCAGACTCCGGTTGCGTTCCTTTGGAGATCCCGGAGCCCTCATTATAGCGCCGAGGACGACCACCGGGGGTGTGAGGGGGGGGGGGGTGTTAGTGCGGTTAAAATCTCATATAACCATGCGTCACTTCCACTGATGCAGTGGAAGTGGGTACCTTTTGAAGGTTCTCCCTGAAGAACAAAAAAAAAAACATGAGTATGTCTTTTTTTCGTTCTTCAGGGAGGCAATGCAACTTAGTCCTTAGAGGTCTTCATCTGGGACTGCTAACAGATGTCCATGGACATTTACTATCACATCGACTCGCTTGCCACTTCTGTATAATAATTAAAGTCGATCACTAGTCGAACCCGCTTTGGTGTCCACACATCCTTGAGAAGTCTTTATTTGTGGAATGAATAACATGTTGCCTTACGATGTATGCGTCTACCATTTATGCATGTAGAATTATAGACTGGTAATGAGTAATCTTTTTTATTTTGATGGTCTTCGGTCAATCGTCGACCTTCGATGCATTCTCTGTAGCCTACGGCATCTGCATATTGATAAACTTGACTACCTACATATTAAATAATATTTGTTATAAAGTGTTGCTTAAGATCTAAAGCAAGGTTCAAGTTTGCTTCTATATGACGGAAGAAAATCGATCTTTTGAGTGTTATAAAAAGATGGAATTAAAAAGCGAACACTCAGTTGTCAAGTCATTTAGGTCTCACGCCCGAGTAATCTAGCCAGAATTATATTAGTCCTTTACGTACGTAGTTTTACAATATTGTTGGATACTCCCTTTTAAGTATGTTTCTACCTGTAGTAGGGGGCCCCGCTCTCCCCTTATACAATTGCTGAGAACTAAGAATTATAAGTATAAATTACCAAATATATACAACAATACAACGGAATATAAATATTAAGTAGGTTAATATCTTAAATCTCAGATTTAATTAACATTAATAAACTTCGGTAAAAACACAAATTATATACTAATTGACGACCCGCGCGGCCGAGCGGTTACCGTACCGGTCGGACACTCAGTGGGTCCCGGGTTCGATTCCCGGCCAGACAAGTGTCTGAATGATGAGTTTAGATTCTTGTTCTGAGTCTGGGTGTTTGTGTATTCGTCTTGTGTGTGTCCATGGCACCCACGATACAGGAGAAAATCCTACTGTGGGGCTATGAGTGTAGAAAGCGTTTAAAATTAAATTATTGAGCGCTTTTGTCATATCTTCGTATTCTTATATAAAAAGAAAATAAATTCGAATTATAAGATGGCCATATTTTTTAATTGCAGAGTTTTTTGTCGTCGTAAAAAGTATCGGAAATTTTACAAACAAGAACGACGGCGTTTCCAAATTGGGACTGGGACCAGTTCTTATATACTGTAAGTAATAGTAATATTAGTATATATATATTTTATTTGACTGAAGTAGCAAACAACCATGCAGTCCACCTGATGGTAAGTGGCCACTGCCACCCATGGACATCTGTAATCAACTTCATACAAAACATGGGTTCCATCTGAATTCAATCGCAGATGCGTTGCCACTCCTGAGGACTATGATGATCGCCTCATGTGAAAGTGTGCCGGCAACCACACCCTTCTATCGAAACGCAAGAAATGCTTCACGCTAGAAATAGGTGTGGCGGTGGTACTTCCCCGGTCGAACTACACTGGTTCCACCACCTTACAATAATAATACTTTCAACACTCATAGCCTCATACTAGGATATTTTGTGTTTTGGGTACTTGCACACTAGTGACGTAAACAAAATTCGCATTCGCAAGGTCTTATGCGAATGTTTTGCGAATATCGAATGCAATGGTTCGTATAAAAATGTCACCGAATCTGTAGTACGACGACCTAAAAGGTCGCCAAATTTATTTCCCCCAAGACCCTACACCAAGAACTGAAACAAAACAACATTCGAATTAGCAATGTCATTAAGAAGTATCCCTATCCGCATTCGCATTCGCAAATGTCAAATAATTACATTCGTTACTGTTGTAATATATACACTTATAATTGTGTGACGATAGAAAAAGAAATGGTTTGAAATTTTTGTATTTTTGACAATGTTACAAAATGATATATGGGGTGCGTTCCATTAGACGTTCACAAAGCGCACGCTCACACCATAGTTTTTCCCGTTCCATTAGCTTGTGAGCTTTACTGACGTATTCTCTACTGGAACGATCACTTCGAGCCACCTTGTTAGATGGGTCGTCGTGAGCGTCGCGTGGGTTTAAGTCATGACGTCATGAGTGACGTATTCGCCGCGACCACAGCGACTGCGGTCGTCTTGTGGAACGACGTTTTTGGCGTTTGGGGGTTTGTGAGCATCATCTGGAACGCGCCCATTGTGTAATGTTGGTTTAGATGTAATTATATAAAATAAATAGTGTTACTTGTGAAGTTCATGAGTTTTACTTCATTTCCAACACTATTACACATAGGTGGTAGAACCAGTGTCGAACTACGCTGGTTACTACCTGGTAGCAAACGAGCATGCAGTCCACCTGAAGGAATATGGTCACTGCCGTCCATGGACATCTGTAAGACACTTTCTAAGAGACGTTTCTACTCCCGATGTCTAATATGATCGCCTCTCATAAAAGTGCGCCGGCAACCAAACCCTTCCATGGAAACGCAAGAAATGCTTCAAGCTAGAAATAAGTGTGGTGGTGGTACCTCCTGTCGAACCATTGCTCCGTCACCTTAAAAATCAATTATTCGGATTTTGATGATATATACAAAAATAATTACTAATTACAGTTATATCAAACGTAGAAGACGCATCGACCATTCTCAACCAATGCCTGGAGAAGATGTTCGTATATGATTTTATTGCACCATACGTTGGGAAAGAGATGGTAGCAGCAAATGGTAAGTAATAAACCAACCGTATGAAAAGAAATCGAGATATTTGTTACAGGAACTACGTTTTACAGACATTTTAGGGGTGAGTAAATTCAAATCCGAGGTGCATTTAATTCCGTCACCTCAGGATTTTATAAGATTTAAGAAGCAAACACCAATTCTATTTAATGTTAATAAGCACTTTAATACTACGAAATATAACCCTAATTTTAGGATTCCGAATTTAAAAATGTGAATTGTGCCCTAGTATAAGTACCTATATTTTAAGTTTCTTTTAAATTATGACCGTTCACGTTTTTGCCAATCTAGTCATACAATATATGGGCGAAATAGGAAACGGTGAAACTTTTGAGGAAACGTGACAAACTCGAACCAAGAGAACCGACTTCTCGGCTTGAAAATACTTCTTTTTTGTACAATTACTACAAAGAATATTTATTTCAAATGATTTGGATGTATGGATTAATTTTTGGAACGAAGTTCCTTATCGCGCGTTGTGAAAGGAGGCTAGACGGAAAAAATTCTTACGAAAAGTTGTCACGACACTTTTTGGTATAGTAAGCTACTGTAAGCTGTGCGGCCTGCGCATGTTTCTCTGTCTGTCTCTTTCTCTCTCTCTTATAGAAAGCAAGCCAGATATTTTCATTTCTATTTCGCATTGAACAGTGTGGTGTCGCGACGATTATTTTTGTAGAGTGTATACAGGTTTTTTTGTAAATAATAAAAAATAATACTAATAATGAATCCTGACAGTGTTTATTATTTAAAATTTTATTATAATTCCTTCACTAATTAATCGAAAGGAACTTCGTTCCATCCGGGTGTCCCTTGACACCTCTCAAGTTTTTATATTCGAACTTTCGAATAATATATGATGCAATCTTTATTAATTTCTATATGCACTGTTTGTCAATTAATTAGGTATGATATTGATACCTAATATATAGGCTAAAACCAAAGAATACTAAGTCTAAAACATTTTTCTTCAAAATAAGAATTAAATAATAAACGCAAACGTATTTACTTTATACGATATTTTTTGTAAGTCTATGTTGTAACTAAAATTTTCAAAAAAACTAATAATACTCGATAAATAATATCTACATTTCATTATTTTCAGACGTAGAAGACATATAGGTTAAAGTAAATGGCCTTTAAACTATTGTTTTAAGTAAATAAGTAAATTTGTTTGTTACAAACGGAAAAAATCCATTGTTGTTTCCCTAAAGTTACCTACCTACGTTGAAGTGTCAGAGTATCATCTTTTTCTAAACCACAACTCACAACTTTATGTCGCAGGTAGGTAGCTTATATAGTCATTTAAATAATAGCTTAGCTGTTTTGCTAAACGGCGCCGGTCAACTATTTTTCTGTAATTACTGATAATAACGTACAGCCAAAATAAAATCAACCAACTCAACCTCCGTGAATCTTGATTGAACTTTGGATCTTTTTTAAGAAGCATTCCTCGGAGCAAAATTAATTAATACAAGCTACATTACTGCATATATAAATGTATTTAGTTCGAATCACTGAAAGTCAAAGATAAGGTGGTTCACTTCGTACAAAAAAGATTGAAACAAAAAATTTTGTTTTGTGGAAATGTAATAAATTTGTATCAGGGGTACAGATGTTCAAAAACGTCTTAATACTTAAGATATTAAGATATTAGATATTGGTAGTAGGTACTTATTTTGTACACATTTACTTATACCTATGTTGCAGGTGAAACGTTTAATTGATGATGATAAAATCAACGTTAGCCAAGACACCTCTTATCTTTCGTAACAACTTAATTTGAAATTAATTATGGCATTAGAAACAAGTAAAAACGGAATAGTCGTTGGTTTTCGTTATAAAATAATTGCCGTATCGTGAAATAAAATTATGCGATTAATTATTAATTACGTTGTTAAACATCAACAAAATATTTAGCTATCTGAAAGTCTAAGATGGAACGTTAACCTTAATAAAATCTCTCTCTCTCATTTTGTGTTTGTGTGTGTTTGTTTTTCAAACACACACAACAACATTGTGCTGTCTTATATATAGATCATATGAAAATAGCTATCGTTGCAACAGAAACAGTAGAATTTTCGGAAAGCTCTGTAAAAATCTCTTCTTTTGTTTCTTCCAGCGGAAGTCTACAAGAAGAACAGACGTGTCTTGGAGCTGGCGTTTAAACCTAACATCCTGAATGAATTCTTAGATGTATTCAACGAACAAGCATCACGACTTGTTGAGAAGTTATCCAAGAAATCTGATGTTGGAGAGGTTGATATTTTACCGGATATTTTGAGAGTCACTCTGGAATCTGTATGTCGTGAGTATTGTGAGAACATTAGATATCCTTTGTATAGCTCAGCGGTATAAATTTCAGCCGATCTGAAGACTGAATTATATTAGACTAGGTTTTACCCTCGGTTTTGCTCGCGTGTAAATCAAGACTTTCAAATCATTTGTCAAACCATCATGTCAGCCAAAATATATATATTTTAACAAAAAGTATCCCATGTTCTCCTAATACCTCCAATATTATGTCTATCTATGTATATGTTAGCTACTTCATAACTGATTGAGTACTTTTGGCGTGAAAGCGTAACAAACTTACATTCATATTCATAATATTAGTAGTAATTAATGTATGTGCTATAGAACATTTTTTTAAATCGCTCCATTGCTGATGAAGAAATCGGTGAACAGACTTGTGAATCATACAAACAGTGGAACATAAAACCTCCTCTTTTTTAACGTTGGTTAAATTTTTTGACGTTTTAATAAAATTAACTATATTAATTAACTTTTTTCGAGATGTAAGCCACAAATTTAAAAGCCTTTTTTACGATACCACCATCTAAACGGCCAACTAAATGGCCAACTTTATGTTGTTGTAACATAAAGTTGGCCATTATCTTTTGCAGAAAAAGCTAAGCAATTAAGTTTTTTTTTTTTTTATCTGACTGAAGTAGCAAACGAGCATGCAGTCCACCTGATGGTAAGTGGTCACTGCCGCCCATGGACATTTGTAAGCAACTTCATATAGAACATAGGTTCTATCTGAAGTCAATCACAGATGCGTTGCTACTCCCGAGGACTGAGATGGTCGCCTCATATAAAAATGTGCAATGGCAACCACACCCTTCCATCGAAACGCAATGAATGCTTCACATTAGAAATAGGTGTGGCGGTGGTACTTCCCCGGTCGAACTACACTGGTTCTACCACCTGCAAAAATATAAGTAAATAGGTATTCTTACTTAGTTTATTTTATCTTTGGCAAAAATCGGATGATGAATAACTTTGTTTCTCCCAAATAATTAAAGTTGTCCCCATGCGTTCAATCATTATGTTACGAGGTTTATTCAATTGCAATTTCTTTTAGCGAGAAGCAGTTCTTGCGTTTCGGTGCAAGGGTATTCACATTGATATGAGGTGACCATTTTTGTCCTTGGAAGTAGCAACGCATCTATGATTGGCTTTAGATACCTATAATGTTTGTTCCGTATGAAGTTGCACACAGATATCCATGAGCGGCAGTTTCCATATACCGTCAGGTGGACTGCATGTTCGTATGCTACAAAATACAAAATGCTAAAAAATACTAAGCCTAAGTTTATTGTGAGCATAACTTACTTTATCCGAGTTAAACTTCTTTCAGTTAACAACTCAATTACTAAACATAATTGAGTTGTTAACTGAAAGCCATCTCCCGACAATCTCAGCAAGCTAGATGCTTATCAATTTAATTCTACATAGATGATAGAACGAGTGTATTTTGACCAAAAAGAATCTACTGGTCCAGCTATTTATAGCATGGACAGTCTTTATGTTCGAGTAGGATGGGGTAGGGTCGTCCCTGTAGTTCCGGGATTAGAATAGGGCTACGGTATCTCTTGCCTGTCGTAAGAGGCGACTAAAAGGGGCTGCCAGGGTTGCGAGCGGCTAGAGTGGGCGCTCAAACCGTTCGATCAGGCGACCCCGCGACGGCCGGCGGCATGTGTGGTCGCATACCGTTTTTAAGGCCAGATGAAGCGGTGGGCCCAGCCGCCTATCTGTGAGGAGCCCGATGGAGCAGCTTGCTCAGAGGACTCCGGTTGCGTTCTTTTGGAGCAGTGTTTTGGTTTAGTGCAGTAAAAATCCCACTTAACTCTGCGTCGCTCCTACCGCGTCGGGTACCTTTTGAAGGTTTCCCCCTCAAGAAAAAAACATAAAAAAAGGGTAAGGTGTCGTTGCTGTTTCACTTTCTTGGCCATCGACGGTCAACCAATTAGTGGCAGTGACCATTTACCATCAGGTTGTTTGTTTGCTTTTTCTATCTAATAAACAAATAAAACTTAAGTGCCAACTTTTTTTAATTACAGAAACGTCAATGGGCTTAAACATAAACGGTGAAGACATTGTTAGCGACCAATATGTGGAAGAAGTGCATACAGTTCTAGATACTCTTACTAGAAGGTTCCAGAAACCCTGGCTGATCCCGGACTTTATATTCAAGTACAGTAGTCTAAAGAAAGAGCAGGATGAAGCCTTGAAGGTTGTTTGGAAATTGTCGGAAGATGTAAGTAAAACTGTTTAAAAATAAACCAGGTTATTCTTATTTTACTTAAAAAACATTTTATACGCATATCAAAAAGGCTTGGAAATATCTATATATTAATACGTAAAATAAAAACTTGTGATATCTTTTTAAGAAAATATCTATGCATTGCCCATGTAAAAAGCAAGATAATTCATAAAAGAAATATACAGAGGTATTATACAAGGAAAAATAATAAAACATTAGTACATAAATGGACGAGATAAATTTAGAAAAAAACTTTGTAAAACAGTTATTGTTACAAAGAAATGTTCTTTTTCACAGATGGTTGCACAAAGAAAAAGTGAACACTTGAATAGATTGGAGAATGATGAACCCTTTAATCATGAAGGTCGGTAACATTTCTTTGTTTCACTAAGTAATAGAAATAAAATAAAAAAATATTATTATTCTAACTCCAATTCAAATAAAATTTAGCTTGTTAATGAGCAGTGATAATCCAAAGATTGAGACTCAGTCTCTTAATCGGGGGTACGAGGTATTTCAGTTTTTGGCGTAGGGGGCCGGAGAATTTAGATTTTGCAAAGCACTGCAATTCAATATTCGCAAAATCTTATATATAAAATTCTCGTGTCACAATGTTAGTCTCCATACTCCTCCGAAACGGCTTGACCGATTCCTCTGAAATTTGGTAAGCATATTGGGTAGCTCTGAGAATCGGCTAACATTTATTTTTCATACCCCTTAAGGGTTGTCCACCCTTAACATTTTTTTAAATTTTTTATATGGCAAAACAACGTTTGTCGGGACAGCTAGTAAATATCTAAAAATATGCGAATATTCTTAAATACCAAAAAAAAGTTCTTCATAAAATCTGATAAGAGTGTTGAATTGATCATTGTCACTCATGGATATCCGTCACTCCATATTGTCCATGAGTGATATCTGAAACGGATCAGATACAAGTCTACTCGTGAGGACTAATGCAGTCACATGTTAGACAGCTAGCATCTTATCCATCCACCTAAATGGAAGAACACGCTAGAAATAGGCGGGGCGGTGGTTGAATCAAACTTGTTCTACAAAAATTAATTCTACATTCTTACCGTTCCTAAG
Source organism: Spicauda simplicius (assembly GCA_949699795.1). NCBI lineage: Eukaryota > Metazoa > Arthropoda > Insecta > Lepidoptera > Hesperiidae > Spicauda > Spicauda simplicius. The sequence goes on from OX453079.1 coordinate 9,361,076, forward strand.
ATAATCTTATTTCCATTTCAGATAGAAAGTTCAAAAGCCTAATAGAAATTATTATAGAGAACAGCATTACAAAAGACGAAGCCAGATTTACAGATCTTCAATTGAGAAATATTGTTGATAATCTACTGCTTGCTGGTTTCGATACAAGCAGCTTTGAATTTCTCTACACTTTGGTATGTCTGGGCTCGAACCCGGATATTCAGGATAAGGTTTACCAAGAGTAAGTTTTAGTTTTAGTAAACATACATATATATTCGTCATGAGCTGTGTGGCGTCAATCTCGTATCGTGTGATGACGGTCTTGAATAGTTTTCTCTCTTCCCGTGAATGTGGTAGGGCATACGTAAGGGACAAAATCCAGGATAGCAGAGTCTTCCTGTCTAACATTAGTACCCATCGTGGATCACAATAAGCTTTCCAGGCACGGCCATTATTGCCAATAAACCCCTCTGTTCAGCAGTGAACAAAAAACTGACGGGTGGAAAAATATCTTGTGCTACTCCTTAAAATTGTAACATTAATTGTCTTATTATCACAAAATGTGGTGGCCGTGTGGTGTCGGCCTTTTAGAATAGCACCACTCCCTCTCTTCCCATGGATGTCGTACGAGGCGACTAAGGGACATAAATCCAAGAGATGGGCAGCAGCATCTCCTTGTGTAACTTACACCTACTGCGGTCACCAACACGCTTGCCAGGCGCGGTGACTATCGGCAAAAACCCCCAATGGAAGGTGCAGAAGAACCCCGGCCCCCAGTCCCCGGCAGCCCCGCTATTCCAGCCTACGGTAGCGGCCTAGGTAACGGCGGGGCAGGGGGTGCTAAGAATCTCCGGCAGAGATCCGGCTACCGCAACCGACGACTTCTGCACCTGGCAACATACAACACCAGGACACTGAGGACCGACGAGAAGATACAGGAGCTGGAAGAAGAGATAGACAAGTTGAACTGGAGTGTTTTGGGATTGTCTGAAGTCCGAAGACAGGGTGAGGACACGATAATCCTCAAATCGGGCAACTTGTTCTATCACCGGGAGGGCGACCACCTGTCTCAGGGTGGTGTCGGGTTCCTCGTCCACAAATCCCTCGTGAACAACGTTGTAACAGTCGACAGTGTGTCGTCAAGGGTAGCGTACCTTATACTCAGAATATCTAAACGGTATTCGCTGAAGGTCATACAGGTATATGCGCCGACTTCGACACACCCAGACGATGAGGTCGAGGTTATGTATGAGGACGTAAGTAGAGCCATACCTCAAAGACTCACTTTACCGTTGTTATGGGGGATTTTAACGCAAGACTAGGCACGCGGAACGATGGCGAGCGGAAGGTGGGGCCCTTTGGAATTGGACAACGGAACCACCGAGGCCACTTGCTTGCCAACTTCTTGGAGAGGGAAGGCCTCTTTATGATGAACTCTTTCTTCAGGAAGAAGGCACAGCGAAAGTGGACTTGGATAAGTCCTGATGGTTCATCTAAAAACGAGATAGACTTCATTTTGGCAGACAAACGGCACATATTTAATGATGTCTCTGTGATCAACAGGGTGAAAACCGGAAGCGATCACCGGATGGTAAGAGGCACATTAAATATCAACGTAAAGCTGGAACGGTCACGCCTAATGAAGTCTACGCTCCGACCAACACCTGTCCAAATCCAGGGCTCCGAAGAGTTTCAACTTCAGCTACGAAATCGTTTCGCGTGTCTCGATTCTTGCGTTTCTGTGGACGAAATTAACACCAAGGTAGTAACAACTGTCCACGAGGTGGGGTCTAAGTACTTTAAGACCCACTCCAGTGGTAGGTCTCGGATTTTCTCAGAACATACTCTCGGTCTCATGAGGGAGAGGCGAGAACTATGTGTGCAGTCTCCAGCCTCAATGTCGAAATACAGACTGCTCAATAAACAGATCTCTCAGAGTAGGCGACGCGATTGGCGTGCTCATAACACCCATCGCGTAAAAGACACTATTGAGCGAAACCAGGGCTCGAGAGTGTTCGCCAGGGATCTGTGCGTTGGGCAGAGCCTGCTGACGAGGTTGAAGACCGAATCGGGCACCATGGTTTCGTCTAACTCCGATGTTCTGAGGGAAATTGATAAATACTACGGACAGTTGTATGCTTCCGCACGAGCTCCCGCCCGTAACAAGGCGGGCGACAAACGTGCCAAACTGACCCGACACTATACTGAGGACCTCCCGGACGTCAGCCTGTACGAGATTAGAGAGGCTCTCAAACAGCTGAAAAACAACAAGGCACCGGGCGATGACGGAATCACAACAGAGCTGCTAAAAGCTGGCGGTAAACCCGTACTAGTGGCGCTCCAAAAGTTGTTCGATTCCGTCATTACTAGCGGGACAACCCCGGAAGCGTGGAGCAGAAGCGTAGTGGTGCTGTTCTTCAAAAAGGGCGACAAAACTCTTTTGAAGAACTACAGGCCCATTGCGCTTCTGAGCCACGTGTATAAGTTGTTTTCGAGAGTCCTCTCTAACCGCATTGCACGCAGGCTAGACGACTTCCAGCCTCCCGAACAAGCCGGTTTCCGAAAAGGCTACAGCACCATAGACCACATTCACACGCTGCGGCAGATTATACAGAAGACCGAGGAGTATAATCTGCCGTTATGTGTTGCTTATGTGGACTATGAGAAAGCCTTCGATTCTATCGAGACCTGGGCGGTGCTGGAGTCCCTTCAGCGATGCCAGATCGACTATAGGTACATCGAGGTGCTGAAGTGTGTATACACTGCCGCCACCATGTCAGTCCGAGTACACGACAGAAGCACAAATCCAATCCAACTGCAGCGGGGAGTCAGACAAGGTGATGTTATATCGCCGAAACTGTTCACCGCTGCGTTGGAAGATTTGTTCAAGCTGATGGAGTGGAAAGGTCTTGGCATTAACATCAATGGCGAACACATCACGCACCTTCGATTTGCCGATGATATAGTCATCTTGGCAGATTCGCTGACGGACCTCAACACAATGCTAGGCGACCTCAACAGTGCCTCACAACGGGTGGGTCTTAAGATGAACATGGACAAGACGAAAATCATGTCTAACGTCCATGTCACACCCGTACCGGTAGTTGTTGACGGCACTCCTCTCGAAGTTGTCGACGAGTACATTTACCTGGGACAAACGATCCGGATGGGTAAGTCCAACTTTGAGAGGGAGGTCACTCGAAGAATCCAACTCGGCTGGGCTGCGTTCGGGAAATTTCGTTGTATCTTCTCGTCCACAATTCCTCAGTGCCTGAAGTCGAAACTATTCGAGCAATGTGTGTTGCCAGTGATGACCTACGGCGCCGAAACGTGGTCCTTCACTGTAGGCCTCATTCGGAGACTCAGGGTCGCTCAGCGTGCTATGGAGAGGGTTATGCTCGGAATTTCGCTACGAGACATGATTCGCAACGATGAAATCCGTAGACGAACGAAGCTTACCGACATAGCTCTCAAAATTAGTAGGCTGAAGTGGCAATGGGCCGGCCACATCGCTCGCAGGACCGATAACCGATGGGGAAGGAAGGTCCTCGAGTGGCGACCACGTTTAGGCAAAAGGAGTACAGGTCGCCCCCCTACCAGGTGGACCGATGACCTGAAGAAGACAGCGGGAAACCGTTGGATTCAGAGGGCACAGGACCGGTTGGAGTGGCGCCATTTAGGGGAGGCCTATGTTCAGCAGTGGACATCAAAAGGCTGATGGATGGATGATCACAAAATTAAATATTTTACCCCTTCTCATTCTAAGAAAAGACTCGAACACTTCAGTCGTATAAGATTTGTGTCTTTCTATATATAACCTTACACTAATTCCAGTCAGCAATTCGTTTGGGTTCGATGATTTACAAAAACATGACATTCTCAATTTGTAGAATCAAGACAGTTATTGGAAATAGAGACAAAATAAACAAGGATGATTTGCAAGAACTTAAATATATGGACGCAGTTATAAAGGAGACTTTAAGGCTCTATCCAATCGGCCCGGTTATAGCTCGATATGCAGATAAAGACGTTCAATTAAGTGAGTATTATATTCACCTACTTATTTACTAACCTACCTTAAATTATGAAATGTCATTATAACAAAAGATATTATAATTCGTATATTTTCCAGACGGCATCATAACTTTGAAATGCCAATGCTCCTTAATTTTTTATGGTGGAAAATTCAAAACCATGTCAAACAAAACTGATACATAAATTAGGTTCTAATTACGCTAAATAAATGACGCTTTCTACACTCAAAGTTCGACTCTGGTTTATCCTGTGTCTTGGATGCCCTGCATATAAGCAAAGACATGTTTCTTATTGTAGTAGCCAAGGAGCATGCAGTGCACCTGATGGGGCTGAGCTCTGTCTAAAGTCAATCACAGATGCGTTGCCACTCCTGGGGACTAAGACCCAACCACGCCCTTTCATCGAAATACAAAAAATGCTTCAGGCTAGAAATTAGCGAGGAAATAGACATAAACAATATACAAACATCTAGTTTCAGAACAAGAACGTACTTTAACTTAATGTCATGTCATACATACAGTACATATTTTTTGTAATTCTTTTCAGGAAATAACGTGAAGATATCAAAAGGTAGCTCCGTGGTTGTCCACGTGTGGTCGCTCAATAGGAACCCGGTGTATTGGGGTCCGGATGCCGACGAGTTCAAACCGGAGAAATGGCTATCTCCGAACACCTTACCAGATCACCCGGCCGCGTTTGCCACGTTTGTTCCTGGGAGACGGACTTGCATAGGTATATTACCTTAGTCTTTTATGCGAGAACAATTGCAACTTTTGTTTATCCGTGTGAGTACATCAATGCTGGCTACAAGTGGTAAAGATCTGAAATGTACTCTACTCCACTACATCGTTAGGGGTTGGTGGAGAGGGAACTGGTAAGTAGATAACCTCTATGGAATATTTTTGTAAGCCGTCCATAACTTCGCCGATATTTTTAACGACTGCCATCATAGTAGGCAAATCTGTGAGGATAATATTATCATTGATTGCACAGAGAACTAAGGCACAGTACTATCATTAGTGCATCACTATTACCATTATAGTGTTATCATCGCTACCATTGTAGTACTGTAAATGCAATTTTGGGCAAATGTGAACATCAAAACAGTTACCCAAGGGCCACGAAACATTAGCTTCAAGCGTTATTTAATTGGCGTAACAAAGAGCAGCCAAAAACGTATGTATACGATTTTAGAAAGGCATACAATTTCGCTAAAAATCATAGCAAAATATACAGTAATTCCGCCAAAAATGCTTGTTTTCCGAAATTGTAAGGGTATAAAAACAAGGGTTTAAATATAGTTTATAAGAATGAAGTAGCATGCTCTCCACTTCATGGTAAGTAGTCACTGGATATCTGTAAGCATTTTCATATAAAACAGGAGTTTTGTCAGGAATCAGTCACAGCTTTCCTACTCTCGAGTATTAATATGACGCCTCATACAAAAGTGAGCCAAAATGACACGCTGATGATGACTGATGCAAAAATAAGTCAATTTTATCTTCCAGGAAAAGCATACGCCATGACATTGATGAAGATTATGCTAGCTCGCACGTGTCAAAACTATCGCTTCACGGCTGACTGCAGCAAAATGGAGTTTAGGGCCGATGTGATGTTGAAGCCCGTCGGAGGATACTTCGTGAAGTGTTATAAACGATGACAATAGCACAACGAAGCTAATATTAATAGGGTCATAACTGTAAATATTACACTTATAGGTTCAATTATTTAAAAATAAATTTTAAGCGTGTTACAGACTCTTATTTTTTATGATAATAATAAAATGGTAGGTCTTACAAAGTCTGAGTTTTACACCATTTGTACATTTGTATTTTTGTACTACATTGACCATACAAGAGCTAACATAAGCGCGCTGTTGAATTAGATCTCCTAGGTCCCAAAACTTCTTTGTTAATCATACCTTTCAAGAGTAGATATATTTCTTAGGAATAGCTTTCCGGTTTTCGATAAATATGCCTAGATTGTCTATTTTTCCATAGCTTTTTAGTCGGACTTTATTTCTACTTCATAGGGTCGTTGCATTTTCAGTCTTAATTCGTATTCACGTTAGCGCTATCACAATTTGGACAGCCGGCAATATCAAACTATGTTAAACCGAAATTAGAGGTCCCATTAAAGTAGTTTGTTTTCTTTTTTGTTTCTACAAACAATTGCTGAATTATAGCAGCAATTGTTTGTACTCAAAATTTTCGTTATTATCACTTAAAGTATATTACTTTGTAAAAATAGATGACAAATTTATAGAATAACTAGCTGTCCCGACAAACGTTGTTTTGCCATATAATAAATAAAAAAAATGTTAAGGGTGGACCACCCTTAAGGGGTATGACAAATAGATGTTGGTCGATTCTCATACCTACTGAATAAGCATATAAAATTTGGTAAAAATCGGTCAAGCCGTTTCGGAGGAGTATGGCAACAAAAACTGTGGCACGAGAATTTTATATATGTATTAGACTAGTTGACCCAACAAACGTTGTTTTGCCATAGGTACACAAAGTTAAAAAAAATGTTAAGTGTGGACAACCCTTATCACCAAGGGGTATGAAAAATAGATGTTGACCGATTCTCATTGAAACCGGATAAGCACAAAAAATTTCATCAAAATCGGTCTAGCCGTTTCGGAGGAGTATGGCAACAAAAACTGTGACACGAGAATTTTATATATTAGATTTGGTTTGTAAAGGTTGGCCGACTTATCTAATTTTCTTGTAAAGGTTCTTGGTTGTTTTTTGTATTGGTAGATTCAAATATTACAGAAGGACTAGATTAAATTACCGTTGAATTAATAAAAGTCTTGTTTTCTCAAGTGTCTATTATAAATTCCTGCGAATATTTCCTTGATCTCCAGACGATAATGTACTTTCAGAATCCAATGATAAACTCCTGGATGTAGCTGTATTAGCAGATTTAGATGAGCTACCTGAGTTTGAAGAAGATTGTACTCGCTCCTTTTGCAAGCAGTCTTTACCTATAAATGTAATTGCATTAGCTTATCCTTGTTCTAGACTATTGTTCTTCTTAATTATAATTGGTGTAAACTATGTTAGTGTTCAAGAAATAAATAAATAACGGCACAGGAGATTACTCAGACCCACATAGAGCGAAGAGATTTAAAGTATGTATTTGTGGGTAGGAACATATGTTATGTAAAAATATTAATAAAATTAAAAGAATTAGAACATTGTAAACCTCTTTCTTTGAACCAATTTACTGTCAGACACATTAACAACATCAGGATACACCTTTTCAACTAACTCCTGCAAATTTAAACCAAAGCACATTGTTTATCCCTACTAATATATAAATGCGAAAATATCTCTCTGTCTGTTAACTTTCATGCCTAAACTACTGAACGGATGTTTATGAAATTTCGTGCACAGATAGTACCTATAATGTTAGTAATTAAACTTTTGAATTTACTGGAGCGCGTGCCCAAGATATCTATAGAGTTAAATGAATTGTTATAGGATTATTGTAATCTGTACAATGGGACTCGCTAACCCTCAGTTTTAAAATTTTAAGAAAGTTTTTTTGTATTTTTTCAAATGATTCTACATATTTACTATAATAAGGATTGCACATGGACACTGCGTAGTCTTATTGTGATCGAACCAAAGATTTATAGAATTTGATACAAGAAGGGAATACAAACCCATACATTTTAAGTGCCTTGTTTACTATATTATCAACATGTATGTCGAAGTATAGATTATAATCAAATGCTACACCCAAATCTCTTACAAAGCCAACTCTTTCTAGGTTATAACCATTTAAATTATATGAATATATGCTAATATCTTTTTTCTTAGTGAAAGTAATATAACTACATTTTTTAATGTTTATATCAAGTTTTTTGTTAGTGCAGTAAGCTGAAAAACGGTCTGAATTTGATTGGAACAAGATTTGATCATTGAGATTTTCAATAACGTAATAGATCTTCACGTCGTCTGCATACAAGAGAAAATTACGAAACTCAAAACAGTTATTTATGTCATTTATAAACAAAACAAAAACTAAAGGACCTAGTATCGATCCTTGTGGGAGGGAACATTTATGTTCCTTGATAACAACCTTTTGACTACGATTGCTAACCTAAGATTTGAACCACGTCTCGAATACCATTAATTGCTAACTTTTCAATAGTTGTCTATGATCTACACCGTCACAATCACAATCTATTTGTTTATTTGCGTCCATGCTTTCGAAAAGATAGGATGCAAACTAGAATTGTGCGTATGTTTTGCAAATATTGAATATAATTTGAGTCCATCGATCAAAATTGAGTTAATTATTAATGATAAATAATTGACCAAAAAGTAAAACGCCGCAGTATTGTTTTTTTTTCATTTAACACATTTTTTACTTCAATTTAAATGCACGTCAATATAAACGCCTTATAAATTAAAAACGCAAAATCTTTGCTCAGCATGATATATAAAAAATACTGCATGCTAGTAAACTTCAGTAACTTAGTACGTAGTAAACTTTTGAAGGTGGTAGAACCAGTGTAGTTCGACCGGGGAAGCACCACCACCACACCTATTTCTAGCGTGGAGCATTTCTTGCGTTTCGATTAAAGGGTGTGGTTGCCGGCACACTTTCACATGAGGCGACCATCATAGTTCTCAGGAGTAGCAACGCATCTATGATTCACTTCAGATGGAACCCATGTCCTGTATGTAGTTGATTACAGATGTCCATGGGCGGCAGTGACCACTTACCATCAGGTGGACCGCATGCTCATTTGCCACTAAAATCAGATAAAAAAAATCTTTGCTCAGCATTTTGATTCGCATCTTCGCATTCGAAAGAATTGTGCGAATGTTTTACGTGCCGTAGTTTAATCTACAATTGCCGTGTTTTGCAATAAAGTTAACCAAATCTATACAAATTTAACTGGAACTGTTTGTCCACCAAAAAAAAGGACGCTAGATCCTCCTTCCTCCTACGCCAAAAACTAAAAAAAATAATAAACATGCTTTCCACACTCATAGCCCCACAGTAGGATTTTCTCCTGTGTCGTGAGCACCATAGACACACACAAGACGAATACTCAAACACTCTGACCCAGAACACAAATCTAAACTCATCATTCAGATCCCTGTCTGGCCGGGAATCGAACCCTGGACCCTTTGCGCATTAGACTGGTATGGTAACCGCTCCGCCATGCGGGTCGTCATAACAAAGCTTATCATAATAATCATACTAATATTATAAAGGCGTTTGTGAGTGTGTATGTTTGTTACTTCTTCACGTGTAAATGGCTGGAGCGATTTTATAAAATTTTGTAGGGAGTTAGCTGACACTTTGGATTAACATATAGGCTACGGATTCAACTAGTATTGTTTATAAATATTGCTTACATTCGCATTCGCATTCTAATTAGCGAATGTTCAAATTCGTTACATCACTACAATAAATGTACGCAATTACGTATGTACATATTACTCGCTCGACTAATTTTGGAAGTCAGTTCCTTCTGGTACTTAAGTAAGTAAGTACATAGGTACAGTTATTCTGCCAGTATTGGTCTCAAGTGAGTGATAAAAATGTTATTGTTTCTGTTTACCGGGTTATGTTTGCTTATTTGTTATGTTTCCATGAATTATATTTTTATTTCATCGTGCCCAAGAGTTCCGAGCGTGCCCAATTTGTGGAGAGAAATTTCTATCATATTCCGATGTGATTTTAAACGTAAGTTAAAAAATATATATTGTAGCAGTGTTTAGGTGTGTACAGATTTGTCCTGTAGTTCCGGGACCAGAATAGGGCTACGGTATCCCCTGCCTGTCGTAAGAGGCGACTAAAAGCGGCTTTCGGGGTTGAGGGTGGCTAGAGTGGGAGCTCGAATCGTCCAGGCAAGACTCCGGTTGTGTTCCGTTGGAGATCCAGGAGTCCTCCTCGCAGCGATGAGGACGGCCACCGAGGGTTTTAGTGCGGTAAGAATCCCACATAACCAGCGTCGCTCCCACGGCGTCGGGTATCTATAGACGGTTTCCCCCTCGTAAAATAAAGGTGTGTACAGATATATTCTAATGCCTAATGTGATATAAAAATGCTATGTGTTACCTATCGAATTAAAAATTAAAACTAAGTATAGGTAGTTATCTCGAACATAAAATTCAATAAATTATCAATAAACCAATAAAATCAAATTTAAAATGTAGAAAACTCGCAACGCTATAAAGATTAGCTCAACAACTAGTTTAACAACGTTACTTATTTTAAAGACAGCATTGTATATATCTATGAATAGCCTAAGAACCCTTTCGGGTTAGACATCGCCATTCCTATTTCTATTGCACCACGTCCTTGAGAAATCCTTATTTACGACATGTTACCTCAAGACGTTTTTGTGTAACGTTCATGCATTTAGAATTTAGATTGGTAATAAGTAATATTTTCCTTTGTATAGATGACAGAGTCCATGTCTTCGCTGTGACCTACACACGTTTGCATACTGATGAACTTGTCGTAACTGCTTTCATATTTTTTTATATATATTGAAGTGACAAACGATTATGTAGTGCACCTGATGGTACGTGGTCACTGTCGCCCATAGACGTCTGTCTGTAAACAACTTCATACAGAACAAGGTTTCTGAAATGAATCTGAAGTCAATCATAGATGCATTCCTACTTCTGAGGACTAAATGGTCGCCTCATGTAGAAATGAAACTATAAACTACTTGCCAGCCGCAGTGGTCGAAATTTAATTATTTAAATTCGACAGTCATTAAACCAAAAAAAACTAATATGTAATTTTAAATCGCTGAAAAATTCGATGATAGAACTTTGCTCCTATATTCCCGGTTGCGCGCATACGTGCACGATTGGAACTGGGAAGATCTGGTCAACACCTTAAGTTTATTTCTAATTTATGGATTTATTGACCGCGGACACCTCTGTGTCTATGCGCCTCGTTCGGCCGTTCCGTTCGCCCACCAATTCGCACTTGGCCAGCGCGATGGACTATGTCCTAAAATTCTCTCATTTTGAGAGAAGACCCGTGCCCAGCAGTGGCACAATAATGGGTTGACGAGAGAGAGAATAAAAATAAATAAAGAATAGCTTTAGAGATATCTGGTAATAGTAAATAGTAGAAGTCACTACTACCAGATTTAGGTATTTCTAACCCCATGAACAGAGAATTGTGAATAGCAAGAAGTTTTGTTTTACATTTGGTGAATTATTTTTATTACAGAGATATTTGATGTTGTGAAGTATATCGGAAATTTTACAAACAATAATAATGGCATTTCCAAACTACGATTGGGACCGGTTCTTATATATTGTAAGTAATAATGTTAATAATAACGCTTAATACACTCAAGACTTGTCAACCAATTCACGCTTGGCCAGCGCGGTGGACTATGGCCTAAAACTCTCTCATTCCGAGAGGAGACCCGTGCTCAGCAGTGGAACAACAATGGGTTGACAATGACGATGATACTCAAATCTTACATAATCTTAATCCTAATGCATATTGCATTAAGATTTTTCATGTGTGGGTGTTATTGATACACTATACAAACACCCAGACTTAGAACAGAAACTAAAGTCATCATTCATTTCTACGAGTTCCTTACTTCTTCCTTACGTTTTTTACGTTTCTTCGATCACTGTTTACGTTGTCTTCTAATTTTAGTCAATTGCAAAATATGGCTGGAAACTAAATTTTTTAACCAAAACAACAACCGATTTCACCAAAAAGTAAAAAAAAATTAATACAAGTTATGACATGCTACGTACATAGTCCCGAAGTGTATCAATAATATAATATGTTTCACTGGATCGATTTTAACAAACTGTGCCCGACATGAGAGCCGACTTTCAAAATGTTTCTTCACTACAGTTTCAACCACTGAATTTTTTAATGGTTATGTGGCGACCTCCCGCTACTCATCAAGAGATGGCGCTACTAGTATTCTGAAACACGCTATTGAAGCATTCTCAGAATCCTGCATATATACAAGTTCCGAACGTCAACTGTCGGAGCACGGCCGCTCCCCAGGCATGATCACCTTGCCTGGCGGGAGATCTCCCTTTGCCAAAGTTACTTAATCAACGTGGTAGAACCAGTTCGAACGGGAAGGTATCACCACCACTCTTATTTAAAACATGAAGCAGTTAGCGTAACACGCTAAGCCTTTCGGTGGTTGCAGACTCACTTTTATATGAGACGACTACCAGGAGTCGGGACTAACAACGCATCTGTGATTGACTTTATTCTATATGAAGTTGCTTTCAGATGTCTATGGGTGGCAGCGACCACTTACCTTCACGTGGACTGCGTACTCATTTGCTAAATCAATCATTTAAAAATAACTATCGAGTAGGTTAAAACGGTAACTTTAGCATCTATATTTCATGCGATGATGGACAATATTGATTTTTATTTCGTAATCAAAACAATATTAATTACAGTTATATCAAACGCAGAAGACGCTGCCACAGTTCTCAACCAATGCCTGGAGAAGATGTTCGTATATGATTTTATTGCACCATATTATGGAAAAGAAATGGTAGCAGCAAACAGTAAGTAAAAATAATACAGTCACACAAAAAAGAACAACTTTAGGGCCCGGACATCATGTTCATAGACATGTCGAAATTCGGGATCGATTGAATCCTGTCAAAATTCAATGTTATGATTTGAGCTGCCCCTTGCCTGTTAAAAGTATCCTCTGCCTGTCGTAAGAGACGACTAAATGGGGCTTCCGGGGTTGCGGGCGGCTAGAGTGGAAGCTTCAACTTATTTCTATCTTATTGTAATAGCAGAGTCCGACCTAAGGTAGATTTTGCCCGAAGCCGAAGCCGATTATACGACTAACACCACAACCCTAAACGAAAACAAGTCCTGGACGTGATTACAATCATTTTGCACCTTCTCAAAAACTATAGCCAAGCCATTATTACCAGACTATGCATTCACCGCAGCGCCTCAACATATTTCCTCATTTTGTTCGAACAAGAGCACAATATTGCGCTCTCCTTACTATGTGAAAGTAGCTATAAAATACAGCTTATGGAGTTCAATGGGAATGATTTTATTAACAACTTATTAACAACTTTACTTCTAGCGGAGGTCTACAAGAAGAACAAACGAGTGTTAGAATTGGCGTTTAAACCTAACATCCTGAATGGATTCTTCGATGTGTTCAACGAACAAGCATCACGATTTGTTGATAAATTATCGCAGAAATCAGATGTTGGAAATGTTGATATATCACCAGATATTTTAAGAGTCATCCTGGAAGCTGCATGTCGTAAGTATAATGAGATAAAATACAGATCCAGTGATAGTCTCGTCGGTCCTGGGTTCATGCGTTCGACTACGTGGAACGTAGTAAAAATTGATCGTTTGATATTTTTTATTAGTACTTCTTTGTTCCTTTAGATGGTAGGATAGGTATGGTTCTACCGGCTAGATCGTTTTTATGATTGAAATAGCAAATACAGAATGCAATCTACCTGGTAAGTAGTCGTAGAACATGGGTTCTATCTGAAGATAAACGGCAGTGACCACTTACCATTAGGTGGATTGTATTTTTTTATATGATTAAAGTAGCAAACGAGCATGCAACCTGATGGCAAATGGTTCCCTGCCGCCCATGGACATATGTAAGGAACTGAAACACTGATGCTAAATGAAGTTAATCACAGATGGGTTGCTGCTCCCGAGGACTATGATGGTCGTCTCATATAAATATGAGCCGGCAACCACCCCTTCCACCGAAACGCAAGTACTGCTTCACATAGGTGTGGCGGCAGTACTTCCCAGGTCGAACCATATAGATTCTACCACCTTTCGTATATAATTGTAAACGCGCGTTATGCGCTTGTCATGTGAACATGCTCTAAATCGAGCGGCGACGACGCTCATTTCTTTGCCAGCCGGCATGGGAACTACAAATCTAGGAACAGTCTCATTGCTATATTTCTTTCTGAATGATGCAGAGTAAATAATAAATTGGCCGAGTCATTTTCATTTCTGTATTAATTGCCCGTATATCCACATTTTTTACTATATTATGTCTGACGATGACAAATTTTGTTTCCACATACAAATTCTTGGGTAACACTCTTTTTAATTACAGAAACGACAATGGGCTTGAACATAAAAGGTGAAGACATTGTTAGTGACCAATATGTAAAAGAAGTGCATAAAGTTCTAGACACTCTTACTAGAAGGTTCCAAAAGCCGTGGCTGATCCCCGACTGGATATTCAAGTATAGTAGTCTGAAGAAAGAGCAGGATGTAGCCTTGGAGATTGTTTGGAAATTGTCAGAGGATGTAAGTAAAAACTTACATACAGTATAATACATAATAATAGAATATTATTAAAATAACGTTCAGAATCTATAAAGGAACACGACTGAAATCCACTAAGCACACTGGCCCATCGGGCTTCACCCAGGTGAGCAACTAGGCCCTCCGCACCGTCTAGTCTTTACAACGACATCCGACCACTCATACCACCATCCTTTCCAGGGTTGCCTGGCTGGACGGTTTGAACTACTGCTCTTACTTCTCACAACCCCGGAAGCCCCCTTTTAGTTGCCTCTTACAACAGGGGATACCGTAGCGCTAATCTGGTTCCGAAACTACAGCCAGCCAAGCTCTGCATCATTAGGATTGAGGAGTTGAAGTTCCAATTTGTCATTTAATGTCTTTGCTTAACAATCTTATTACATATCCATAAGCATCTCGATCTTATGGTTTTGGTTTGAAGTAGCGTGTTGCATCAGGGTTGAAGATTTGAAGGTCAAATTGTTTACTATAATATTTTATCATAGATACTTTATGTTCGTTTCAAATTTCATGAGAATCGGATCAGCGGAATATAATTATCACTAATCTAAATAACTGTAAATAAAATTTAAAGATTTTCCTCAATTTTCCCGGGATACCAACGTCAGATTCCTGAATTGATGACAATGGTACCAAGCTGCAAATATACTATATGGAATGAAAGAAAAATCTTTGAAATCAGTCCACACTTGGCGGAGAAATAAGTGTACATAAATTAAAAATAACATACAAATCAAATTGATAACCTCATCCTTTTTGAAGTTGGTTAAAAATTGAAAAATGCAACAACATGATTGACTACTACAAAGTTCATAGCAAATATTGCTAACGACGAGATTGAAAACATCCACGAGAAGGCGTTAGCATTACATTCGCGGCTCAGAGAAAACTAATACACTGCCGTCCAACACCAATATGTATCCATTTCACTGAAATTAGTTTAAAATTCAAGGTTTGACCTTCATTAAGAACTATTAAGGCATGGTAAAAAGAAAAAGGTTGTTAAAATAGTCTTTCACGGCCAGTTAAAAACGAATTATGAACCGTCCCAAAACCAAATTTATTCATTACTACCTCAATCCGCGGTTTCGCCCGTACGGTCAAAGGGAAATAACATTAGCATTTGATAGTGTGATTCAGAACTTGCAAATGAATTTTACTAACGCTATCTATTAACAACGTCTGGAACTACTAATTATCTAGCAACTAATAACACGTCCATATTATAATGGGAATGAGAGACCGCGGTAAAAAGTAGCCTACGCACTCTCCGCCCTTATAACTATCTTCCAACATATAAACCGTATCATATAATAGCCCTGTGGCGACGTGAAAGAGAAACAAACAAACAAACTTTCACATTTATAATATTAGTATGGATTTTAGTTAAATTGGTTAACGATAATTAGTTCGAAATTCTGTTGCAAGGTTTGACCTTAATTAAGAACTGATAAGACATGCTAAAACGAAAAATGCTGTTGAAATAGTCTTATAACAATTTTCATTTTCACAGATGGTTGCGCAAAGAAAAAATGAGCACTTGAGTAGATTGAAGAATAATGAACCCTTTAACTATGAAGGTCGGTAACTTCTCCTTTTATAAAGTAATTTCATAGAGCAATGATAGCCAAACTGGTTCAAACCCAGGCACGCGCCACTGATTTTTCTAAAATTATGTGCGTATTAGAAATTAATTATCACTGCTTTTCGGTGAAGGATTCGGTGAAGGAAAACATCGCGAGGAAACCTATACACCCGAGAATTAAAAAAAAAAATTCTCGGAGGTGCGAGTCCATCAATTCGCACTTGGCCAGCGCGGTGGACTATGGCGTTTAGCTCTCTCATTCTGAGAGAAGACCCGTGCCCAGAAGTGGAATAATAATGGGTTGACGACGATTGAGCAGCGATGGTCTGCTACGTAGACTACGACACGACGCGGTCAAGTCTATATACATCTACATCGAGTGTTATTTGAACACGAGTGTTTCCAATTGCAAAATCTATTGTGACACGCTATTTGTTTTACTAATTTAAAATAGCAAACGAGCTTACAGTCCATCTGATGGTTAGGGGTTACTGCCGGCTATGGACATCTGTAAGCAACCCCATATAGCATTGTCACTCCCGATGACTAAAACGGTCGCCGCGGCTGCCAGCTCATTTTCATATGAGGCGATCCTCCAAAGTAGTTACACATCTATCATGTAACCAAATCCATATAATCTAGAAGTTCCACCTGAAGCCAATCGCAGGACTGAATCCACTCCTGAGGACTACGATGGTCACATGTTAATCAGCCCTTAAGAAAACCTTTTAATCCGAAACGCAAGAATTGCTTCACGCTAGAAACAGTTATGGCGATCGTATCTTCCGGGTTGAACCATATTGATTCTATCTTAATTATATCGCCCAATCATTTCTAATGTAATTATTGTTTCCATTACAGAGAGAAAATTTAAAAGCTTTATAGAAGTTATAATAGAAAATAGTACTACTGAAGATGAAATTAGATACACAGATGTTCAATTGAGGCACTTTGTGGATAATTTATTGCTTGCTGGGTTCGAAACAAATAGTTTTGAATTTCTCTACACGTTGATATGTCTGGGTTCAAACCCAGAAATACAGGATAAGGTTTATCAAGAGTAAGTTTATTCAGTTATGTTGGTAAGTTAGTAGGTATAATCAATAAAGGAGAGCATAATGGCGCGCTCTGAGGTGCTGGCATGAGCGACTCGATGAGCCACACAGCATACGCCATCGGGTGGTTGACACTATCCTGCCGAAGTTCCGCGCATGGATACGAAGCAACAGTCGAGTGACCTACTGCCTGACACAGATACTCACCGGACATGGCTGTTTCGATCAATATCTGAACAGGATAGGGAGACAGCTGAATCTTCTGATCAGCAGGCCTTCTGTCACCATTGCGGCACGCGAGGATTCCGCACAGCACACGCTCGAGTACTGCCCAGATTAAAAGTCTAAGCGGCGGATCCTCGTCGAAAAGGTTGGAGCGGATCTTTCTCCGGCGGCCGTGGTTGCGGCGATGGTTCAGCGTGGAGAGGCCTGGATCGGCACGATCACCTTTTGCGAGGACGTGATGTCAGCGAAGGAAGACGCCGCAAGGGCCAGAGAGCACGCTGATCCCGCTCGGAGAGAGAACCGCCGCGGCCGCCGTTGTAGCTTGAAATAAAACTTTATTTCAAGCTACAATGGCTCATAAGTGTTAGTATTAGATTAAACATGCTTAACCTATGTTAGTACTTAACCTAAACTTATTGTCTAACGCACTGAATCACTTCTATGCCATTCCATTAGAAATAGCACAGCAGTGACTCACGTATCGGCAGTCTAATCTGCTCTCGATCATGTTGAGGATGCTGTTGGTACCGCCCCGCAGTCTGTGCACTAGGGATCCACATCTTTTTCGCATAGTCGCATAAAAGCAGTCGACTCGCGCCGCCGCGAACATCCCTGATGCGCTACAAAATCGGGGCAGCCCCATCAGCACCCTGAACGCATTATTATATTGAACCCGGAGGGCGCCGTACGACTTTAGAGTATATGCCGACCACAGGCTGCAGGTGTAGAAATTCGTGCAGAAGGCTCTAAACAAGGTTATTTTAACGTTTTTTGAGCAACGCGCAAATCTGCGAGCCAGCATATTAGCCCTGATCGACAGTGCCCTCCGTTCCCTCTCAATATCGGCATTGTCTTTGAGGTCTGGGGTCATTATATGCCCGAGATATTTAAATTGGTACACTCTATGGTAATGGCACCGCGTCCCTGTAGCTCCGAGATTAGAATAGGGCTACGTCATCCCCTGCTCGTCGTAATAGGCGACTAAAAGGGGCTTTCGGTGGTCGCGGGCGGCTAGAGTGGGAGCTCGAACCATCCAGTCAGGCGATCCCGGAAAGGACGGCGGTATGTGTGGTCGCATGCCGTTGTAAAGACTAAACGGAGCGGTGGGCCCAGCCACTAATCTGGGAGGAGCCCGATTGGGCCATCGGCTCAGAGGATACCGGTTGTGTTCCTTTGGAGATCCCAGAGTACTCTTCGTAGCGAGGAGAGCGGCCACCGGAGGGTTTTAGTGCGGTAAGAATCCCACCTAACCCTGCGACGCTTATACAGCGTCGGATACCTTTTACAGGTTTCCTCCTCGAGAACAACGGAAAAAGGTAAAGGCTTCATGGTACATGGGTACACTTTTATTATATTCGTGCTGTGTTGTGTCCATCTTGTATCATTTTATGTCAGTCCTAACGAGCATCGGTCCATCTTCCCGTGGATATTGTAAAAGACGACTAAAGGACAAAATCCAGAATATGGTTGAGCCTTCCGGTGTAACATCAATAGACACTACACTCACCAATATGCATGCCAGGCACATTAACGAACAACTAACATTCTTAGAATACTACTAAACATAATCACTAAATTCCTTTCGATCATGCTGTATTTGTTTCAAAATGGCGGACCCTTGTTAGTGTACGTGCTCGATGCCTAAGTAAACACGATATATTTTGTAATCTATAGAATCAAGGCAGTTATTGGAGAGAGAAAAACAATATACAAGGATGATTTGCAAGAACTTAAATATATGGACGCAGTTATAAAGGAGACCTTAAGGCTCTATCCAATCGGCCCGATGATAGCTCGGTATGCAGAAAAAGACGTTAAATTACGTAAGTATTTGAAGAATTTATCTGGTGGTAGAACCAGTGTTCACCCTGTAGTCGGGGAGTAGAATACGGCTACGATATCCTCTGGGGAGTGGGAGCTCGAACCGTCCAACAAGCAACCCCGAGAAGGATGGCGGGATGTGTGGCTGCATCTCGCCGTGAGCACCGGATGATGAAGGGGGATGGTACACGTTCCCCAAGAGATGAGCCCGTGAGGGGTGCTGCGCTAGAGGACAACGGTTCGTTCCGTTGGAGTTTCCGAGTCCCCTACTACAAGCGTTGAAGAAGGCCACCGAGGAGGTTTTAGTGGGTAAAAATCACACATAACCCGGAGTCTCTCCCAAGACTTCGGTGTACCTTATGAAGGTTTCCTCCCCGAAACAAAAAAAAAAAAGAACCAGTGTAGTTCGACCAAGGAGGTACCACCGCCACACCTATTTCCAGCGTGAAGTATTTCTTGCGTTTCGATGGAAGGGTGTAAATGCTGGCACATTTTAATTTGAGGCGATCTTAGTCTTCGGGAGTAGCAACGCATATGTGATCGACTTTAGACAGAACGTATGTTCTATATTATAGATGTCCATGTTTGGCAGTGACTACTTACCATCAGGTGGACTGTATGCTCCTTTGCTACTTCAATCAGATAAAAAAGAAGCGTACCTTTACCGAACGACGCCAAAATATTTTAGGGCGACATAATTGCACCAATCACCTGTTTAATTGGAAAAAACAAATATTATCAGAATTACTAACAAACAATTAATTGTTACGATCAAAATAATTTACACTTACGTGCCTACTGCATGTCATACCAGTACGATGATGATAGGCACTGCCAAATATATTATTTAAGGAATGACTATATGCCTATTATATTATTTAATAATAACAAATATACATATCTAATATATAAAATTCTCGTGTCACAGTTTTTGTTGTCATACTCCTCCGAAACGGCTTGACCGATTTTGATGAAATTTTTTGTGCTTATCCGGTATCTATGAGAATCGGCCAACATCTATTTTTCATACCCCTTAAGGGTTTTCCACCCTTATTTTTTTATATGGCAAAGCAACGTTTGTCGGTCAGCTAGTTATTTAATAAGAGATGATCATAATACTGTATGAATAAACATATTTGGTTTTAATCTTTCCAGGAAATAACGTGAAGATATCAAAAGGTAGCTCCATAGTTATCCACGTGTGGTCACTCAATAGAAACCCGATATACTGGGGTCCGGATGCCGACCAGTTCAAACCTGAGAGATGGCTGTCCCCGAACAAGTTACCAGATCATCCGGCCGCATTTGCCACGTTTGTTCCAGGGAGACGGACTTGTATAGGTAAGTTACCACTATCCCTGTAGTTTCGGGCTCAGAATAGGGCTGGTATCTCTGTCGTCACCAAAACAGGCTTCCGGGTTGCGAGCGGCAAGAGTGGGAACTCGGACCGTTTAGTTAAGCGACCCCGGGAAGGACGGTGGTATGTGTGATCGCATATTGTCGCTAAGACCAGACAGTGCGATGTGCCCAGCAGCTCACCTAAATGGAGCCCGGTGGCGCAACGCGCTCAGAGGGCTCGTAAGTCTTTATAATTTAAACACTATTTGATTTGAATGATTAAAGTACCACGCTAGCACACTACCAGGGAGGTACCACCGCCACGCTTATTTCCAGCATAAGGCAATTCTTGCGTTTCGTTGAAAGGGTGTGGTTGCCGGCACACAGTACAGTTCGGGAGTAGCAACGCATCTGTGATTACCTTCATTTAGCATCAGTGTTCTAGTTCCTTACAGATGTCCATGGGTGGCAGGGAACCATTTGCCATCAGGTTGCATTATATAAAAAAATACAATCCACCTAATGGTAAGTGGTCACTGCCGTTTGTCTGACGACCCGCGTTCGATTACCGGTCAGACAGGTATCTGAATGAGAATGAGTTTAATTCCTGTTCTGGATCTGGGTGTTTGTGTATTCGTCTTGTGTGTAGCACCCACGACACGGAAGAAAATACAAGTGTGGGGCTATGAGTGTAGAATGCGTAAAAAATCTGTAAGCAACTTCATATAGAATAGGAAATCTACCTGACATCTATCACAAACATTTTGATTATCTGGAAGACTAATATTTATTATTATTAAAACTTTATTGATCATAGAAAACAATGGATAAAAGGCGGACTTAATGCTTAATAGCATTTTCTGCCAGTCAACCTTAAGGAAGTGCAGAGAAAATTGAAGGCGGTACAAAAATAAGAAAAAGGAAAATTAATATAAAAGATAAGAATACTTAGTAAAGAAAGAGAAAAAAAGGTGATGAAAAAATATGTAGATGAAAAGTAGATATACATAGATACATAAATAGCAAATATATATGACGGAGGGGGTGGTTCTTTTTCACTCATCGTATCAGGATAACCTACTGTGGGCTCTGATAGGGAATGTTAGCACGAGAATAAATTGTAGACTTGATTTTAACACACAGTATATTGCCGAATTAAACTTGTTACAATCACTGAATTTATCAAACTAAATTAAGTAGGCAAGTAATCGTAGCACTAAGAAAGCGGGATGATTTTAGAGTCGTCTGCTTCGGCCGACCGTCAACGATAGACTGAGGTGTCGGCCATTAAACTGGTACAACCCTAACTTCACCGAACGCCACTAGATGGCGCTGGCGTTCCAGTGTTGCCACAATACCGCCATTTCCGACATATAGATATTACTATATATTAACCAAAGAAGTAAATACTTTGTATGAATTCAAAGTGATACATACATAATGGCATTAACTATAAATAAGTTTGAGATAGTGAGCACAAACTTTAATATGGGACCGTTCAAGTATAATGTAACGCAATTTTAAGATTTTAGACCCTCCACCCATGCAACGTAAGGTAACGTTTTGCTGCCCTTCTTTTTATCTCCCTGAACTTTAGCAGCAAGTCGCTGTGGGCGTATTTTACTTAAATAAGGTTCTGTACTAACGCTAGAAAGACCAACGCCGACAATTTGACGGCACGGCGTTTTCATTCTTAAATCGCATCAACCCATTATTGGCCCACTGCTGGGCACGGGTCTTCTCCCAGAATGAGAGAGTTTAGGCCATAGTCCACCGCGCTGGCCAAGTGCGAATTGGTTGGTGGACTTCACACACCTCCGAGAACTTTTTTTTTTTTTAAGAACTCTCGGGTATGTAGGTTTCCTCACGATGTTTTCCTTCACCGAAAAGCAGTGATAATTAATGTATAATACGCACATAAATCATTGGTGCGTGCCTGGGTTTGAACCTCGGACCTCCCGATCGAGAGGGCAAGTTTCAACCATTAAGCTATCACTGCTCTACCATTAGGCTATCACTGCTCTTCATTCTTAAATATTTAGCAAAATATGTTTTGTTCCTTTTATTACCTTACTACTGTTCCTAATTTGTTATTGTTAGCTTAAATTATAGAAAACTATTATTATATATTTGAGATTCTTTTACAAATACCTACTAAGACCGCACACCGTCAATGTGATGGCAGCGATAAAATTTTTTTACGAAGTAATGAGGGTGCTTTTGTTTTATTTCGTATTTAAATTAAGATTTAATTGTTATTCCCTGGTTTAATTACGTTGCACTTAGCAGACCTTGGTTTCGCTAAGAGGGTAGTCGTGATTTGTTTTAAAAATGCGTCGCAATCTTACTACTACGAGTACTACATAGGTGGTAGAACCAGTGTAGTTCGACCGGGGAAGTACCACCGCGACACCTATTTCTAACGTGAAGCAGTTCCTGCGTTTCGGTGGAAGGGTGTTCTTGCCGGTACACTTTTCTATGAGGCGACCATCTGTGGATCCGTTCCTACTCCCGAGGACTACGTTGGTCCCGAGGACTACAAGTGCAGTCAACCACAATTAACTTCAATTAGAACCCATTTTCAATATGAAATTGTTTATAGATGTCCAGGCAATACAGTTGGCAATCGCTATCCTTCTTAGACTGGTGATGATATGCGCTAGCTTAATCTCACTCAACCTTCAATATTTGCCATCTTCAACAGCCAGTAACCCTAACTAGCGGCCAGATTTAATTAGGTTGCCGTATATCATAATAATGAGCAAAATTTTTGCTTTATTTTGATCTATTAAAGATCAACATACGTTATGGATGAATAAAAATATCGAAATCATACATGTTTAAACCTGGCTGCGAAGAGGTGCGGCCAAGTGCGCAACGGCAACTACGATTGTTTAAAGTCTTCATGTCTATTGCCATGAAGTGAACGATATTTTATTTCAAAACTTGATTCATGAATCTTTTCCCGCGAAATCAATTAACAATAATTTAATGAAAAACACTATCGGCCACATTTTGATTGGCAACCTGGTAGATTCTTATTCTCCTAATCATAAATATGAGTAAAAATGTGGATTTTAGCACGTACACGATAACTACACAAATTTGGAGCCGGATCTTAACCTATTTGTAATCAATGACAATACAATTATTATATAGATGCTTATTGATGTTTATAAGTAATGTGGTAATGAGTTTAATAGTAGTGGCCCCAGACAAGCTACTTATTGTTTGGTAACAATGAACATGGTACATTTTAAATGACATTCAAGTTGAACCAGAAGTTTTAGAATTTTATCGAGTCAGAGTTCTTAATTTTGTCACTCACTCACTCACTGACCGATCGTCAAAAGTTTAAGGCACGTAGAAGCTTAAATTTACAATAAAAACAGTATTTAGTGTATAAATCAACGAGAAACTAAAATATTTTTCAATTTACATCCAATTTTCTAGTTATAGTATCGATTGCATAAAAACTTTGCACTTTCATGTAAATATATGTATAGGATTACAAAATTACATTTGCAGTAATTAATCACTGTACCTATATGATAGTATCTGTTAAGTTGCCATCGTTATACCCGCGACTTCGTACGCGCAGACAATTAGAAATAATTATTCAACCCTGATGTTACTGCTTTAGAATTTCTATACAAATATTTTTAATAATTTACACTTGACTATAGCCATTTGGCCTTTTTGTTTTTTGTTACGGGGAGGAAACCTTCAAAAGGTACACCGAATTCTTGAGAGAGACTCCGGGTTATGTGGGATTTTTACCCACTAAAACCTCCTCGGTGGTCTTCCGCAACGCTTGTAGTAGCGCACTCGGAAACTCCAACGGAACGAACTGTTACACCTAGTCCAACTAGCCCTTTCTGCTCACTACATCACTACTCCTGCAGACTCAGCACTCCTTAGCGTCCAGTCCAAGCAACCATTCCCCATAGTCAGTCTCACTCCAGCTTCCTAATTCTCCGGTCGTGTCGCCCCACAAATCAAATCTTTTTTAAAAACCCTTTTTCATTGAGGCTCGTAACATTTTTGGTGGCAGCGATAAGGGATTTTGAAAATCCTCGGTACGTCTCTATCCAAAACAGTGCAAAATCGTAAAAATCGTCGCTTATTCTAAAAGTCGAGTGCATTAAAAGTTGTGTGTGTGCTGTGCAAAAGTGTCGGAAAGTGCTCGTAACAAGGCCCACTGCTGCGCACTGCTCGTGCTGTAGCCGGTCGTCAACGACGCCACGATACGACCCATTGCTGCGTGCTGCTCGTGCTGCAGCCGGTGATCGACGACGTCACAACACGACTCCATAGCTGCGCACTGCTCGTGCTGCAGCTGCAGCCGATCTTCAACGTCAACTGCAATCCGATGGTCATGATGATCGTCCTCGTTATCGCTCTCGCATCTCAGTAAGTGACTTGACACAATTATCATTGTAATTGGTCATTGCATTTATTTTTCCATATCCTTTTCTATTTTCGTAATTGTGCAATTATTTTATGTGTAATTTATTCAATGTGTGTTCCATTTTCTTGTGTACTTTTTAAATTGTATTGTGTGATTTAATTCGTAAAATTTATATCGCTATCCTTGTTGTTACTCTAACTATATTTTCTTATAAACATGGCTGAAAGTCGTTCTCAAAGCCCTAAACTCGAAAAACCAGAATTACTTGTAACAGACACGGAAGACGAAACCCCTAATCAATTTCCTCCCCCGTTAGGGCCTACTACTAGATCCGTTTCTAAAAAGAAAAATGCTAATGTCTCTAAAATTGAATTAGAATTATCCATATTATTAAAATTCATTAAACCATATGACGGTTGTAGGGAAACCCTAAATTCATTCCTAGTAAATTGTAACAACGCATATGAATTAGCATCTGATTCCCAAAAAGACATTCTTTTTAAATATATTCTTTGCCAATTACAGGGCAAAGCGGAAACCGCTTGCTCAATTAAAGAATTTACCAATTGGCAACAGTTAAAAGAATTTTTGAAAACCCAATTTAGCGAAAGAAAACATTATGCACATTTACTGACTGACTTACAAGAATGTAAACAAGGGACAAACGAACCTGTAAGCCAGTACGCTCTAAGAATAGAGACATGTCTTTCACAGCTCTTAACCGAAATAGCAATTTCTCATGGACATAAGAGCCGCGAAATGGTAGGACGGACAGCAGCGATGGAGGAATTAGCCCTCCACCACTTCCAAATGGGTCTTATACCCCGAATCTCCAGTATAGTGCGATGTAGAGCAGTTAAAACCCTAAACGAAGCTATAAATGCCGCGATATCTGAGGAAAAAATCCAACAATCCTTATACAAACAAAATGCGTCAAATACCTATCGCGAAAAACTGAATCCTCATAAGCCAAATATTCTAAATGTGCGTCGTAATCAAAATCAAATGCCGCAACAAAATCAAGTTCAATTTAGACCACAGTTCAACCAACAATTAATAAACGACCCGCGTAACGCATTTTGCAGATATTGTAAAAATCCCGGGCATACACTAGAACAATGCCGCAAACGGGAGTTCAATAACAACCGCTTTAAAAACCTTAATCGTAATAACAACATCAGAACACCCCAAAATGTCCATTTTATGTCCGAAGTCCCTAACACTGATCCCGAATATCCAGACGAAATTGAAGAAGGATATGACACTGTTGATACTGCTGCAAAAAACGATTAAATGTCTCGTCCCTGTGTCGTGCGGGACTTTGTACTAAAACAAAAACCGACACACTTAATACTATCTCGACTCCGTTACATGGACGTCGTAATAAATCCAAAATCCAGGCATCGCCACATGATCTGCCTTCTACTATATCCATGCAGCAACAGCATAAAGCTGACCTGCATAATCTTACTATATCCATGCAGCAACAGGAAAAAGTTGACCTGCATAATCCTACTATATCCATGCAGCAACAGGAAAAAGTTGACCTGCGTAATCCTACTATATCCATGCAGCAGCAACATAAAGCTGATATGCCAAAATCTAATTCAACTTCGTCTCAGATATATGAAATCACTAACAATCCTGCAAAGATGCTCTTACCTCACATTCTTGTACAATCCTCTGTATCCGACATTCCAATATCCTTGTTAGTAGATTCAGGTTCCACTGTGAGTTTGATAAAACATTCATGTATAATGACACGACCAAAACTAAAAAACAAAACAATTAAATTAAAAGGCATTGATTCTACCGAAGAACATCTCGAAACCCGCGGTCATTTCCAATTAAAATTAAAACTTCCAAAATGCACTGTATCACATCAATTTCATGTTATAGATAAAATTCACTTACCATATGACGGGATCATAGGATCCGATATGCTAAACGCTCATAGCTGCAACATAGATTATAACAAAAATCTATTGTTCATTGGAAACTCTTCATTAAAATTGTACTTTCACGATCCAGCATATCTCATTCCCCCAAGAACGGAAACCATTATCGAATGTTCCGTGTTAAACCCTGAATTAAAAGAAGGAATGATCCTCGATCAAAAACTTTCTGATACTTTACTAATCGCTAATTCCTTAGTCCGCGTAAAAGCAAACAATAGAATAAATGTATCCGTAATAAATACTTCGGAAGAACCTGCAACCTTAAAATCTAACCTTAACCTAAAACTTACCTCAATTGACTCCTCTGAATTCAATAAACCTTACTTACCTGCTAACGTAAATTATACAAATGCAACAAGTAATAGCTATGCTCGTACAAAAGAAGTCCTCAGCCAGCTGCGCATTTCGCATCTTAATAAAGAAGAACAGGAAACGTTATTACAGCTGTGTTCCGATTTCTCAGATATTTTCCATCTTCCAGGAGAAAACTTAACTCATACAAACGTTTTAAAACATGAAATAAAAACTACAACTGACGTTCCTATCCATACAAAATCTTATCGATTTCCTGAAATCCATAAAGCCGAAGTTCGCAACCAAATAAATAAAATGCTTGAACAAAATATTATTGAGCCCTCTGACTCCCCGTGGTCATCTCCGATATGGGTAGTGCCAAAAAAACTAGATGCTTCCAACGTTCAAAAATGGCGAGTCGTCATTGACTACAGGAAACTCAACGACGTAACCATCGGCGATACCTACCCTATTCCCCAAATTACAGAAATTTTAGACCAACTCGGTAACAGTAAATATTTTTCAACCCTAGATTTAGCGTCCGGATTTCACCAAATACCCTTAGATGAAGCTGACAAATCTAAAACCGCATTTAATGTTCCTGAAGGCCACTTTCAATTTCTAAGAATGCCTTTTGGGCTCAAAAACGCCCCTTCTACCTTTCAAAGGCTTATGAATTCAGCCTTATCCGGCCTTCAAGGGATCCGGTGTTTTGTGTACCTCGATGATGTAGTTTGCTATTCCTATGATCTTCAATCGCATATTATTAACTTAAGATCAATATTCCAAAGAATCCGTGATTTTAACCTAAAACTTCAACCAGATAAATGCGAATTCTTACGTAGAGAAGTCTGTTACCTCGGTCATATAATAACAGAACAAGGAGTGAAACCAAATCCTGAAAAAATTAAAGCCGTTATGTCCTTTCCAGTTCCAAAAACCCCTAAAGATATTAAATCATTCTTAGGATTAGTATCATATTATAGACGTTTTATATCAGATTTTTCAAAAATAGCGAAGCCCCTTACTAGTCTTCTAAAAAAGGATATTCCCTTTAACTGGAAAAATGAACAACAGCTTTCATTCGATACCCTTAAACATAAATTGACTACTGCTCCTCTACTTGTATACCCTGACTTTTCTCAACCGTTTGTACTTACCTGTGACGCTTCAAATTACGCTGTAGGCGCTGTACTCTCCCAGGGTCCCATTGGAAAAGATCAACCTGTAGCCTTCGCATCGCGAACACTCAATAAGAGTGAATCCAATTATAGTACAACCGAAAAAGAACTATTGGCTATCCTATTCGGTTGTAAAATATTCCGCCCTTACCTTTACGGGCGCAAATTTCAAATAGTTACAGACCATAGACCTTTAAAATGGTTGTTCAATCACAAAGATCCGAGCAGCAAACTTCAACGTTGGCGGCTAAAATTAGAAGAGTTCGATTATGAGATCTTATACCGCAAAGGAAAGTTGAACTCAGCTGCAGACGCCCTTTCCAGATATCCTGTAAATCCCATTTATCCTGAAAATAATCCAGATAATAATACAAACCCTATTAATAAACCTCCGCCACAAATACAGAGATCTCCGCAGTCCTTCGGTGACATAGTTGATGATTTGCAAAGCCTCTTAGTATCTCCGCCTTCTGTTGACCCTGATTTTGTTAACCCTGAAATGGAAAAAGAATTAATGGATTACTTTGATTCCGTGAGTGATGAACGCCCCGCTGATGCCGCAGTAGACCCTCAGCCGTCGACTAGTTGGCAGAATCCTGAAACCTTACCTGTATCTGTCAACCCTGAAATACCCTTAGCATCTAAAAATATTAACTTACCTTTACCCGATAAAAACTTACCTCTGTCTCGTAGCCCCGATCCGGAAATCGCCCCAGTACCTGAAAATGTATCCCCATCTGAAATACCCTTAGCATTAAAAAATATTAACTTACCTTTAACCGATGAAAACTTACCTCTGTCTCCCAGCTCCGATCCGGAAATCACCCCTGCACCTGAAAACTTATCCTTATCCGATGAAAACTATAATCAATTCCTAAGATCACCTACAAAGTCGTATGATACTCCTATTGTAGAACACAACGAACATTTACTAAAGAGTACACAAAATCTAATCGTTATACCTACCTCTATCGACATGGACGAATCTATACCTTATATACAAGACATACTCGATAAATGTACAAATTCCCAACGTGATGAATTCTTAAAATTAGAAAGACATTTACATACCTTTTTACCCCTTACTATAGATAATAAGCATTACCTCATTTTATTCATTAAAGTGCATCATTTTGATAATTGTTCGTATCCAGATATATTTAAATCTCTTAAATTTGTCCGCGATCAAGTAATTATGTTTTATTCTACATTTAATAGTGTTAGTATATCCGACTTTAAAAACCCATTCGACAAACATTCCTTTACGAAAATTTACAACATGTTGGGCTTCTTATTTAATGGAACCAATATAACGATTCATATATACCATGGTAATATTATCTATCCTTCCCTCAGTGAAATCCCAAAGATCCTCAAAGACAACCACGATATCCCTATTGCAGGTCATCTGGGATCTCTAAGAATGCATAGTCGCATCAAAGAAAAATATTATTGGAAGAACATGCGTAGTGACATTGAAAACTATATTAAAAGGTGTCAGCCCTGCCAATCCAATAAAGCTTTGCGTAGGATCAATAGAGCACCAATGGTTATAACGTCTACCTCAACGGCTCCATTCGAAAGGTTATCCATCGATATCGTAGGCCCTCTGCCCGAAGCCGGTACAGCCAAGCTTAGATTTATTCTAACTATGCAAGACGACCTAACAAAGTTTTCACTGGCATACCCACTTCGTTGTAATACAGCCGAGGAATCTAGTGAATGTCTGGTACATTTTATTTCGTTATTCGGCATTCCTAAACACATACTTACCGACCAAGGCACCAATTTTACGGCAGAACTTTTCAAAAGGACTTGCGATTTTCTCAAAATTAAACAACTGTGGGCCTCTCCTTATCACCCACAAACGCAAGGCGCCTTAGAGAGATCCCATTCTACCTTGAAAGAATATTTAAAAACATATGTTAACGAGAGCCAGGATAATTGGCCTCGTTATGTATACACTGCAATGCTCGCTTATAATACTGCAATCCATTCGACCACTCATTACTCCCCTTATGAACTACTATTCGGACATAAACCTCAGATCCCGGATTCAGTGTATAATGATAATTCTACCGCTACTTATCCCGAATACGTTAAAATGTTGCAACATCGTATGAAACACGCTCGCGATAAAGCTCTAGAATTTATAAGAAACTCAAAATTAAGATCTAAAAACTATTATGATTCTCATTCTCGGCCTATTGAATATAAAGTCGGGGATTACGTTATGTTAAAAAACCATCTTAGGCTCCGAAAGGCCTTATCACCCTTATGGAAAGGTCCATACAAGGTGGTCAAATTACATGGTAACCATACCTTGTCCTTACTGATAAATAGACGACACGTCCGTCATCATTTCGACGAAGTCAAACGCGTGGATGTCCATGCTACAAACTCGGGTCAGGACAATTGACTTTAATTAAGTTTTTTAATTTTATAATCCTTATTATTCATTAAGTTTGAAGTAAGCTTAGTTTAAGATAGTTTTGTAGACTAATTTCGACGTCTCTTTTATTACAGCGTATTGGCTAAAGGTCAAGGTGAAGAGTTTGTTCACCAAATCAACTCGAGCCCTGGCATATACTTTGATCCAATTGGCGAACTCAAAATTAGTGTCGGTCATTTAGATATAGTAACTGCATTAGATATAACTCATATAGAACCCCATATTAAAAATATTAATTCCATATTAGGTACTTTACGTCACCTTTGCCATCAGGTTCAGCTTGAGATGTCATATAATCTTGAGTGTAACAACGTTTTAGAACCTCTGACTATAAGGTATAATGACATGGTTTCCGAAAACTCGTCTATTGCTCATTTGTTAACGAAAAGATTCAAACGGGCAGCATGGATAGGCGGTATAGGCACCCTAGCCAAAACCATCTTCGGAACCTTAGATGAGAACGACGCCATAAAATATGATAGCGCAATACAAAATTTACAAGATAACGACAAAAGATTGGCTTTCTTATTAAAGGAAAATGTTTTAGTAACGACTTCTGCTTTAAATGAATTTAATGATACTATAAGAAAAATTAAACTAAACGAAGCCAAGCTCACTGAAGCTATTGACAAGTTCTCCCTTATGTTAAAAAATACAACCATCGACTTTAATATTTTAAACATAAAAACTAATATAAATTCTATCCTAAATAGTTTAGAAGCATCCATGCTCACCCTATCATTCCAGCTACAAGATATAACAACTGCTATCATACTCAGTAGTCAAAACATTCTGCATCCCGCGATTTTACGTCCCACGCAATTATACCAAGAACTTGTCGATAACTACAGACACTTACCTATAGATTTTAAGTTACCTGTAAGTCTAACATTAAATCAAATTCATGTGTTAATGAATGTATCTAGTATAATTAGTTATAGTTTACATAATAGAATATTTTTTGTATTAAGATTGCCTTTGGTATCTCCTAAAGAATTTAGTTTATACCATAATATAGCATTACCGGTTCCGCATACACTTGTAAACCCGAATACCTTTAGTTTTATAGTTCCTACTAGTAAATACATAGCAATGACCAAAGATAAATCTGAATATTGTAACTTACAGTCACTTCAGTCATGCAGAGCGATTAACCACCGTGTATACATATGTAGTGTAATGACAGTGTTCCCTACAAGTGCAAAACCAAGCTGCGAAAGTGAAATACTATCGAGTGCTATAAAAGTGTTACCTAAACAATGTAAAACCGAATTCGTATATGGAAATTTAGACATTTGGAAACCTTTACATAACAATAATTGGATTTTTATTCAGTCTATAAGTAATAGATTGTATTTAGAGTGTCCTAATACAAAAATTGTTGAATTAAATATCCTAGGTACGGGAATTGTTAATGTCCCCGTGAATTGTGTAGCCTATAGTAAAACTACTAAGCTTATACCGAAATTAAATAATTATGTCATTAATATAACTATTGTACAACCAGATTTCAACATAATTAATGATTCATGCTGTATTTTAAATAATTATAAAAGTAAGATAAATAACGAGTCTCCTATTCAATTAGATAACATTGACCTAGACATTTTCACTACAGATACAAAATCAAAATTACAATCAATCTCATCAGAAGCAGATAAAATAATAGAACAACATCCTATTATTCAATATGAGACTCATTATTCAATAATTTTAGTCGTGCTAATATGTATCGTATTTCTGTATTTTGTTATTAAATTGTATTTTTTCATTAAATCGCGCGACCGTCTCTCCTTTGTCCTTCCTACACTTTCTTCAGCTGGTCCTATAGAACCAACTCCAGAACAAAACCCTGTTCCTCCTACACCAGATAGAACAGAACAGAAAGAATCTCGTCTTAAACTGAAGGATATTCCATCGCCCAGTTTAAGAACGAATATTTAAATCCATTTTCATACTTATCCCCCTTTCTCCTTCTTTTGCTTCCTAAACATCGAAATAAAACCCCGATGTTTAGTCTACCCCAGGGAGGTGTTACACCTAGTCCAACTAGCCCTTTCTGCTCACTACATCACTACTCCTGCAGACTCAGCACTCCTTAGCGTCCAGTCCAAGCAACCATTCCCCATAGTCAGTCTCACTCCAGCTTCCTAATTCTCCGGTCGTGTCGCCCCACAAATCAAATCTTTTTTAAAAACCCTTTTTCATTGAGGCTCGTAACAGAACGCAGCGCCCCTCACGGGCTCATCTCTTGGGGGACGTGTACCATCCCCCTTCACCATCCGGTGCTTACGGCAAGATGAAGCCACACATCCCGCCGTCCTTCTCGGGGCATAGTCATTTGGCCTGTAAGTAAAATTCTATCGCAAGTCGCTGTGGGCTTATTTTACTTAGATAAGGTTTGTATTAAATAAAAACAAACACGTTACATGATGCGTTGTACAAACCCCGTTTCTTCTTCTTTATCGTATCATAATATTTGACAAGGGGGGGCTTGTCAAATGTTACCTGTCCTCTAATTGCGTTACGTAACAATTGAACACTCCCTATGGGAAAATGGATTAAAAGGATAATGTTCATTTATCTTCCAGGAAAAGCATACGCCATGACATTAATGAAGATTATGCTAGCTCGCACGTGTCAGAACTATCGCTTCACGGCGGACTGCAGCAAAATGGAGTTTAGGGCCGATGTGATGTTGAAGCCCGTAGGAGGTTACTTCGTGAAGTGTTATAAACGTTGACATTAGTACAATGAAGCTTATATTAATAGGGTCATAACTGTAAATATTAAGTAACCTTTATAGGTATACTTATATATACATACATACACACACATACATGCACAACACATACACTCAGACTCACATAACAAATAAGCTTATTCTATTGAAATTTAGTTTTTTATTTTTGTTCTTTTTTATCATCTTTTGTTTGTAACCTAAATATATATATTTGCAATCCATAACTGTACCTACTAGGAGGTTTAGAGCGGGGCACCCAGTAATACAGGATTACCCAGTACAGGGGCCCTGTCTATGTGCTGTAACGGAAAAAATGTTTTGAATAAGTATTTTTATTTATTTTATTTATTTATTATTTATAGGTTCAATTATTTGAAAATAAATTGTAAGCGTATGAAAAGGGAATTAATATATTAAGTAGAAGTCTTGGTTAAGAAATGTTCGTCGTAGTTCCTTATTTACCTCTAACTTTTGAAATTTGTCAAAAAATGTAGAAATTTATACTAATTTACAAAGCTTAGAGCTCACTTTCAGTGACACACATACCTACCAGAAGATTTTTTGTAACATTCAATTCAAAAATAATAAAGTTAATCTAATATTTTAATATTCTTTTTTGTGATGTCAGTGTATCTGTATGTGTGGACCCTAGTATGTGTCAGTAAAAATACCCAAAAAACTTTATCTACCCAGTATTTTTTTATGAAGTATTCAGATTGTAAACCTGTACTTAAAGGTAATTTAGGAATTGAATTAAAATTGACTTTACTAATAAAGACTCAATTCCATTTCACTAATTTTCTAACTTCAATATTGATAAAAATTCTGAATATTTGTACCTAAACTTCAAAAATGATAACTATGTACTTAAATCCATTCGTAATAGAGGGCTTGTTTCACCTTCCTTACCTCTCAAACGAACATCTTTGATTCTCCTGATCCCGCCACAAGTCTTTTTCCTACCCATTTTGAGCTTTATTGACAAATAATCATCTAATTTAATAATAACTTTAAAAATTCAACAATCACTCATTAAACTAACATTACAAGGAAATAGCATTAAACACGTGCTGGCTAACGTAAACAACTAGACGATACACGACTGCACGTCACTAGGGGATGTGCGGGGTAAGAAGCGAGATGCGGGGTATTGAACCACTTTTGTTTTATGCGCCTAATTGTTGTGGTCAAGTAATACAATACTTTTATATAAATTACGTGCGGCAGCTTTAACTGCACACTCGAATGGTTTTATTAGTCAGATTCTCACTTCGGTCCTTTGTTAGCAGTGTTAGCCTGATATTTTTACGTGTGAGTGATAAAAATGTTTTCGTTTCTGTTTACCGGATTCTTACTTTGGTTTATTTATTATGTTATTAAGAAATATATCTTCGTTCCATCGTGCCCAAGAGTTCCTAGCGTGCCCAATTTTTGGAGCGAAGTTTCGCTCATATACAAAAGTGATTTTAAAAGTAAGTATTAATAATATATTTAATTGCAACAATAAGTAGGTTGCCCCGATTACATATATTTTAAGGCCATCAATATCAAAGCTACGTTGATAAACAAATTCAAAAGCAAATTTAAAATAATGATTTACTAATTTATTCTTATGTAAAAAATATTTTTATCGTACATTTTTTTACTTCAGATATTCATTTTTTAGTCTATAATAAT
Source organism: Spicauda simplicius (assembly GCA_949699795.1). Lineage (NCBI taxonomy): Eukaryota > Metazoa > Arthropoda > Insecta > Lepidoptera > Hesperiidae > Spicauda > Spicauda simplicius. The sequence continues at coordinate 9,396,168 of OX453079.1, forward strand.
TTCAATTTTAATAGTAAAGGAAATGTTTTGATTATTCATAGAAATTCATTTATAAAAAAAAACTAAATGCTTTTAGCGCATGTACATGTAGAGACTTTACAAAGTTATTCTATGATTTATTTTGTAACCCGACCATTTCAAATATATATATATATATATATATATATATATATATATATATATATATATATATATATATATATTTCAAGGGGGAAACCTTCAAAAGGCACCCGACGTCGTGGGAGCGACGCAGGGTGATGTGGGATTTTTACCGCACTAAAACCCCCCCGGTGGCCGTCCTCGGAACTCGGTCCGACCGCAACCGGAATCTTCTGAGCGCGTTGCCCCATTGGGCTCCTCCTAGATGGGCGGCTGGGCCCACCGCTCCGTCTAGTCTTTACGACGGTATGCGACCACATATACCGCCGTCCTTCCCGGGATCGCCTGACCGAACGGTTCGAGCTCCCACTCTAGCCGCCTGCAACCTCGGAAGCCCCTTTCATAGTCATCTCTTACGACAGGCAGGGGATGCCGTAGCCCTATTCTTATCCCGGAACTACAGGAACAACCATTTCGAATATAGACTAATATTAAGTTCCATTTTGCATTGAAATAAGCAGATTTCGAAATACAATTTTAACCCCTATCACCTTCTCTTAGGAGCAGATTTTTCAAAAACTGTGCAATTGGTGTTTCATTCTATAAAACCACAAACCCAAATACTAAGTCTGATACTATTACAAAGTCATTGACCTTGCATGAAAATTGAAAGTCATTGAACTAGCAAACATACTTGCAACCCCTATTATTCGGATTCCTCTTGTTTTACTAATTTTAGTTGGAATAAAGTCATTTCACATAATTATTCATTTGACCGAATATTTGATTGCCATAATTTTATTTTTTATCATCATTTGTTTCGAATAATATCTTTTTATCGAATGTTCAAATGCGCTAATTTGAATTAAAGTAATGTTAACTAGGCTAATATTGATTTTGTTTTGTAAATAAAAAAGTTGCAAATATTTACAACGTATTCTATAACTAATCAACTATGTAAATGGGTTAGGTTAGCGAGGAGCGAAGCGTCGAGCGTGTTAGGATAACAGGAACTATGCCAGAACCGACTTTAGGGCGTTTATAACCACTTGAACATAATGAACATTGTATAAAATAAATATTCGATCAAATGAACACTATGTCAATCAATATTAGACAAAAAAATATTCAATCAAATGAAAATTATGTCAAAAGATATTATACAAACTGATTATTAACATAAACGTTGTTCGATTTAGTAAAATTATATCAATAGTTGTTATACGAAACAAGGGTAAACCTATTTCCTTAATTTTGGTTCATAACCCAAAATCGTTAAATTAAATTTTCCATTGTATCAAATCACAAAGCTATTGACTAAATTTCATTGACACTGTATGAATATTGGAGGAATAAAAAACCTTTAACCCCGTATTTCACATACCTTTTTTTGTATGACGACCCGTGTGGCGGAGCGGTTACCATACCTGTCTGACGCGCAATGGGTCCCGGGTTCGATTCCCGGCCAGACAGGTATCTGAATGATGAGTTTAGATTCATGTTCTGGGTCTGGGTGTTTGTGTATTCGTCTTGTGTGTCCATGGTACCCACGACACAGGAGAAAATCCTAGTGTGAGACTATGAGTGTAGATAGCGTGTGTGTGAGCGTGTGTGTTTGTTTTCGAGGGAAACCTTCAAAAGGTACCCGTGGAAGCGACGCGGGTTATGTGGGATTCTTACCGCGTTAAAACCCCCCGGTGGCCTTCCTCAGCGCTGCGTGCGGGACTCTGGGATCTCCAATGGACCGCGACCGGAGTCCTCCGAGCGCGATGCCTATTTCAGGCTCTCCCATGGTGAGCGAATACGATCACCGCGCCTTTTATTATTTACGGCGGCATGTGACCACACATGCCACCGTCCTTCCCGGGGTCGCTTGGCTGGACGGTTAGAGCTTCAACTCTAGCCGCCAGAAATACCTACAGCTAAATTTGTTTTCATGTAATGACTAATGTTGGCTGCGCGTTTTACAGTTAAATACACCATGCAAAAATTCATTACGATCTAACGAACCTTTTTCATGTTGCTACCGGTTAAATTATGAAAAAGAGATTACGTTTTTGACCATTAACATGTCCTCAACGCATTATTGTTCCACTGCTGGGCACGGGTCTTCGCTCAGAATGAGAGAGTTTTAGGCCATAGTCCACCGTGCTGGCCAAGTGCGAATTGGTGGACATCACACACCTCCGAAAACTTTTTAAAAAAAACTCTCGGGTGTGTAGGTTTCCTCACGATGTTTTCCTTTACCAAAAAACAGTGATAATTAATTTCTAATACGCACATAATTTTAGAAAAATCAGTTGTGCCTGGGTTTGAACCAGCCGTACGAGAGGGCAAGTTTCAACCATTAGGCTATCACTGCTCTATTAGCATTAACATGTAAGCATAGCTAAAATAAATGAGTAGGAATTCTATCTATAGTACGTGGTGCCAAATTTCAACGAAATACAGTCGGTTTTTTTTGCATCAAATAGTAACAAACACGTAAATTCTCACAAAACTTAATTTTATAACACTAATAAGATAAATAAGAAATAAGATAAGATTAGCAAACGGTCTTTATGTAGATAGATTGGGTTTATCAGATTGTGCAGGCGCGTAGACCGTAGCGAGTTAAAGGACCATCTTAATAAGTATTACGAGACCACAACAATTAGGCGCATGAAACAAAAGCGGTTCCGTACCCCGCATCTCGCTTCTTACCCCGCGCATCCCCTAGTGACGTGCAGTCGTGTATTGTCTAGGTGTTTATGTTAGTCAGCACGTGTTGAATGTTATTTCGTTATAATGTAAGTTTATTGAGTGATTGTTGAATTTTTAAAGTTATTATTAAATTAGTTGACTATTCATCAATTAACTTCAAAATGGGTAGGAAAAAGAATATTCGTGGAGGAGAAAGAACTCTTACATTCAAAATATGCATTTTTTTAACAAGAGAAGATGGCTCAGTATTCCTGTGTCCCAAGTCGAAAATCGAGTGTGTGCTGCAACAGGCATTAGTCTCTTACACAAATAAAAAAAGAAAGAAAATATTCCACGTTTGCGAATATATTTAAACACATGAAAGTGCTTTAGTAAATACACGACTATTAAACATATACCACTATGGCGTATGTTTTAATAATGATATACCTACATAGGTACTCTTGGTATTTGGTAATAGAATATACTTCGTATCGGGCTGGGAAATCCCTAGTTCTAATGACGTTTCAACTGTCATGCGCCTAATTGTTTTGGTCGAGTAGTAAATACCTATACTCAATAGTACTAGACTCTAATTCTACATGAATACAAATCAGTAGAAAAGATAGTGAGGAAACATGTTGATTACCGTTTACAAAAAGTTCTCAAGGCTATGTAGATACCCAAATTGCATTGTCTGGTATGATGGACTTTTATGAAAATATGATACCCAATGCTACGTGGCCACTGCCTCCCATTTACATCTGTGAGCAATCCCAGGTAAAGATCTTATCTGATGTTTGCGCTATATATTTAGATCTACCCCTGAGGATTAAGTGAGTCTTCCTTACTACATACTTTAAACCAGAATCCAGCAGCACTTAATAGGTACTGCTTTTATATAGCAGAAATAGGAATCGCAACAATTACTCTGAGATTTTACAAAGGGTTCTAATATCTTGCAAATATAGTATGGACTATAGCCTGAAGCAGAGATGGGCACAATCTGTCTTGTCAGCCAAATTTAAGGACAGTTGTCGAAATGGTAGGGCTTAGGCAGCACGGCGTGGCGCACGTTTCTCTACTAACAAACATGCTCCGTAATATACGGGTATTACCAAAAGCATAGCGTGGGTTTAAGCTGCCCTCTGTGAAATAGGTATATGGCTGCCTAAAACTACACATCCTGAAAGTACCAAATACTATTTGCCGTTCAAGAAATCAATCAGTCAACGAAGATGGATTGATGAACGCCAAGGATGAATCCTTAGGCGTTTTATGATCAAATAAACTTTTTTTATATGTCTGTAGCAGCAAACGAGCATGCAGTCCACCTGATGGTAAGTGGTCACTGCCGCCCATGGACAGCTGTTATCAACTTTATAAAGAACGGTTCTATCTGAAATCAATCTCAAATGCGTTGCTATTTCCGAGGACTATGATTATCGCCTCATGTGAAAGTGTGCCGGCAACTACACCCTACGAAACGCAAGAAATGCTTCACGCTAGAAATAGGTGTGGCGGTGGTACTTCCCCGGTCGAACTACACTGGTTCTACCACGTTAAATCTAAGCGCTAGTATGCAATTTTACCTCTTTATATTAGCTATATGTATATATGTATGTAAGGGAATCTTTGAGCTCAATTTTCACTGATTTCCACAATTCTGCACACGTATCAAGGGCCGATGACAGTGCAATATGAAAAAAAAATTCTTCACAAAAGAGTTTCAATTTTTACTAAAATCCATCTATTTTAAACTATTTTTTTATCATAGAACATCATATAAAAATTCAACAGATTCAAAAAAAATCTTAGAATACATTAACATTAATATCTACATGTTTAGATAAAAACGTAATTATCATAGTTAAACTTTTCAGAATAGTTTTTTGTCTTGAAAGGAAGTTAATTATATACATTTAAAGTGTTCTAACTTTTTTATTACAGAAAATTTTAATTTAGTAAAAAGTGTCGGAAATTTTACAAACATGAATAATGGCATTTCCAAATTAAGATTGGGACCAGCTCCAATATACTGTAAGTAATAATTATATTATTAATATTAATGAGTAATAACACGTACCAATAACCACTATTTAAATATTTGTAAAAAATATTACAACATAAGGTGCCACAAAAAAAGCATACGAGACTTTCAAATTAGAAAATTGTTGCAGTAAAATTTGACAAGAGGGTCCACACTCAGCCTCACCGCGGCGAACCACGGCCACTGATTTTCAGTGTGTCCCAAATCGAACAGCTCGGTCGAATGGTGCGTTGGCAAAATAGAATACAAAGAAAATATACATAGCAATACATAAAATTAAAACGTAACTAATTGACATGTGTGATACTATAATTAGGATTTTAGGATATAGACATAGATTTTATATTAGGATTTTTACTGTGTGGGTGCCATGGACACACACAAAGACCAACAACAATAACAACAACAACAACAACAACAACAACACAACACAACTGGCATTGTGACTGTTTTTATCACGCGTTTTCAAGTATTGATATGTTTTTTTATATCTGACTGAAGTAGCAAACGAGCATTTAGCCCACCTGATGGTAAGTGTCACTGCTGCCCATGGACATCTGCAATCAACTTCATACAGAATATGGGTTCTATCTGAAGTCAATCACAGATGCGTTGCTACTCCCGAGGACTATGATGGTCGGATCATATAAAAGTGTGCCGGGAACCACACGCTTCCATCGAAACACAAGAAATGCACTGGCAAGGCGTCATTATCTTGCAACCATCTTAGTCCACAGAAATAGCAACGCGTCTGTTATTGACTTCAGGCAGACCTACTATCCATGATTTGCAGTAACCACTTATCAGCAGACTGCATGTTCGTTTACTGCATCAATTCTATAAAAAACAAATAATTCTTACTTACAGTTATATCAAACGCAGAAGATGCTGCCACAGTCCTCAACAATTGCCTGGATAAGATGTTTGTATATGATTTAGTTGTACCTTATCTTGGGAAAGAAATAGTTGCAGCGAACGGTAAGTAATAATAATACAGCCTTATAAAAATATTTTGTAGAAAAACCGCGTTTTGTGTTAGTTTAGGGACCAATGAATTCCTGACCTCAAAAATGTTATTTTAAATGATTAAACCTTAATAACTTATGACTAGCTTCCAACATTAGATCCAATTACGCAACGACTGACGTGGCGGAACGGTTACCATACCGGGCTGACGCGTAATGGATCCCGGGTTCGATTCCCGGGCAGTCAGGTAACTGAATGATGAGTTTAGATTCATGTACTGGGTCTGGGTGTTTGTGTATTTCTTCTGTGTGTCCGTGGTACCCACGACACAGGAGAGAATCCTAGTGTGGGCTATGAGTGTAAAATGCATGTGTAATAAAAAAAATACTCAAATTCTCTAAACACCACATCACCACAAATTTCTAATTAAAAATACCACTTCCAGTGTGTGTTCGACCGGGGAGGTACCACCGCCACACCTATTTCTAGCGTGAAGCAGTTCTTGAGTTTCGATGGGTGTGGTTGCCGGTTCACTTTTATATGAAACTACCATCTTAGTCCTCGGGAGTAACAACACATCTGCGACGGGCTACATAGGAACCCTTTTGTATAAAGTTGCTTACGATGTCCATGGACAGCAGTGCCCACTTACCATCAGGTGAACTGCAAGGTCGTTTGCTGCTACATTGTGATACTTCATCCTTTGGTAACTTCTGAAAAACCAGCCCGTTGGTTCTGGAGAACATTAGCCTGTATATGTACAACACTGGTATATTTATACAATTTCAAAATACATTCGGGCAGAGTAACGTCTTCCACTTGTACCTGTTGGAATGATCCACATTATGACGATACCCCCTCTTTTATACTAAACATGACAGACGTTAAGGAAACCGTCACAGATACAAAAACATTACTATTAATCTATTACATTACATAAAAATTAAATATATGCATTTATAATATTTATTTATATCATTTCGGTTTAAAGATTCTTTATTTCTCATAAGACATACGTTACAGTAAATATCACTTAAAATGAGAAACTTAACTAACTTAAATTATACATATTTATATTTTGATTCGGCTAAATTATTGCTTTTCAGTGCAAGATTGAGGGTACATGTCTGTGCGAGCGCGCGCGCGTGTGTGTGTGTTCGCGTGTTTTACTGATTAATAATTTATATTTATTTGTATTGTGACTTCTACTGATTTATGCTATTTGTAATCACAAGACACGATCGATTTAAATACAATTATTATATAGATGCTTATTGATCTTTATAACTAATGTGGTCATGAGTTTAATAGTGTCCCCAGGCAAGCTACTTGTTGGTTGGTTGATTGGTAATACAAGCTTATGCTCCTCCCACAGCTGGGCACAGTTAAACAAATTATTAATATCGTTAATCCCTAATCCGTTAAAAAAAAACATGCGTGCGTACAAAGTACACATGTCAGAAGTGAAACTTCTTTGGCGAACTAATTTATAAATCTTGTTTATATTTATACAAACCTAAAACTTTAAATTTCCAAGATTAAGAGGAAGGGAAAAAGGCGTGATACGACGTTCGCTCTGTCTCACTTTTTCTCTCAATCTTTCTCACTCGCTTGCTCCCTACTCTCACTCCACGGCTAGTTGCTCATGCTACGTTCGCCCTGTCTTACTCTCTCTCAATCGGTCTCGATCACTCTCTCTCTCTTTTCCGACACTTCCGTTGCATACCGGCGTGACGTTTCATCTGTAAAAATTTTACCCTCATGCGCCTAAAGAAGTTTCACTTCAAAAAAGTTAACTACGTTTAAAAAATAACGACCCGCGTGGCGGAGCGGTATCCACGCCGTTCTGACGCGCAAAGGGTGCGGTCTGAATTAACGATTAAAGAATTAAGGAGTTAATGCCCAGTATGGTTCTTCTGTATTCATAAGTGGTTTGTCGGGAATATAAGAATTTAAATTTAACTTTTGAAGTACCTACTTTAACACGGTACAACGATTTAACAGCAAAACTGTATATAAAATTACATGCAAGACAATAAAAGCAACTTAATATGCAAATAAATTACATGAAAATAACATTTAAATTTACAAACGCAAAACTACTCAACCTTTTTATTATACTTTTTATGCAACTTTATGGATCACGATAACCAAGATTATAAAAAAAAGGAAATATGTAAGATAATAATAATGATAACCTTCATTATGTTCAACAGAACAAGATGTACCTACGCCAAAGGCTTTTAAGTCATCGTTTTAAAACAATTACCAATAGGAAAAAGTAATAATACCATTATTGTTTACTTAAAAAATACATCTATAATAAAATTTTCAACTAATTTCCTGATTTTACTGAATAATATTCAGTAAATACAAATCCCACCAATTCCACCAATGTCCACCAGTTCGCAATTAGCCAGCGCGGTAGACTATGGCCTAAAACTCTCTCATTCTGACAAAAGACCCGTGCCCAGCAGTAGGTCAATAATGGGTTGTACCCCCAAATCAAAATCCAAACGTTTTACACCAAATATAATAAACAGAAAATAAGCAAACAGTCTGGAAAATAATTACGATTATTTAAAATTTAAAAAAATAAATTAGGTCATAACAAAGGAATATTTAATACAGAAGAAGAACCAGAACTTATTCTATTTTAAATATTCCTTATATTTAATACAGAATAAGTTCTCGTTTAAGAAGTTACGAACCTCGGTTTAAGAAGTTACGTAAGAATTTGAAATATTGTTTTTAAATGTCCGTAAGCTACAATCTTTAACATCATCCCCAACTTAAGCTGTGATTTGTCTTAAAAATAATTTAAAGACTTCAAATTTTGAACTAGGCAAGCAAGAGTTAATAAAACAGTATATCGCTCAACCTCTAGAAAACTGTCATAATACAAGAAATCATTGTTTTGAGTTAAAAATGCAGTTTGATTCCATTTTTTCTCTTCTAACGATCGATTAAACCGCCACAATTTTAGTGTGAGTAGTTCACAAAAGATGGCGTAAATGTTTGTAAGTGAGCATTAGCGTTCATTGAGGAACAAAATAATAAAAAAACGATTATCTCAAAACTTGTTTTTTTTTGTTATGACCGTTTTTCAGAGGAAAAGCGATATGGTAAAAACTATAGAATTAACAGTGAAAAATATAGAATTCCTGTAGTATCAGTCAAAGCTTTTGAATAAGTCTATGTTTGACACTTTCACAGCATTATGTCTCCTGACAATTTGCTATGGGATAGTGCTGTTGATATAGATTACATATTTTTTGTACAAGTAAGAAATAAGGACAACAGTGGTGTTTAAAATTTAGTAAGAGTTTTTGTAATTTTTTTTATTTATTTTTTATATTTATATGTCAGGTAAAGATGCCCGAAAAATTCTGGAAAAATCAAATGTGATTCATTACTAACTATAAGCCTTTTTTTGTTCTAGAAGACCTTTTTGTTAAGTTGAAGAATGTAAGAAATGTAAGAAATCCGCCAAATTGGAAAAATGTAGATGTAAAAAAGAATTATCTCAGCGTGATTCCTGAACATCCAAATAAACAAAAAATAAAATAAAGACATAAATAAAATAAAGAAGTAGTTTAATTTTGGGAAAGATTTGTAAAAGTACTTTTTTTTAGCGGAAGTCTACAAGAAGAACAAACGTGTGTTGGAGCCGGCGTTTAAACCTAACATCCTGAATGAATTCTTTGATGTATTAAATGAACAAGCTTCGCGACTTCTTACTAAACTATCTAAAAAGTCAGATATTGGAGAAGTAGATATTTCACCCGATATTTTGAGAGTTACTCTGGAGTCTGTATGTCGTAAGTATTTTAAGACAATAGATATTAGATGGTGTGTTAGCCCATCGGTATGAATTGCTCCTCCAGCCTTCAGAGTCTTGGATTTATATTTCTGAATCACATTTTTTTAACGTTGCAATCGAGCATGCAGTCGACAGTAAGTGATTACTACTTACTACTGTAACCAACTTCATATAAAAAATGTTTTTGAATCAATAGAAATCGATTACAGATGAGATGCGACTCTTGAGGACGCTTCCTAGTTGACCGACTAATAGAAAAGTGAGACGGCATCAACACGGCATCACTTTTACCGAATCGCAAGAGTTGCTCCACGCTAGAAATGGGTGTGGCGGTAGTTTTTTTGTTCTTGAGGGAGAAACTTTCAAAATGTACCCAACGCCGCAGGAGCAAACGACGGGATTTTTATCGCACTAAAACTTAGCGCTGCAAAGAGGAGTCCGGGATCTCCAAAAGAACGCAACTGGAGTCCCCTGAGCGCGTTGCTCCATCAGGCTCCTCTCATATGGACGGCTAGGACCACCGCACCATCTGATCTTTACGACGAATCTAGTCTAAACGAAGGTATGCGACCACGCATACCGCCGTCCTACCTGTGGTTGCCTGACCGAACGGTTCGAGCTCCGACTCTAGACGCCCGCAACCCCGAAAGCCCCTTTAGTCACCTCTTACGACAGGCAGGGGATATCGTAGCCCAACTTTAATCCCGGAACTACAGGGACGCAGTATTAGGATATGCTTGGGTCACATTCATACATGACGACCACCTTAACAGTCAAGAGTAGCAACGCATCCGTGATTAATTTCACCACTGTTTCATATGAAGTTGCTTATCCATGGATATGGCAATGACCATGATGTGAAATGTTAGTTTGGTTCTTTAATCTTGTAAAAAAACACCAAAGAAATATATATAGCGTTTTTTTTACAGAAGCGACAATGGGCTTAAACATAAACAGTGGAGATATCGTTAGCGACCAATATGTAGAAGAAGTGCATACAGTTCTAGATACTCTTACTAAAAGGTTTCAAAAACCGTGGCTGATTCCAGACTTTATATTCAAGTACAGTAGCCTAAAGAAAGAGCAGGATGAAGCCTTAAGAGCTGTTTGGAAATTGTCGGAAGATGTAAGTAAAACTATATTATAAATAATAAAAATAAACCAATTTATTATTCTTTTTATAATCCATTACAACTAAAATCCATACCATAAGCCCATAAAAATATAACTACAACTTGTCGGCCATCTTGAGACGTCCGCCATTTTGGATTTAGGTTTCTGAACTAATCTTGCACTGCCATCCAAATTAACCATATAAAAAATAAGATGCTTAGAAAAAGAAAATACATTAGACAAACACTTTGAGTTTCTTGCCGGATCTTCTCATTTGAGTTCGTGTTCCGTTCCGGTGATAGTGTAAGAAATAAAAATAAAAATATTGTTAAACTTCGGTTTATTTGAGTTTATTGGTTTTAAACTCAGTTGCCCGATATGACCTCCACTTGTGCAAAATTTGCAAGGTAAAATTAAAAACCTTGTAAAACAATAAATAAAGTGTTTCAAAGAGACTTCATTTTGCAGATGGTTGCCCGAAGAAAAAGTGAATACTTAAATAGAATGAAGAATAATGAACCATTTAATTATAAAGGTCGGTAACATTCTTTTTTATTGGTATTTAAAAATGTTACTGAGCAATGATAGCCTAATGGTTGAAACTCTCTCAATCGATAGTCCTATTAAATTCCAGGCAAATTTTAGATTTTCCTAGGATTAAGTGGATATTTTAAATTAGCATTGCTTTACAATGCAGAGAAATATCAAAGAGAAATAGGCGTGGCGTTGATTCTACATTCTTGCTATTTATAAAATAATTGCTTTTCATTCTAGATAGAAAATTCAAAAGCTTCTTGGACGTTATAATAGAGAAGAGCATAAGCGAAGACGAAGTCGGATACACAGATGTTCAATTGAAACACATTGTGGATAATTTACTGGTTGCGGGTTTTGATTCAAGCAGTTATGGATTTCTCTTCGCGTTGATATACCTCGGTTCGAACCCGGATATTCAGGATAAGGTTTATCAAGAGTAAGTTTCAGTTATGGTCATATATACAAGGTTGACAAGGGCCATCTGGTAAGTTTCCATCCTAGGATGCTTAAAGCAAGAAAATAATAGTTTATTTTTTATTTTTTTGTTTTTAATATAATCCTACTCAAGTAAAACAAACTGATTAGTTAATTAGATAAAAGATCGTTAAACGTTATAAGATAGTTATAAGAAATGAGACCTTTCTCCACCTACAAACTACACTTGCAGTTTGGCGGACGATATGATTATGTATATTTTGATCACTGTGAGTTAAAAAAATAAATAAATAAATAAACCTTTAGGTTGGCCACTTATCAGACTCGTAGGACCAGTGTAGATTCACCGGAGAAGTACTACCGCTACACTTATTTCTAGCGTAAAGCAGATCTTGCGTTTTGCTGGAAGGCTGTGGTTGCCAGCTTACTTTATATGACTCAGGAGTAGCAAAGCATCTGTAATTTACTTCAAATATAACCTCTACGATTTGCTATGAAATTGCTTACTGATGTCAATTTGCTGTAGTAATAAATTTCAATATGCAGGACTTTGTAGGAAATACAAATACAAAATGTCCTATGCCCTTTTGCGTCAAAGGGAATAACATATTTTTAAATTGCAGAATCTTGACGGTTATTGGAGATAAAGAGAAAATAGACAAGAATGATTTGCAAGAACTTAAATACATCGACGCAGTTATAAAGGAAACTTTAAGGCTCTATCCAATTGCCCCGGTGATAGGTCGGTATGCAGCCAAAGACGTACAATTTCGTGAGTATCATCACCAACTACTTAATTACATTGTGAAATAATACAAAAACAAAGCAATTTTTTGGAACGAAGTTCCTAACGGCAGGCTTGAAATTGATTGTCCCTGTAGGTCCGGGACCAGCATAGGGCTACGGTATCCCCTGCCTGTCGTTAGAGTCGACTAAAAGGGGCATCAGGGATTGCGGGCGGTAAGAGTGTGAGCTCGAAACGTCCAGCTCAGCGACCCTGTGTAGGACGACGGCATATGTGGCCACATGCTGTCGTAAAACCAGGAAGCGCACTGTGTACAATGCTCACTGGGAAGAGCCCAAAGGGGGCATCGCGCTCGGAGGAATCTGGTTGTAGTCCATTGGAGATCCCAGAGTCTTCCACGTAGCGCTGACAATGGCCACCGGGGGAGTTTTAGTGAGGTAAATCCAACATAACCCGGCGTTGCTCCCACAGCGTCGGGTAACTTTTGCAGATTTCCTTCTCGAAAACAAAATTCGTCGGTCGTTGCGATGGCTAAAATCAACGAATTAAACTTCAAATTGTTCCCTCAACCACCATATTGACCAGATTTAGTCCCCTAAGATAGATCTGTGTCCTAAATTCAAAAAATGGCTTGGTGATAAAAAAAATTAGAAGCAACACAGAAGTCATCCATGTTGTAAATGAGTATTTTGAGGGACTGGACGAATCGGACTATAAAAATGGTATCACTTTATTGGAGCATTGTTATGAAAGATGTATTAGTGTTGATGGAGAATATGTTGGAAACTAAAACGATTTTTTTTAAGTTTTTTCATTATCAGGCCGGAAACTTTTCACCCCACCCTCGTATGTAAACACACAACGTCAGAAATGTCAGTGTCTTTGTCAAAATACCCGCTATTGCTTTTAAATGCGGTTTAGCTAATTAAACCTCTTTTGATATAACGAGTGCGTTCTAAATTACTTGAAAATTAATACATTTTATTGAATGGACAATATGAAGTTTAGTTTTTAATTTAAATTACGGTCGAATTTCGACCGATGTGACGGGTGACTAGTACCTATGATTACCTCTTCGTTGGACTCATCAAATATATGCCATGCATAATTTTTCTTGTGATTCTTTCCAGGAAATAACGTTAAGATATCGAAAGGCAGCTCCATGGTCATCCTCGTTTGGTCACTCAATAGGAACCCGGAGTACTGGGGTCCTGATGCCGACGAGTTCAAACCGGAGAGATGGCTGTCCCCAAACACGTTACCAGATCACCCGGCCGCGTTTGCCACGTTTGCTCCCGGGAGAAGGACTTGCACAGGTATGTTACTATCGTCCCTGTAGTTCCGTTATCAGAATAGAGCTACGGTGCCCCCTGCCTGTCGTAAGAGGCTGCTAAAACAGGCTTCCGGAAGCGAGTGGCAAGAGTGTCAGCTCGAGTCATCCAGGTAAGCGACCCCGAGAAGGATGGCGTCTGATCTTACAAAGACTATGGTCGCTTATAAAAGTGCGCCACCCACCACAACCTTCCATCATAATGTAAGAACTGCTTTACGCTAGAGATAAATGTGGCGGGGGTAGATGCGATGTCATATCCCAGGACCCAATGCTCTTTCATTTTATACCAGACTATAATCTGTAATCTTCCATTTTTTATAAGGCGGCCATCTTGAATTTGAATATTTTTCGTGGCTTATGTGTTCTACAAATTAAGCCCTTTCATTTGATATCTATATTGGGTATATTGTACAAATATATGTTTCTTCCATTTTTTTTTTGATGCCGGTCGTCTTGAATTTTTTTCATATTGTACACTATGTTACTGGAAGAAAGGCGGCATGTGTGACCGCATACCGTAAAGTCCAGACGGAGTGATGGGCCCAGCCAGTCACCTTAGAGGAGCCCGATGAGGCAACGCGTGCAGAGGACTCTAGTTTGGTTTCTTTGGAGATCCCGGAGTCCTCTTTTTATGAGCTTTTATATGATAGAAAATTGTACGACGCAACAAAATGATGGGTTTGACTACTGCAAAATTTATTTTTTACTTTTCAGTGCATTTAAATAAAAGCTTGATTTAAAAAATATTATTTTATATGATATATAAAATAATATATTTTAGAGTGTAACAAATTTGCTGAATTTATTAATATTTTTCTTAAGTATTTATTTCTTTGAATATTTCTTTGTGTGAAGATTTTGGTCTCAGATTATAAATGGGTCGAACATTTTATTATGTAACGGGTAGTCCCGATATACGATTTTTGAATTCCTTTCTGCCGATATTTCGACCCAGTTGGGTCGAACGGCCCTCTTCTCCAATACAAAAATAGTATTAAGTTCAGAAGAACACCCCCACAGCAGTATACCAATGTAATATGTAATATACAGCAGAAAATGCTGTGAAAGTAACTAAAATTACTTATTCTACCTGTTATCCGTTAAATGTGTGATTTTGTCACAGAATATACCGCCAAACTTAGTCTATCCAATAATTCTTCAATGTAGGGACCCCATTTCAATTTGGCATCTAAAGTAACGCCTAGAAAGATGAATTCACCAGATCCATAAGTTAACTTTTTATTACTCATGTAAAAGATGGTACAAAAAATTTATACAAAGAAAAAATATGTAGGTATACGCGACGAATATACAATCTCCTTCCTTTGGGAAGTTGATTAAAAAACAACACACCGACTGAGTTTATTGCTGGATCTTCTCAGTTGAGGTCGTGTACCGGTGGTAAAATAAGAAAAAAATATAACTGACAAATTTGTAAGTACCCCGTAGGCCTATGCAAAAATTATGCATTTAATTAAAATGCATTTAATCAAACGATCCACTCTACTTAGGATAAGCGGTCATTCTCATGTGGATCTGTAAGCAACTTCATCTATATTAAGTTGCTTTTTTTTTTATTTCACTGAAGTAGCAAAAGAGCATGCAGTCCACCTGATGGTAAGTGGTCACTGCCGCCCATAGACATCTGTAATCAACTTCATACAGAACATGGGTTCTATCTGAAGTCAATCACAGATGTGTTGCTACTCCCGAGGACTAAGATGGTCGCCTCATATAAAAGTGCTTCACGCTAGAAATAGGTGTGGCGGTGGTACCTTCCCGGTCGAGCTACACTGGTTCTATCACCTTATTGACCGACTTCAGATGCTTTGCTACTCCCGAGGAGTAATATGGTCGCCTCGGACATAAGCAGAGAGATCTATTCCTGTATATCCTGTAGATCTATTCCTAGCAGAGAGATCTATATAATACCAAAAAACTAATACCACTGGTATAAGTTAATTATCCCAGTAAATTTCTATTCAGAACGAATACCACTCATAAACGAATCCCAAAATTATTAAAATGTTATAAAGGTAATGTGTACAAATTTTTACTTTGGCTGACCCATGTCCGGCTAATTCTTTATTACTTCCCAAAACTTTACACATATGTGTCATATATCGTTACATTCGTCTTAAAAAGATCTATAAAGCCATACAATTCTTATTCTTACATCTAAAAAGACAAAAAAGTTATTCATAAAAAACATCGTAAAAACATTGCAATTTTGTCCTATTCTACACTTATTTTCCTTAATAAATCCTAAGTTTTAAACCTTATCCTTATCTATTGTATATAAAAATGTAGAAAAATGCTTAACCTATCGATCTACACTAATTATAACAATATAACTTAATTAAAACTATCAAAAATTACAATGAACATATGATTTACATAAAACTTCCATACAACTTTCGTAAACTTATTCTCTATCTCGTATTTACATCTTGCATCTCTTTCATATCGTGTAATAATCTTAGCTTAAGTATATTGTGATCCTATCGTAATAAACACTGCAGAAACATTGAATTCTCTTAACTAAATTCGTAACATAATTCGTAAAAGTTATTCCCAATACAATTATCATAAAATCTTATTACATAAGGGAACTTAATCTAGTTAATTAGATGAGTCGCCGACAATACCCTAATGACTGATGAAAAAGTAAGACTGTTCACATATCTTCCAGGAAAAGCATTCGCTATGACAACAATGAAGGTTCTACTGGCTCGCACGTGTCAAAATTATCGGTTCTCGGCAGACTGCAGCAAATTGGAGATCAGGGCAGATATCATGATGAAGCCCATAGAAGGATACTTCGTGAAGTGTTATAAACGTTGACAATAGTACAATCAAGCCAAGGATACACTAAGGGACAAATGTCTCGCGACATTTAGCGGCGACATGTCAAGCAAAGTCGGCCGAATTCGCTTGACATATATGGCGACAACGCGCGACTTGTGTCCGCAACGCCGACCGATGTTGCCGGACATGTCGACCAAAGTCCGGCAACGTCGCGCTGTATCACCCAACGTCGTTGGCGACAGGTGTCGCAGGACATTTGACCCCTAGTATCCTTGGCTTGAAGCCTATGAGGGATGTTTGGAGTAACTATACGTACCTATATATGTATAAGGTTAAGTAATTGTAAATGAAATCAAGGTTATGTATTTTAAAATAATTTATAAGCGGGTTAATATACAAATTATAAACTACATTGTTAGATTATTAAAAATTTCGACTGCTAAAGAAGGAATAAATCGCTTTTTTGATTTTTGTCATAATTTATTTATTTAGCGCTTTTTTGAATTTCGTACCAAAACAGCAATATAAAATTATTATAAAGCATACATATTTGTAACGGTCTGTTTACTAGCTTTCATTTTATACCCATACTGTTATGATAATAAAAATAGTCCTTCCCTTTTCTTCTGACCCCTTTTCCTCTAACTCTTATACTCTGAGCCCAGGTGCCATATTAAAAAATATATATAGCCTATGTCACTCTCACAACCGAGTCGTTTCAAATGATATGTCACATGTTACAATCCGTCAAGCCCTTCGGGCTGTAACGCGTGCCACATAAATGGACAAATGCATGCAAATGCTTTAAAACTACCCTCCTTTTGACGCAGTCGGGCAATTAAAAGCAGATATATAACGAAATAAGCAAATATATAAGTGAGGCGTGACATCAGGAAGGCCAGGAATTCAAGCCAAAATTTCAAGTAAAACACAGGAGTTATTCTTCTTCGATTTAATCTCAATTGAGGAGGTCAAACAAGAACGACTTCGATGGTTAAACAAGAATCTCTTTCTACCGGCAGGCGCTCGCCTTTTCATAATAAAACTAGCTGTCCCGACAAACGTTGCTTTGCCAAATAAAAAATGAAAAAAAATGTTAAGGGTGAACAACCCTTAAGGGATATGAAAAATAGATGTTGGTCGATTCTCAGACCTACTGAATAAGCATATAAAATTTGGTAAAAATCGGTCAAGCCGTTTCGGAGGAGTTTGGCAACAAAAACTGTGACACGAGAATTTTATTTATTAGATTGGGTGAGGTGACAATAACAAATTTATGGAGGGTAAACTAAATTAACATCTTTGGAAAACACTAAATATTGCTTAGTCAATAAACAAACACTTTTCGATCTTTAAAGTAAGTAAAATAATTATTTTCGTCAACGTGTTTTTCATAATTACGCGGTGTCCCGCCGACATATACGTACGTAATTAAAACATTTAAAGTATACGGAGTTTTGTTTAAAAAGAATTCGTCGAAGGTGGGTATTTATTGTTAAGGTTTAAAATTTCCAAATTATTCAAATTTACTTAACCCTCTACCAATTCGCACTTGTCCAGCGCGGTGGACTATGGCCTAAAACTCTCTCATTCTGAGAGAAGACTCGTGCCCAGCAGTGGGACAATAATGGGTTGACGACGACTTAACCCTCGTAGTGACATGAAGTATTAGTTAACTTTTATAGCTTTAATGTGTATGTCGCACAATTATTCATAAAACAAATAAGTCAAAATTTACGTTTTGCGAGTTTTGCATGTAATTCGTTGGCTTTATGGCAGCGCTACTCAACCTTTTTATAATAGGTGCCACTAACGTGTTTCAGCGGAGTGATGGGCGATGAGTGGCGTAGCGTGGGGACATATGACGCCTGGGCCGGAACAAATAAAGAAAAAAAACAAGGTCGCAAACCCTACCTACTTACTCCAAAATGTTGAACAAAAAAAAGGTCGCCAAATCAAAACATGCTGCCCTTCCAACACTTCGTTGCCACGTGTTATACAAGGCAAGATACTGGAGCCCACTTTCATTACAATGTAAAAAAAACATGATTGAAAAAAAATACAACATAACAAAAAAGACAAACCCGCTGAGTTTCTCGCGGGATCTTCACAGTTGAGGTCGTGTTGGTATCCGGTGGTAGTGTAAATCAAAAAATGTGTAACTGACAATTTGTAAGTGCCCGGCCTATACAAAATAAAGACATTTCATTTCATATACTTTAAATTCAGCTGGGCCAATCAAAAGGGCCAGGACCACATGCGGCCCGCGGGTTAAGTATAGCTGCTTTATGGTATAAACTCGCGAAGCGTAAATTTTGCCTTATGTCTTTTTATGAAAAAACAGTGTGATGTACATAAAAATATATTACAATTATCATAAAAACAAAAGTGAAGTTCACAATACCTTTATTTCTTGAAACATATTCAGCATTTTTGCAGATGTAAGCTTGTTGATAAAACAAAACTCATAACAACTGCCAAGCAAATGTTTAAAACATAACAAATTATTATTTATATTATTTAATTAAAAAACATTTTAAAATAAAAAAAATATCTATGAAATAACGTTTGAATACTGGTTCCGAACAGTTTTTAATAGGTACCTTAAAATATATTTTACATAAAAATAAAATATTATTTTGTTCGTTCTCGACAGGTAACTGGTCAAAGCAAAAATTACGAAAAACATTATCTTAACACTTATAAATACATTTTCGCAAAAATAAAATTTAACAATTTATTTCCGTCCTCACAACGAAATCTCAATTTAATACACAACAGATTTATTCAATGTTATAGAATTAAAAAGAATCTTTGGAATCGTAATATTAATTTCTAATTTGAACCTACCGAAGTTAAAATCTTGAGCCTTATAAATAGGAGGAAAATTAAAGTTAAAAGAAAAAGTTACAGTCAAAGAAAGAACTAAGTTGTTTGTGAGGCTTTTTCGAATTATGTTGTTGCTGTTTGTCAGGTGGTAAAGAAGAATTGGGATTTAAAGGTACGACGGTGTGCTACCATCGCCACACTCTTAAATATATTACTCGCGCGTGGTAACTTTGATGTTTTTGACAATGTGATGTGTTGTTTTTTGATATATGATTTTAGACTAGTATTATCGCGGAATTGGTACATTTTAATAATCAACGGGTACTCACGATATGCGGTTTTTGAATTCTTTAAGAATTATTTTTGCCGATAAGTCGACCCTGTTACATGGATCGTGGTCACGGCAAAACTGCGGTGGTGGGGAGAAACCGTTGACAAGCACTAATTTTAGATTAACCTATCTACCCTACGTCTAGTTCATTTTTCTTTTTTAGGTTCCATAACACGACACCGTACACTAACTGTATCTTTACGCACGACACTTTGCACTTTTTGTGATTTACGTAAACTAACCACTAGATTCCACGTTTGCGCTAACTTAAAACCATCTTCTCTGTTAAAGTTTTTAGGATATTTTTTGATCTCTATTGCTTCTCTTACGAAACGTGGGAAGTACTGACGCTCAGTGGAGATCACTTCAGGTTTATGCAGTTCGATCCAGTGGTTAGAACCGGAATTAAGAATGTGTTCAGCAACCGCAGATTTCTTAGGGTAATTTTTTTGACTGCGCTGATGTGTTCTTTAATCCGTTGTGAGATGGCTCGTTTTGTCTGTCCTATGTACGAGCTGCCACAGCTGCAGTCAACTTTATAAATCCCGGGACATTGATATGGTATGGTGTCTTTGGGGTGTACGAAGGTAGGCCGCGAGTTTCTTAAAAGGTGTGAATATACATTTAATACTATATCTCCTATGCAAGATTCTACCTATCCTATCCGTTACACCCTTCACATATGGGAAATATGCGAAATATGAAATATTAAAATGAAATTATGAAAGTAGATTAAAAAACGTGTTCTCAATATTTTTTATATGAAAAGTTTAAAAGGCTCAAAACCCAACTGACACCTTTAGTAAAATACGGCCACAGCAACTTTCTGCCAAAGTTCAAGAAGGGAAAAAGGGTGCAGCAAAACGTTACCTTGCGTTACATAGGGGGGGGGGGGTCTAACATCTTCAAAAATTGCGTTACGTAACGCTCTCTTAAGACGCAGGCGGGTAATAACGTAACACTTTATAAATTACGTGTGGCAGCTTTAACTGCACACTCGAGCGGTTTAATTAGTCAGATACTTCCATAATCTATTAACCTGATAACTTATACGTGTGAGTGATAAAAATGTTTGCGTTTCTGTTTACTGGATCCATATTTTTGTTTATTTACTATTTTATTAAAAGATACATCTTCGTTCCATCGTGTCCCAAAGTTCGTAGCGTACCCAATTTTTGGAGTGTAGTTTCACTCTTATATAATTGTGATTTTAATCGTAAGTATTATTAATATTATATTTAATTGCATCCAAAAAGTATGTAGTTAGTGGCCTCGTTTGGATATATTTTGAGACCATCAATATTAAATCTACGTTGTTCAACAAATTCAAGAACAAGTGAAGTTTTTGGTTACCTTTCAATAAAAAAAGTAGTTTACAAAACAACGAAAAACACGCTTTTGTAAGTCAACTAAAAGATAAAAAATATTTTCTATAACTAAACGAATACTTCATGTAATCTAAGCTAAAAAAAACTTTTTATCGTAAAAGTACATGGGATGTTGAAAGTCAATGATAACACGCGGTTATTACGATATTAATATTTTTTCTTATCTCTCTTTTTTTTAACTTATAAATATTATAGAGTTTTTTTAAACTATTATTCATTTTCATTTTTAGTGTATAATAATTTTAATTTTAATATTAAAGAAATAGCTTTCATTAAAAAGAAAAAAGAAACTTCATTAATCAAACATTCATAAAAGAAAAGGCTTTAAGCGCATGTACATATTGTGAAAACTTTATAAGGTCATTTATTTAGTATCTATCTAAAGATAGAATTCTATATAGTCTAGTGCCAAATTTTAACTCAATCCAGCCGCTAGTTCTTGCGTTAAATAGTAAAAACACCTTAATCCTCACATACTTTATTTTTATAACTAATAAGAAAAAGAAGAAATAAGATAAGAATAACAAATCGTCTGTCAGTGGTAATAAGTTAGGTTTATCAGTAGGTATGCAGACGCATAGACCGTAGCGAGTTAAAGGACCTTGTATATAAATATATTCATAAGTAATAATATAATACACTACTCCAATTCTACATACATAGTCGAAAAGATCGTGAGATATCATGGTTTTAATTACTGTATACAAAAAAATTCTCAAGGGTATGCAGATACAAAACTCCATAGTAGCCTATGGAGTTTTGTATCTGCATACCCTTGAGAATTTTATTAATGATGAGCTTTTATTAAAAAAATAAACAAAAACTACAACCGACTTCCATGCCACAAAAAAATATAAAATAATTTAGATACGTGTTGGTTTAGAGCATACACAGTACCTAGTACATAGTCCCGAAGTCGTATATCGATTCTCACAGCATACCCATGTCCGAGAAAAACAGTTCCGTGATGGAATTTCCTATCAAATGAAGGAAAGAAAATTTTAAGAAACCGATATTTTCCAATATTCCAGGAAAACTGCTGGAATTTTTTCCATTATGGGACCGCCTGTGAAACTAGCCGCATACAATGTCGTATAAATTGTGTCGATAGGTCGGCAGAATCTGACCCAAACGGCCGAACATACTTAAAAAATATATATACGTGACGAATAGATAACCTCTTTCCTTTGAGAAGTTGGTTAAAAATATGATACCTGATAGTATGTGGCCACTGCGGCCCATGGATATTTGCGAGCAATTCCAGATAAGAGATAAGATAATCCCTGAAGATGACTAAGTCGGTCTTTCTTACCAGACCCTGTAAACCAGGATCCAGCTGCGCTTAACACTTGTTATACAGCAGAAATAGGATTGGCAACAATGACTCTAAGGTTTAAAGAAACGTTCTACCACCTTGCAAATATAGCATGGACTGAAGCCTAAACCAAAGGTGACTACAATTTGTGCTATCGGCCAAATTTAAGGACAGTTGTCGAAATCGTGGACCATAGGCAGAACAAAGAAGACAATCGTGCGGCGTAATATATTACCAAAAGCATAGCGTGGGTTTAACCTACCCTCTGAAATCTAGGTCTAGGTCTACACTTTGTCCTAAAGCCGCAAATCCTGAAAATAAGTACTATTTGCCGTTCAAGAAATCAGTCAACGAAGATTAGATAGGTGGATGGATCCTAGGCCGTTTTATCATTAAATAAACTACACGCTCGTACCTATGCAATTTTTACACGCTATATTAGCTTGGGTTGTATCTATGTATGTATGTAACAGAATCTTTAACCTCAATTTTCAACGGTTTCCAGAATTTGAAACTTTACCCACGTATTAAGGACCAATGACAATGCAATAAAATGAAAAAAAAAAATTTTTTACAAAAGCGTGTTTTTCAGTTTTTACTTAAATTTATTTATTTTTTACTTTTATTTATTGTATCATACAATGTCGTATAAATATTCAGCAGATTCAAAAAATCTTAGAATAAATTGACATTAATATCTATTTAGATAAAAACGCAATTATCCCAGTCAAACTATTAAGTCTAGTTTTTTGTATTGACTACATGTTACCATATGAAAGGAAAATTAATTAAATACTAGTCACCCGTAGCATCGGTCGAAATTCGACCGTAATATCAAAATTCAAAAAGTAACCTTCATATTGTCCAAAGTAGTACGAATATTTCTCAAATTCAAACAAAATGTAATAATTTTCAAGTAATTTTGAATGCACCCGTAAAATATAAAAAGAGGTTTAATTAGCTAAACCGCATTTATAAGCAATAGCGGGTATTTTGACAAAGACAGTGACATTTCTGGCGTTATCTGTTTTAATAGTAAAACATTGAACGTTCTATTTCGTTTATTACTTATATCACACAAATGCACGGTAGTGTGTGTAATGTGTTTTTAGTTGATTTTATGTACCTATGTTACATGCATTATTTGAAATAGGTAAATAATAACATTCTGCACTCCTTCTCTACGTCCACTATAATCGTGCAAAATTTCATACTAATCCGTCCGCGGATTATTACTTAAAAAATGCGTCACAAGTTTTTGCTTCACGTATTAATACACATATATTACAAGATTTCCTTACTACGTTTTTTACAGAGATTTTTAGTTTTGTAAAAAATGTCGGAAATTTTACAAACACGAGTAATGGCATTTCCAAATTAAGATTGGGACCAGCTCTTCTATACTGTGAGTAATAAAAATGTTATTAATATTAACAACTAATAGCAGGTATCAATAACTGCTATTGATACCTATTGAAGTAGCAAACGAGCACGCAGTCCACCTGATGGTAGTCACTGTCGCCCGTGGACATCTGTAAGCAACTTGAAATAGAACATGGGTTCCATCTGAAATCAATGACACATGCGTTACTACTCCCGAGGACTATGATGGTCGCCTCATATAGAAGTGTGCCGGCAACCACTCCCTTCCATCGAAACGCAAGAAATGCTTCACGCTAGAAATAGGTATGGCGGTGGTACTTCCCCGGTCGGACTATAATTATTCTATCACCTGCTTCAGGCAGAACTACTGTTCATGGATTGCAGTAACCATTTATCAGAAGACTGCATGTCCGTTTCCTACTTTCTATAAAAACAAATAATTCTTAATTACAGTTATATCAAACGCAGAAGATGCTGCCACAGTTCTCAACAAATGCTTGGATAAGATGTTCGCATATGATTTAGTGGCACCATATATTGGGAAAGAAATAGTAGCAGCGAACGGTAAGTAATACTAACAGTAAGTAGTAATAATAGGGAAA
The DNA here is from genome assembly GCA_949699795.1 of Spicauda simplicius. Lineage (NCBI taxonomy): Eukaryota > Metazoa > Arthropoda > Insecta > Lepidoptera > Hesperiidae > Spicauda > Spicauda simplicius. Next base: position 9,420,607 of record OX453079.1, read on the forward strand.
TTGCGTTTTGAGTTCGATTAGGGGCCACTGAACCATTGTAGTTCGACCGGGGAAGTACCACCGACACACCTATTTCTAGCGTGGAGCATTTCTTGCGTTTCAATGGAAGGGTGTGGTTGCCGGCACACTTTTATATGACGCGACCGTCATAGTCCTCGGGATTAACAACGCATCTGTGATTGACTTCAGATAGAACCCATGTTCTGTATGAAGATTATTACAGATGTCCATGGGCGGCAGTAACCACTTACCATCAGGTGGATTGCATGCTCGTTTGCTACTTCAGTCAGATAAAAAAAAAAAACCTTATTTGAAACGATTAAACCTTATTAACTTATGACTAGCTTCCAACAGTAGATTCAATTACTCAAATCCCATAAACACCAATTTCAGGTTCACCATAACTACCACTTCCAGGTGGTAGAACAAGTGAGTTCGACCGGGGAGATACCACCGCCACACCTATTTCTACCGTGAAGCAATTCTTGCTTTTCATTGGAAGTGTGTGGTTGCCGGTTTACTTTTATATGTGACCATCTTAGCCCTCGGGAGTAGCAAGATATCTGTGACTGAGTTTACATAGGAACCCTTTTTTGTATAAATATACTACATTGGGATACTTAATCCATTGGCAACTTCTGAACAACAAGCCTGTAGGTTGTGGAAAAAATAGCCTGTATATAGTAAACAAGCTTATGTTCTTCACATAGCTGGGCACAATTAAAAAAATAATTATATCGTTAATCCCCAACTCGTTATTAATAAAGTCAACTAGATTAAACGTCAAGGAATTAAACGCAAGTTTAGTTACCCGATACACGATAAAATCGGTTAAAATTTGCATTTTTTATATCGTTGCATTAATGACCTACTTATAAAAACCCTTTTTAGGTTGTGAAGGTTAACTGGTTAGAAGCATAAACTGGTTACAGACCGACGGACAGACGGAGAAACGTCTAGGCGGACAGCGGAGTTTCAGTAATAGGGTGCCGGTGAACATTAATATGTTGAACTTCTCCTCTAAAATTTAAACTAGTTTCTGTTTTAAAATATTTTTGATCGTGGAAAAATTATATTAATTAACCAGACTTAATCTAGGTCGCCAAGGAATGCTACACCGTTGAATCTTTCGATGTCTTGTTCTAGCCACATTTCGATGAGATTTTGGAGCTTTACTCTTTACTGGCTTAAGATTGGCTCACAGGATTTATTTTACACCGAGTGACAGAAGTAAAAAAGTCATCAGTTTCATGATCATTGTTCATCATCTTCGCGATTGCTTTCATACGTTTGCATGCTATGCAGCACTTGGTAGCAAATAAGTACTGGATTAACCATATAACGAATTTAACAAATTCAACGGAAGTTATCGAGTCCACTAACATTTTTTAAGTTAAATATTAGTCAAAATATTAACTTTACGTTATGTATCGACCGTTAATCGTTAACGGTTAACGAATTAACGCATGGGAGTTATAGTTCTTCTTCATTTAACTCTGTGATAAACAAGACTGTAAACGAAATTACATTATTATAATGAAAGCATAAAAAAGTAAATTTAACTGTGGCTTAATTTGTTTTATATATATTATATGTATAAATGTGTTTCGTTTTTTTGTCACAAGGGGGCCAGTTCGGAGTACGTTCAGTCATAACTAGTATTCTTGTCTTATGTGTTTCTCTTGTAATTATAAATATATTTAGTACTGATATATAACGTCGTTTATATACCGAAACCCTAATCTAATATTACATAACCTATATTGTTGAGTAATTTGACACGGTACAACGATTTAACAGCAACCGGGTGTTGAGAATAACTATACTCATGGAGAAACAAAAAACTGTAAAATTACTTGCGAAACAATTAAAGCAACTTATTAAGCACATAATGTACCTGAAAATAACAATTAAAAGTAAAACACAAACCAACTCCGCCTTTATTTTATACTTTTTGTGCAATTTTATACATCACGATAAGAAAAGTTACAAAAAGAATATGTAATATAAGAATAATGATGTACTTAATTATGTTTAACAGACATAGAATAACAAGTTTAATAATTATAGCAATAGCCTACGTATTAAGAATAACTTACGTCAAAGTAAATGGCTTTTAAGTCAAATAGCCGTCCAAAGAAACGCAAAGCTTCTTTACTAAACCTTTCAACTGATTTCCTGATTGTACTTATTGACATTTAGCTAATCGAAATCCAAAGCCAAATGATAAGCATCGATAATGTTTACACAAAATATAATATGCAGACAATAAGCAAGCAGTCTGTAAAATAAAACTAAAAATTAAAAATTAAATTAGATGTTTAGATTTTAGACTAAGGAATATTTAGTACAGAATAAATTCTGGTTACCTCGGTTTAAGAAGTTACGAAAGATTTTTTAATATTAATTTCGAATGTCCATAAACTACAATTTTAATATCATCTCTAACTCAAGCAGTTATTTGTCTTAAAAATAATGAGAGATTTCAAATTTAGAATTAGGCACGTAAGAAAATGATAAAATAATCAAAGTATTAATAGAATTTACTGTGAAAAATATATAATACATAGCACCTTTATTCATAAAAAGAAATAAGTCAAAATTTATGTTTTGCGAGTTTATCGTTCGCTTTATGGTATAAACTTGAAATGCATAATTTTTGAGTTATTTCTTTTTATGACTAAATGTGCGACTGTCATTTATTATCAGTCAAACCCTTCGAATCATTCTACGTCTGATTCTTTCACAGCATTATTTCTCATGTCATTTTGCTATGGGATAGTGCTGTTGATATAGATTATATATTTTTTTGTACAAGTGAGAAATAAGGTCAACGAAAGAGTTAGTGTAATTTTTTATTAATATTCCAGAATTTTTCGGGTATAATTGTCCGAAAAAATTCATTACTAATTATAAGACTTTTTTTGTTCTAGAAGATCTTTTTGTTAAGTTGATAGTTTCTAAGAAAAAAAAATATACGTGACGAATAGATAACCTCTTTCTTTTGGGAAGTTGGTTAAAAAATCATGTACATTATCATTACCTCATGGACCAAATCCGCCATTTTGAAAAAAAAATCAACTCTAATTTCTGAAAGTCCAAATAACCAAAAAAAATTAAGATGAAATAGTAGACTTTTTAGAAGGATTTGTAAAAGTATTTTTTTAGCGGAAGTCTTCAAGAAGAACAGACGTGTGTTGGAGCCGGCGTTTAAACCTAACATTCTGAATGGATTTTTCGATGTATTCAACGAACAAGCTTCACGATTTGTTACTGAACTATCTAAAAAGTCAGATATTGGAGAAGTTGATGTTATGCCCGATATTATGAGAGTTACTCTGGAGTCTGTATGTCGTAAGTATTGTCAGATAATAGATATCAGATTTGTGATAGCCTAGTAGTATGAATTTCTCTCCTCTAGCGTTCAGAGTCGTGGTTCATATTTCTGAATCACATTTTTTTCGAACTAAATAGCAGATTGAAGTGGCAAACGAGCATGGTAAATGTTTACTACTTAGGTACTACTGTAATCAACTTCATATAAGAAAAGGTTTCTATCTGAAGTTGATTACAGATGCGTTTTGGGTTCCAAGGACACTCCCTAGTTGATCGCCTAATAGAAAAGTGAGCCGGCAACAACACATTTCCATCGAAACGCAAGAGTTGCTTCACGTTGTAAATAAGTGCGGCGGTAGAACCTCCCCGGTCGAGCTATGCTAGTTCTATCTGGTGAAAAAACCTAGAAAGCTAATAAAAAACGTAAAAAAAATCTTGAAAGCTCCTTCAAAGTACCTATAAAAGTTTTAAAGTTGTCCTCAATTTTCCTGGCATCATCAGATTACACAGTAACAATGGAAATATTTTTTAAGTAAATTCACCCCGGTGGCCGTCCTCGGCGCCATAAAGAGGATTCCGGGATCTCCAAAGGAACGCAAACGGAGTCCTCTAAGCGCGTTGCCCCATCGGGCTCCTCCCAGATGAGCGGTTAGGCCAACCGCTCCGTCTAGTCTTTACGACGGTAACACACATACCGCCGTCCTTCCCGGGGTCGCCTGACTGAACGGTTCGAGCTCCCATTCAAGCCGCCTGAAATCCCGGAAACCGCTAGAGTCACCTCTTAAGACAGGTAGGATACCGTAGCCCTACTCAAATCCCGGAACTACAGGGACACAGTAGTATAGTATGGTTGGCTCATATTCATACATGACATAGTTTGCTTCTTTAATCTTGTAAAAATACACCAAAGAAATATACATAATTACCTATATAGCGTATTTTATTTCATTACAGAAGCGACAATGGGCTTAAACATAAACGGTGAAGATATCGTTAGCGACCAATATGTAGAAGAAGTGCACGCAGTTCTAGATACACTTACTAAAAGGTTTCAAAGACCCTGGCTCATCCCGGACTTTATATTCAAGTACAGTAGTCTGAAGAAAGAGCAGGATGAAGCATTGAAAGTAGTTTGGAAATTGTCAGAAGATGTAAGTAAAACTGATTATATATTATAAATAATAAAAATAAACCAATTTATTATTATTCTTATAATCCCTTACAGTTTATACCCATATCATAAGTCCTTAAAAATTTAAGTACAACTTGTTCATTTTGAGACGTCCGCCATTTCGGATTTAGGTTTCTGGACTAATCATGCACTGTCATCCAAATTAACCATATAAAATCAAGATGAAGAAAAAAATAAAATACAAAGGAAAAAGACAAACCCTTAGAGTTTCTTGCCGGATCTCCTCAGTTGAGGTCGTGTTCCGTTCCATCGGTAGTGTAAGAAGAAAATATTGTTTATCTCCGGTTAATGCGAATTCAGTTGTTTAAAATTCAGTTGCCAGATTTGAACTCCACTTACACTAAATTTCAAGGCATTTTATTTTACCTTGAAATTTTTGAAACCTTGTAAAACAGTCAACAACAGAGTGCTTCAAAGAAACGTTCTTTTTACAGATGGTTGCCCAAAGAAAAAGTGAACACTTAAATCGATTGAAGAATAATGAACCCTTTAATTATAAAGGTCGGTGACATTCTTTTTTATTGGTATTTAAATAATGATATTGAGTAAAAGCCTTGTGGTTGAAACTCGGCCTCAAATCGATAGTCCGATTTCTTTTTTATATGATCGAAATAGCAAACGAGCATGCAGTCCATCTGATGGTAAGTGGTCACTGCCGCCCATAGACAACTGTAAGCAACTTCAAATAAAACATGGATTCTGTGTGAAGTCAATCACAGATGCGTCGCTCTCCCGAGGATTATGATGGTCGCCTCATATAAGTGTGCCGGCAACCACATCCTTCCATCGACACGCAAGAACCGCTTCACGCTAGAAATAGGTGTGGCGGTGATACTTTCCCGGTCGAACAACACTGGTTGTACCAACTGCAAAGTTCGAATGTGAGATTTTGCTAAGATAAGACGGATGTTTTTAATTAACATCGCTTTACAATGCAGGAAAACATCGAACGGAGAAATAGGTGTAGCGGTTAATTTTACATTCTTTCCATTTATAAAATAATTGCTTTAAATTTCAGACAGACAATTTAAAAGCATCATAGACGTTGTAATAGAGAAAAGCATAAGCGAAGACGAAGTCGGATACACAGATGTTCAATTGAAACACATTGTGGATAATTTACTGGTTGCGGGTTTTGACACAAGCAGTTATGAATTTCTCTTCACGTTGATATACCTCGGTTCGAACCCGGATATTCAGGATAAGGTTTATCAAGAGTAAGTTTCAGTTATGTTCATACATACAAGGTAGTCAAGGGCCGTCTAAGATAAGTTTCCAGCCTAGGGTACCTAATGCAAGAAATTATAGTTTTTTTAAATTGAATCCAACTCAAGTAAAAGAAACTTGTCATCCCGCGAATACAATCCTATTGAAAAAATAAGAAAATTTCCTTTAAAAATGGCCCTCTACGACCGACTTCATCTCATTGTCATCCAAATACCAGCGCCACCGTAACCTCTTTTTCAATTTTGAAAAAAGGGCAAGGTCATTGATCAATTACTGCAGTAGCTTTCAAGGCATCTCAAGCAAAGCGAGTGATGTGAACGGGTGCCTGTCTTGCAGAAACAATACTCCGTGTGCCAATTTGCCAGTCTTATGTCAAACTGCTTCACATACCTGTCCAAATAAATTTAAATAGTTCAGATCATTGTCATACAAGTATCTTCAGGTAAGCAATCAATTATTAAAACTTCCTCGCTATTCCAGAAAATGGTCGTCAAAATCTTAGAGGCTGACTTTTCTACTTTCAACTGCTTTTATGGCTTTGTTTCTCAATTTTATTCTGATGCATAGATTTCATCTACGGTCTCAATGCAATTACAATTTTTGTCCAAATCGCTCTGATACAACTTCGAAAAACCCTTACAACTCGCCAATCGTTGTTGTTTGTCGAGTGTTGTGAGCAGGGATGTTGCGAATATCCGCATCCGCATCCGCAAATGCGGAGCTTCCGCATAGATTTAGACATCTGCATCCGCATCTGTATCCGCACGTAATCAATGCGAATATTCGTCCGGATGCGGATGTAAGTGCTAAAAAATCGGGAGGGGCCGGCGAAGAACGCGTACTGTACGTATGTGATAATAACAAATGCTAGCAAAAAAATTGATGACGAGACCCTTCGCGTTTGTTGTGGTGCATGATTTGTTTCTTGTAAATAATTTATTACAAGTTTTCTTCTGCAGTGGATGACTTATGGATATCTCGAACGCTTTTATAATTTGATCATTAAGAGTTTTATTCACTCCACCAAGCATCTGTGTACCTACCTAGCGGATAATTATTTGGTAGCGTGGGTTTAATTTACGAACCTCTGCGTAACCTCCCGAATCAGAGAGTTAATAATTGCAATGCTCCTGACCTAACTTTACATACTTCTATGAAAATTATTTTCAATAATACAAGTGTCAATAATTGCTTTATCTCTGTTTTAATTCATACACGAAGAATAACTACTATTTTTAGATGAGATCTTGAAGATCCGTATTTTTTTATCTGATCGAAGTATCTATCAGACATCTATCTGTAACTAACTGCAAATAGAAAATGGGTTTTATCTGAAGTCAATCATAGATGCGTTGTTACTCCCGAGGACTATTGTGTTCACCTCATTTATAACTGTGCCGGCAACCATAGCCTTCCATCGAAACGCAAGAACTGCTTCACGCTAGAAATAGGTTTGGTATATGTTTTTATTCAAAATCTACGAGTATGTCATATTCGTATCAGCATCCGCAAATGCGGAGCTTCGGCATAGATTTAGACATCTGCACCCGCATCCGCATCCGCGAATGTAAACCCTCAAAAATCCGAATCCGTATTCACATCCGCGGATGTGAAAATATTGGCATCCGCAACATCCCTGGTTGTGAGCATTCGCGGCACCCAACGCGCACTTTTTTTCATATGTAAGTATATCAAAGTAATTTTTTTACGATTAAGCAACTCGTGTTATCAGTAACGAGATGATACTTCATCGCTAAGTACTTTAGGCTGAAAACTTATTAGGCGCCCTTCGTAGAACCAGTGTAGTTTCACCGGTGTGGTACCACCGCCACACTTACATATTCCGCATACCGTCGTAAAGACCAGACGGAATGGTGGGCTAGAGGCTTACTTGGGAGGACTCGATTTGCGTTCCTTTGGAGATCCCGGAGTCCTCTTTGTAACGCTCAGGACCGCCACCGGGAGGGGTTTTAGCGCGGTAAAAATCCCATATAACCCTTCTGGTAGAACCAGTGTAGTTCGACCGGGGAGGTACCACCGCCACACTTATCTCTAGCGTCTCTAGCAGTCCTTACGTTTTGCTGCAAGGGTGTGGTTGCTCATTTTATATGAAGCGAAAGATGCGTAGCTATTTTTGAGGGCATGTTAGGCCTCAGAAGTAGCAACGCGTCTGTAATTGACTTGAGATAGAACGTCTACAATTTACTATGAAATTGCTTACTGAGGTCCATTTGCGGCAATAGTCAATTTCAATATGGCGGACTTTGTAGGAAATACAAATACAAAATCGTGTTACATGAATTATAAATATAGTTTATGTATAGTATTTTAATATTTTACATTTGTTAGTTTCTATTTTGTATAGTATCATAGTTTTATTAATTTTTATGTATTAATTTGTTATATTGTTTACTTGTATTTGTGTATTTGTTTCTATGGGCCTTTGTAGCCTGATATAAATAAATAAATAAAATAAATAAATAAAATGTCCGATGTCCTTTTTGTGTTGAAGGGAATAACACATTTTTAATTTGTAGAATCTTGGCGGTTATTGGAGATAAAGACTACATAGACAAGAATGATTTGCAAGAACTTAAATACATGGACGCAGTTATAAAGGAGACTTTAAGGCTCTATCCAATCGGCCCGATGATAGGTCGGTATGCAAACAAAGACGTTCAATTACGTGAGTATCATCAGCAACTACTTATTTACATTGTGAAACCGTACAAAAACAAAGCATATTTTTCCAAATTCGCGTCTACCAAAATTAATCTCCTTTTTTCCATATAGGGGTTTATAGATAGACCTCGTCTAGAAAAATCGTTTATAAAAACGGAGATTTCAATTTGTCAATTTGGCAAAAATATACTTACACCTGATTTCATTCACATAAATTTTGATCGAAAATGCGATATCTTAATTAACAGAGACTCAAATATGTTATGGTTTCTACCTAGAATAACTGACGCTATCTACGCTCACAACTCCAACGGTTCCAGGGCACATGATAAATCCCGGTAGACAGGCTATTGAAAGGGGGCATTCGGGGTAGCGGGGGCGAGAGTGGAAGCTCGAAGCATATAGGTAGTCTAGCGACTCCGGGAAGGACGGCAATATGTGCGATGAACGTCAAAAACAAACAAAGAACGCCTGTCTGAACGATAATCGAATCTAGCACCCTCTGCACAACACCTATGATTACCACGTCATTGGACTCATCAAATATATGCCATGCGTAATTTTTCTTGTGATTATTTCCAGGAAATAACGTGAAGATATCGAAAGGCAGCTCCTTGGTCATCCTCGTTTGGTCACTCAATAGGAACCCGGAGTACTGGGGTTCTGATGCCGACAAGTTCAAACCGGAGAGATGGCTGTCTCCGAATACGTTACCAGAACACCCGGCCGCGTTTGCCACATTTGCTCCTGGTAGAAGGACATGCATAGGTATGTTACAACCGTCCATGTAGTTCCGTTATCAGAATACTATGGTGTCCCCTGCCTGTCGTAAGCGACTAAAACAGGCTTGCAAGCTTGCGGGTAGCAAGAGTAGGAACTCGAGATATCCATTTAAGCAACCTCGGGAAGGATGGTGTCTGATCTTATAAGGACTAACAATGGTTGCTTCATATAAAAGTGTGCCAGCAACCACACCCTTTCATCAAAACGCAAGAACTGCTTCACGCTAGAGATAAGTGTGGCGGTGCTACCTCCCCGGTCGAACAACACTGGTTCTACCAGATGTGAGCAGTGATAGCCTGGTTATAACTTGCAATCTTGATATCGCACCAATCATTGATTTTTATAAAATAATATGCGTTTTAGATTTTTTATCAAAGATGTACAGTGGAAGAAAGCTTCGTAAGGAAACCTAAGTTCTTTTAAAAAAGGTTCGCAAAAGTGGGTGAAGTGTACCAATTCGCATTTGCCAAGTGCGGTGGCCAATTTATAATAAGCTTCGAATTAAAATTGGAAAATTTCGATTAATATTTTAAGTAGGTATTCATTAAGATCAAGCATTTACATAGGTGGTAAAACCAGTGTACTTAGTTCGCCCGGAGAAGTACCACCGCCGCACCTATTTCTAGCGTGAAGCAGTTTTTGCGTTTCGACGGAAGGGTGTGGTTGCCGGCACACTTTTATATGAGGCGACCATCTTAGTCCTCAATAGTAGCGAAGCATCTGTGATTGACTTCAGATAGAACCCCATGTTCTGTATGAAGTTGCTTACGGATGTCTCCGGAACGCAACCGGAGTACTCTGAACGCGTTGCCCCATCGAGCTCCTCCCAGGTGAGCTAGGTCCACGATTCCGTCTGGACTTTACGACGCTATGCTCCCACTCTATCCGCCCGCGACCCCGCAAGGCCCTTCTAGTCGCCTCTTACGACAGGCAGGGGATACCGTAGACCTATTCTGATCCCAGTCAACAGAGACGAGGTAAACCATACCCTAATGACTAATGGGAAAGTAAAACAATGTACACTTATCTTCCAGGAAAAACATTCGCCATGACTTTAATGAAGATTCTACTAGCTCGCACGTGTCAAAACTATCGGTTCTCGGCAGACTGCAGCAAACTGGAACTCAGGGCAGATATTATGCTGAAGCCCATAGGGGGATACTTCGTAAAGTGTTATAGACGGTGACAACAGCACAATGAAGCCTATTTTATGGTCACGTTTGAAGTAACTATAAGAACCTATGTAATATGTATAAAGTAACTGTAAGTGTAACCAAGATTATGTATTTTAATATAATTTATAAGCGAGTTATTATACCAATCAACAAGTTACATTGTTAAGTTATTAAACATATCTCGACTGCTTAAAAAGGAATCAATCGCTTTTTGGTTTTTATCGTAATTAATTTTATTTAACGCTTTTTTTACAGCTGTATGTATACAACTTACAAAGTCTTTGGGATGAAAGCATAGTCATTTGTCTTTAAATTAACATCAACATCAATAGCTTAGACAGAACAGGTTGCTAGCAAAATGATATTTTATGGAGTTTGTCCACTTGTTACAACCGACCCCATGCCAGGGGCGGTTGAAACACCAATGGTGGGCGGTTGTAACACTCGAAATAAATTAGGGTTTTTATAAATTTTAAATACTGAAATGTTAGTGTAACAAATAAACAATGTGAATCAGGCTTTAAGCAGGCTTGTAGCTTGAGCAGCGCGTACAGATAGTTCATGATTACGATTCATGAAAACACGAAACTATTCCTCTCCAGCCATTTCATTTTCCAGCCAAATAAAAGGCCCGTTTAAATTGTATTTTATGGCAAGTTCAAAAGCCAAATTTCTTACCTATTTTGTGGAGGGATCAAAATATATATCAGCTCAATGTATCAGGTACTTCGCTAATTGCAGCTTGACCTTCGTTAAAAAGTTTGTTATGTGCTACATATCCAACGCTAATATTTTCAACCTGTTAATGGTCTTCATTTACTGTATCTCTTTTTTGTTTATATCTCAAGAGAGAGACATAGATAACGCCATACTTTTCTGCACCTCGTCTCAAAATGGACCTTAACTTGACATCTTGTATGATAAAATATTTCGCTTTTACCTGTAGAGGTATTTTTTATGCCTTTACTAGTTTCAACGTTATATCTTATCAACCGTCCCCATAGTAGCGGTAGTGACAGTTTTATTACTGAAATAAAACTGTCACTGTACTGCAAGGTAACAAACACAGCTTATACTAAAAGAAAAAATATAAAACATATCGATTACAAAAGCTTTGTAATACGATAATTATATCAACATTTAAGATATCTTACGATGAAGTTCGCCACATATACTTTTGGATAAAATTGTTCAATAGTCACCTCTGTAATCGTTATCATTGGCAAAAGGAGACATAACACTAAGAATCGTGCTATGATTTGTCGGCTGCGTGCCTTCTTCCTTTACTTCTCACCTACCTTGCGTAGTTTAGATAATATTTGAGTTGTTTCAACCGTCTCCGGTCTACCCTACTTTTATTGTTTTCAATGTATCTGTACATAAAATTATATTGCAATTTACATAAAAACAAATCTGATGTTCACAATACCTTTATTTCTTGAAACACATTCAGTATTTTTACAGATGTAAGCTTGTTTATAAAACAAAACTTATATTAACTGCCGAGCAAATATGTAAAACATAACAAATTATTATTTATTCAATTAGAAAACATTTTAAAATAAATAGATTATCTATAAATAACGTTTGGATACTGGTTCCGAACAGTTTTTAATAGGTACCTTAAAATATATATTACATAAAAATAAAATATTATTTTGTTCTTTCTCGACAGGTAACTGGTCAAAGCAAAAATTACGAAAAACATTATCTTAACACTTATAAATACATTTTTCGCAAAAATAAAATTTAACAATAATTTATTTCCGTCCTCACAACGAAATCTCAATTTAATACACAACAGATTTATTCAATGTTATAGAATTAACAAGAATCTTTGGAATCGTAATATTAATTTCTAATTTGAACCTACCGAAGTTAAAATCTTGAGCCTTATAAATAGGAGGAAAATTAAAAACGTTTATTACGTGACCACAACAATTAGCCACATTAAACAAAAGTGGTTCCGTACCCCGCACCGCGCTTCTGTCCCCGCGCATCTCCTAGTGACGTGCAGTCGTGTATCGTATAGGTGTTTACGTTAGCCAGCGCGTGTTTAATGTTATTTCCTTATAATGTTAGTTCAATGAGTGAAAGTGATTACTAAATTAGTTGATTATTCGTCAATAAACCTCAAGATGGGTAGGAAAAAGACTATTCGTGGAGGAAAAACGACTCTTACATTCAAAATATGCATTTTTTTTAACATGAGAAGATGCATGGGCCCAGTATTCCTGTCTCCCAAGTCGAAATTGAGTGTGTGCTGCAACAGGCGTCAGTCTCTTATGTCTGACGTGCAATGTCCCGAGTTTGATTCCCGGCCAGACAGGCGTCTTAGTGACGAGTTTAGATTCATGTTCTGGGTGAATGATGAAGTGAACCTGAATCTTGAACCCGGTGAACATGAACCCGGGACCCATTGCTCGACAGATCGGTATGTTAACCGCTCCGCCACGCGGGTAAAAACAATATACATCTATTTAGATTAAAAAGTTTTGATTGTGTATATCGAAATAACTGAAATGATGTAAGTACGAGGTACGATATTTTCTAACTACCTAGTCCTTACAGAAATCTTATTCTTATCTTGGACTGCAATTTATTTAAAATTTGAAGCTGATCACAGGCGTTAACGAGCGCATGTGAAAAATAATAAAATATCATTAAAACAGTTAACTATTTACAAGTAACATACCAATTTATAAGGCCCAGTACTTTAATCTCCAAAAAGATAGTTTTACAGTTCGAGTGAAGATAAAATAGAAAATTGAGGTTAATTTTCGAAAGTATACAGTCACAATACAACATTATTCTACAGTATAGTCTATTTCACAACATCGGGAACCTAAGATCGCTTAATTAAATACAATTGGACTATATATTTTTGGCGTAATTTTAATTTCATGGAGACCGTTAAAAATATAATGGATTCCGAAGAATTATATGTAGAATTTATTTTAATTTATTATTAAAAATTAGCAGGCGTTGCCATTCAATACAAATATTTAAAAATATTAAAATGAAATTGTGAAAGTAGATAAAAAACGTGTTCTCAATATATTGATAAAAAATGTTCATACAAATCGAAGAACAATTAAATCTAAACATTTCTTCCTAAAACATATAGTCCACCTGTGTACATGACGCGATCTCTAATCTATAATAACAACAGTAAAAATTGCACAGTTCGACACTTACTCTCCAAGAGGATTCCAATACTTGCCCAAAATAATCGCACAAATTATCATAACATTGCCATTAAAAAGAGAGGCTTCGATTATAGCTTAAATAATGAAGAACAAATCGTTCAACGGGCGTACAATACATTGCATTTAACGGAAATCTAATATAATGAAGAATTTATTTACATTTTAAAAGCGGTACATGAAATATGTTGACTGGAATAGCGTAATATAAAGTGATTTGACCACACTATATATTGTACGCCCAAATATTAACATCATACAAAAATAGTGTCTATGTACAGCACTAAATAAAAACAATTCATAATTCTTTAGCATTAAATATTGCACAATTATGGCTTCATAAGCGAAGTGGACGTAACGATTACCGTGCGACAATAATAGACTTGATAAAATTAAATCGACTAGCATCATAATACTTTCAACTTATAATAAATTAAATATTTTTCAACTCAGGTTTAAACGTCTTAACTTAAATAGATACACCATACCTTCCTTCAGGCCAAGAGACGAATATTCTATTTTAAAAGTAAACGACTTGAAATGTCTTAGGCCATCGACAATTTCTCTATAATAATGTCATAGAAATAGTAACTCTTATTAGGCTTTTTAGATTGATTTATTCAACTTTGTTCTTGAATCTATTTATTTGTTCTTCAATAAAATAAAAATACTGGTAATATATATTTCTCGTAACTGCCCATGTTTACTCCTTTTTTATTTAATATTTACAAGGTGACCTTTTTGTCCGAGTTTATATATTAATTTAGATTTTATTGTTCTCAATATAAATAGATTCCATTATAATCTCCTTTAAATTTCAATTACTGTGTGTGTCAATATTTCAAGTCAATGGCTGTTTTGAACTTTCAATAGTTTTAAAATAGAATCTCGTGAAATAACACTAGATCACAGTCTATATTATATACATTAGTAAGATAAACATTTACCTAAAGTTGTTTTACAGGAAACATTTGAGCGTCAAAACGACGCATAGATTAAAATACTACAGTTAACGTATCATATTCTAAAAGATTGACCAGAATTATTGAATTTATAGTTTTCGTAAAGAATTAAGGACTTTTAATGAAATCTAAAGCTTTTCAAATTGCTCTAAGCAATGAAAATGTTCTTTGTTGAACCAATTGGCTTACAAAAGACGGCCCATTTGAGTTAACTACGGATAAATACATGAATCTAGTTCGACTACAATAAAACAAGAATTATCCATTGATAATTCGTAAAATTGTATAAGTAACATCGGAGTAAAGTCCAAGAAGATACAAAAAGGGACATTCAAGTGCTTCTCCTATTCAATAATTCTGTTCAACCATGTTTCGCCATATTCGGAAAGTCACTGGAAGCAACAGTACAGTAGCATTGTATCAACGCTCTCGTGGCTAGTCGATGGACTTGGACGGTTTCACTCTGTCCTGTTTTTCTGTACTGCTTTGGCTGCTCCTAAAATGTATGGAAATATATTATCATCTAATATATTTAATCTATTATATTAAATATATTAACATTTAATGCTGAAATCCGCAAGTGCCAGAAATATGGAGATATAATTAAAGATTACTTATTTCTGGCATTTGGCGTGGAAACCATGGGGCCGTGGGGATTAAATGCTAAATTATTTTTTAAGCATCTGTCCAAACGTTTGATAAAGTCAGCGAATGATCAGAAAGCTGGCACATACCTCGGTCAACGAATTAGCCTTATTTTTAATTTAGCATTTTGTTTCTTTTTAAATTTAAGTTCTTATTTTGTATATACATATAATTCAAGTAATTTAATATTTTAATAGCTATTATAATCAACTATAATAATAAATAAAGCGTATATTACATCTAATGAAAACAATGATCCCTTATCAGACCACCAAAAATCTTTAAGGATACCAAAATTTAGGAAAAAATTACCAAGAACTAACCCCTTGCAGCTTTTTCAATTTTGGTTATATATTGTTAAACACGTTTTACCTAATTATGTATGAGTAAATAACTTCTGATTTTAATAAAGAAATCTAAATATCGAACGAGCCTGTTTAAGGAAAATTCTTGTAGATTTGACAATATTGTGAAATATTGTAGGCTATACATAAATTCTAGAGTTTCAGCATAATAATTGTTACATGCTGAAATTATTCATAAGTGTAATCATATGTATAGAGTTTTATGAAATTAAAATTGCTGGACAATAACTTACCAGTTGAAACTTAACCGTCACAACATATGGCACAACCTGAAACAACAGCATATTTTTAATATATTGAAATAAAAAATACAATAGTTCTTTATAGAAAATGTAGGCCCATGAAAAAGTCACTTAGTTATCATAATAAAACAATCACCTACAGACTCTTCGACCAAAACAGTGCTTCTCAAAGCTTGCAATCACGTCTCTGCGTGTCATTTAATCGTAAAATTAATTAGTTAATATTTTGTTTCTTTTTTGAAGTGAAACTTCTTTAGGCGCATAAGGGTAAATTTTTTACAGATGAAACGTCACGCCGGTATGCAACGGAAGTGTCGGAAAAGAGAGAGAGAGTGATCAAGACCGATTGAGAGAGAGTAAGACAGGGCGAACGTAGCATGAGCAACTAGCCGTGGAGTGAGAGTAGGGAGCAAGCGAGTGAGAAAGATTGAGAGAAAAAGTGAGACAGAGTGAACGTCGTATCACGCCTTTTTCCCTTCCTCTTAATCTTGGAAATTTAAAGTTTTAGATTTGTATAAATATAAACAAGATTTATAAATTAGTTCGCCAAAGAAGTTTCACTTCTGACATGTGTACTTTGTACGCACGCATGTTTTTTTTTGGTTTCAAATGAATATACAAATCGTTAAAAATAATCCTCGATAATATTAGTTTAGAAGACAATGTACCCACCGTCCCTTGTGCTTGTGCGGACGCTCTTCAGCGGGCGGGCTGCCTGCGCTCGGAGCGTTTTCCTGTCCCGCCGCTCCCCCCACTGCCGCCGCCGTCCCCCCCACTGCCCCCGCCGCCCCCACCGCCGGCCCTGAGCTGGCCGCGTACAGGGACCTGCACCAAACTGCTCTTTCATTCCGATTATACAATTCATAACAACTATTGTGACATGTTTTTAAGGTAATGTTTTTAAGAGGGTAGAAAGAGTTTTTTTTTATAGTTGTGCCTAACGATAAGGCAGACGGGCCACCTGATGGAAAGCGGTCACCGTCGTCTATGGACATTTGCACCACCAGGGGAGTCGCCAATGCATCGCCGGCTTCGAAGGAGAGCTTTTTTTTCACTTTTCTTGAAGAGCCCCCTGTTATATCGCTCCAGGAATACCCCAGGAGGAAGCTCACTCCACATCTTGCACGTCCGCGGCAGGAAGGAGCGCGCAAACCGAACCGTGGAGGACCGCCACCGGTCCAGTTGATGTGGATGGAACTTCATCCGTCGGCGAGTGGTGCGGTGAAGGAAAGGTGATGTGGGCACCAGATCAAACAGTTCCTCGGAACACTCGCCATTATAAAGCCGGTAGAAGACGCAAAGTATGGTTGAATCCTAAAAGTACCCTCACAACTTTTTCTAGCATGATGCTGTTCTTACAATTCTGTGGTAGGATATTCGTGTCGGTTGATGAACATATCAGTAGTGCGTCGATGTAGCATCTCATAAGTGATCGGTTTTATAATATATTATTTTTAAAGAAACCATTGGTTACAGATGTCTATATATAGGCGATAGTGAGTACACACAACAATAGTAACACACGTACGTTCATAGAGAGAAGTTCCATACGAGCATGTAGAGCAATGATGGCAAAGGAGTCTTTATCTTTAATCTTACTTAGAAATAACTATGTAGTAGGGGTGTGCGAATAATTCGAACTTACGAATTATATTCGATTCGAAACTCAAATCGAACATTCCATATTTATCAAATTTTTCGATTGTGTTCGAAATTTGCGTCGAGTGCCAAATTTTTCGGAAGTTCGAAATATTCGATTTGAATATCGAATCGAATATTAAAATTCGATTCGAGCTGTGTTCGCACACCTGTACTATGTAGTAACATTTCAATCTTATGTGATGTCGGTTGTCGGCCTGATGCGTTGCTACCCTTGAAGATTAAGTTACAACACATGCTTTATGTGTCTACTTTATCACACGCTTCAAAACCAGAATACAGTAGCGGTCAATATTGCTGTTATAAGGCAGAAATAAGTTTGGAAAATCCAAAAGTGCACGACTCAATTTTTGTGTCGTTAATAACTATTATGCGACACTAAAAAAACAGATTAAATTTATTAATTTTTACATAAGCTTTTGTTTCAAACGAAAAAAATTTTTGTTGACGGGAATTTTTCTTTTTCTATTTCAATAGTTTTTTCCGGTTTTATTATTTTAGAGCAATTTTTACTAGTGACAGAGTTAATCTCCATTAAATTATATTTTTCGATAACAAAGCAATCTCTAATGCTACGCATAATTCGTCGTGCAATATGTACAAGCGAGAATAAATATTTAACAAAATTTAAATACTTACTAGCTGTCCCGACAAACGTTGTTTTGCCATATAAAAAAATAAAAAAAAATTTAGGGGTGGATCACCCTTATTATTTAGGGGTGTGAAAAATAGATGTTAGCCGATTCTCAGACCTACCCAATATGCTTACCAAATTTCAGAGGAACCGGTCAAGCCGTTTCGGAGGAGTATGGAGACTAACATTGTGACACGAGAATTTTATATATAAGATTATAATCACGTTTCAATTTACGAACCTGAATTTAGGCTGCCTTGCGCTTGCATTTCCAGTTTTTCGTCGCAGTGAATGAAAGGCGGTCTTCAACGGTTTCTCAACCACCATGCTGCTCGGTTCTGGGATGTTTTTGGATCGAGCGAACGTTGTTACTGTCAGCTGCACGTCTTTTATAGGCTCGTTTGATGCTGAGAAACAATGAAATATGGGTTTAAAGAATCATTTATTTCTCATAAGACATACAAAGGTCACTTAAAATGAGAAACTTAAAGCTAAATACAATTTTGTCCGGGAAATACAACATACAATATGTGACAAATTACATGAGATTGTATTCATACACGCTAATCTCCAATGCCTTACAACTAATTTCAATAAAATGTTGTAATTCTGTACGAACTATATTAGAATGACAATACTATTGGATCTGTCAGGTGACGCTGTTGTTCATATTTTCACGGCAGAACAAAGTCTGTCCGTTGTGCGTAGCTAAGTATTTAAGAGAATTGAGAACTCTTCCCTTAACTAGATTTTCTAGGCCGACAGAATAGAATTGAATAGAAATTCTATTGTTTTATAGCCTTTTAAAAGGCGAACCAATCCTGGGCTCCAACAAATACAATTAATAGAGATATTCATTAGACTCTCTCTCTCTCGTCAACCCATTATTGTCCCACTGCTGGGCACGGGTCTTCTCTCAGAATGAGAGTTTTAGGCCGTAATCCACCGCGCTGGCCAAGAGCGAACTCATTAGACTAAAATTCTCTACCCCATTTGTCTGTCTTACAAAGATGTGGTCTGACGGAACAATAAGAACTTCTTACCAGTAAACTCCTCAATGGGCTTATCGATAGTATCATGATCAATCCAAGTCAGCCCCATCTCTACCTTCTCCGCTAAGTCCTGCCATCGGCGTCGGTTCTCCAAGGTCCCAGCGAGTAAAGGCTGGATCCAGGGGAAAGTGTCTGAGAGCACCTTGTATAACGGTAAGCAGATCATGTCGATGAAGCCCACTTGCATTTGGGGTAGCTCGTCTTTTTTCTCCCTAGAAGTTAAATAAACAAGTTTTTAGTAAAGATGAGACTTAATAATATTAAAAGGTATAATACTAGTCGACCCCGCGAACTTCGTTCCGCCCAAAAGTCCAAAATTGTCAGTGTTCCTCCACTATATTATGCATGTATTATACTTAAAAACCTTCCTATTAAATCACTCTATTTGTTAACTGCATTAAAATCCGTAGCAGAGTTTTAAACATCTAAGCATACATAGGGACAGACAGCGCGAAGCAACTTTGTTTTATACTATGTAGTGATGCAAACATTGGCATCACTACATAGTATAAAACAAAGTTGCTTTATTATGCAATTTATGCAATTTTATTTTTCATTAAAGCATTATGCAGGCAAGCACTAATGTCCAACTTATAGATAGAATGTATATTTGAGCGGAAAATTACAATCACTATACCTATTACTAGCGTGAAGCAGTTCCTGTGTCTGGGTATATGTGTATTCGTCTTTGTGTGTCCATGGCACCCACAACAACTGTGTTGTGGGTGCCAAGGACACCCACAGCACAGGTAGGGCTATAAATGTAGGAGGCGTTTTAATTTTTTTAAGTTCTTTTTAGAACCAGTGTAGTTCGACCGGGGAAGTACCACCGCCACACCTATTTCTAGCGTGAAGCATTTCTTGCGTTTCGTAGGGTGTGGTTGCCGGCACACTTTCACATGAGGCGACCATCATAGTCCTCGGGAGTAGCAACGCATCTGTGATTGACTTCAGATGGAACCCATGTTCTGTGTGAAGTTGATTACAGATGTTTATGAGCGGCAGTGACCACTAACGATCAGGTGGACTGCATGCTCGTTTGCTACTTCAGTCAGATAAAAAATAAATAAATTACCTGTCCATCATAGCAATCGGTTGCTGGTTAAGCTGCAGCTTCTCCAAGTCTCCTTGATCGAAGAACTCGTCAGCCACCAGCTTAGCCACTTTATGTTGAACCTCCCAAGGCTTTGCAATAGCAGAAACGTCGCAAGCCGTCATCATCATACCGCATAACACTAAAAAAAAGAGACTGTGTTATTATTTATTAGCTCCATTTGTTTAATGAACACTCAGCAAGGACATTATAGTAAGTCAGAAAAATATTATTATTGCAATAAACAATGTTCTAGAAAAAGACACGGCAGCAGTGAAACTTAATCATTATAATTGCGTAAGAGTTCTTAGCCCTCTTAGCTGTTAACCTTAAACTGTTACCTAAGTTCCCAATACTTAGGGAACAGTTCTTTGGTCCTTCGAGCCGGATATGAACCAGCAACCTATGGTCGCTACCTTTCCCCGTAAACTGTTACCATAGTTTCTAATACTTAGCCCCCTTACGCACTAGCGATTAACAAGCTTATACAAGCTACGAAGTAAAATCGATAGCGTGATACAGAGAGTTACAGCGCCACCTTGTTGTAGCGCAGACAAAGTTCTTTCGTACCGCATTTACGTTTCTTGGGCGTTTAATTCCCTTCAAAATTATTAAAGAACGATCAAATAGTAAGACACCTTGAATAGAAAATATCAGAGACTCAATGAAAATTTCCTAAAAAGGTAATAATTATCTCAAGCGCGGAATTTTTTTTAGAACTCATCCATTTATTGCGTTTTGTCGACCAATTCACACTTGGCTAGCGTGGAGGACTGTGTCCTGAATCCTTATTCTGATTGGAATATCCTCCCCAGTAGTGAGACAATAATGGATTGACATTTTTTACAAAATATTCTATCCAAAGTTTGATATCTATATCAAAACTTTATAACATATTTTTATACATCGTTAAAATATTTCCTTCCAAGATATTTCCTTTGGTTTACACCATCAAAATCCTATATAAATCAGGCATCACTTTATTTGTCTTCGCTTGTCTCTTAAACGGAAACTTTCAATAAAAAATGTTCCAGTTTCAAATATAGAATACTTTTGGAGCCAACAAGTAATATTATGTTGATACCTAATTTTCTTGTATCAGGATAACGTCCACAAGAGGCCGCTAATGTGGCTTTAGATTAGTATTTTGATAGAATTGTATACTCATTATTGCACAATATATGAATATTCACACATAAAAATAACATACAATGTATGAAATAGGTGGCCTACAATATCAGAAATGGTATAGCCCTGCTTGTGTAGATCTTATCGCTACAAAGTAAAACTGGGTCGTGCATTCATGATTCGGAAGGGTCACCGTTCCTAACCAAAGGAGCCCGGCTATATGTATGCAAGTCACGTATATCTCGATTAGAAGGTCCGATAAGGATGTCGAAATAGTATAGCCCGACTGTTTTATATTATCGCATGCTATCAACCCGATGACAATGCCGTATACATATAATTGAAATATACCACTTTGGCCAACAAAGTGATTATCTCTCAGGTGATCAAAGAACAGAGTCGCCTTTGATTTCCTAAGGGATTAAAGAGGAATAAACCCAGTCATAAACTTCAGTTAAAACTAAAAAGCTACCTGAGGTCGATTGGGGTCGACTTGCATCCATGAAGACTAAAAACAACCGTTAAATATGTTATCATTTTTATAAATCGACTCCTTATAATTATAATAATCTACTGTAGCTGTCAAAAGAGTTACTGGCAGAAACTAATGTTTCCTTTGCGCACGCATTTCGGTGGCTATTATAAATTCACATATAATATATTCGGGTAATATTCGTTTTTAGAAATTAATTATCACTGCTTTTCGGTGAAGGAAAACACCGTGAGGAAACCTGCACACCCGAGTTTTCTAAAAAAAAAAAAAGTTCTCGAGGATGTGTGAAGTCCACCAATTTCCACTTGGCCAGCGCGGTGGACTATGGCCTAAAAAGTCTTTTATTTTGAGAGAAGACCCGTACCCAGCAGTGGGACAATAATGGGTTGGCACCAATATTCATTTAATAACTCACATTCTTTCTTTTCCTGACTCTGCCAATCAAATTCACCATTGTCAACTAGTTCCAGAAACTTGGATTTCTTCTTGAAATACATCGCTAGGTCCGTTGACAGAATCGCTGTTTCTACGACCCGCATTACATCTTTATAATCGCAAGGTGATAACGCCTGAAATGACAAGAAATATTGTTAAAATAAAGAAAATTCTGATTGATGTGATTCTGAAAAAACGATTGATTTTCTTTAGTTTTCATTGATTGATTGTTAAGCTATTGCATAGCTATTATCGCGAAAAAAATGAATTAATATCAAAGAAAATAAATACTGCACACATAAATAATTATAATTGCTTAAGTTAATAAAAAATGTTATGCAATAGCTTTTAGAAGTTCCGCAAGTTTTGCGTTTTTTTGTAATTTTCTGTAGAAGACATCTTGATTGCAATATCGGCTTGATTAAACGACTTAAACTTCCCCGGCGAATGTATATTTCGCTCCCGCTTTTTTCATATCAGAAGACAAGAAAAGTATATTATAGTACTTGCTTAATCCAATTCTGAACATTGAAGCCTTATTAGTGGTTACCAAACATTTTCCACCCGTCCGTAATAAAGTATGATGCTCACTCCAGGACTAATTGTCGTATAGACCTAATTATCGTGTGATTCTTGCCAAGAAGTAAAAAGAAACAGTGGACTTACCTGGAAAATATTATTACTCTCGCTATTCAAAATCATGACACACTGATCAAAATGATGATGCTCCATCGTAGAAGTGGAATACAAAATCGCCAATGGACTCTCAGTCTTCGTCTGAAAGGCATTATTCGTTCCTCTATGGTCTAGATCGTGGCATAGACAAGCGACTAGAAGCCCCAGAATTTCTAGATCAGACATAAAACGTTCCATTTTGCCCGTTTTCAACATCGCAAACATTGTTTGGGCTACGTTTAGCGCGTGGCGCCAATTATGGTATTTAACTGGTCGGTAGTTTTTCTTCACGCTTAGTATCCAACGACAGAGGACCTGGAATTAGTTTTACTTATCGTTAGATTACATATATTACGAAGTGGTCGTGATATCAGGAAGGCCAGGAGTCTTACATTACTGTCCATTCTTGAAGATTTCAAGTAAAATACAGGAGTTATTCTTCTTCAATTTATTCACAATTGAGGAGGTCCAATCGCTTCGACGGTTAAACAAGAATCTCCTTCTACCGGCGCTCGCCTTTTTATAATAAAATCGGGTGAGGTGACAATAACAAATTTATGGAGGGTAAACTAAATTACAATTCAAAAAATCACTAAATATTGCTAATTTAATAAACAATTAATTTTCGATTTTTAAACTAAAATAATTATTTTCGGGGACGTATTTTTTATAAATACACGGTGTCGCGCCGACATATATGATAATTAATCAATTTCTGAATTTGACGACCCACGTGGTGCAGCGGTTATCATACCGGTCTGACGCGCAATGGGTTCCGGGTTCGATTCCCGGCCAGACAGATATCTCAATGGTGAGTTTAGATTCATGTTCCGGGTCTGGGTGTTTGCGTATTCGTCTTTTGTGTGTCCATGGTACCCACGACACAAGAAATAATCCTAGTGTGGGGCTATGAGTGTAGAAATATTACCAAGTCAGTTGCCATTATCAGGTATTCAGTCAATAGCGCTTGTGATGGTCTTGTCCCTAAATACGTATACCGATTTGGGATTAAACGAATATTGATTAAACAAACAAACGACCATTCCGATAATAATACATTGGATTCTGCGCCATATATATTTAAATAATATCTATGCTCCAAGAGTAAACGGGTATTTTTGTCGAACTGACTTCTACAAAACTATTTACAAAAAAACGTAGATCTTTCATTAGACAACCGTTTTTAATACCGATCTAGAAAATATTTAAGTGTTCAGTTTGTGTATAAATTGCTTGTTCTATTTAACGTTGCGTTATATAACTATGATTGGAAGTGGCCACCTTATAGTAAGTGACACTTCACATTAATTTCATTAAAAACTTATACGAAGGTAATACATTTAAATATCGAATTTAATATATGTGTATTTATTACGAAAATAATCCATCCATCCATCCATCAGCCCTTGAAAGTCCACTGCTGGACATTGGCCTCCCCTTATTTGCGCCACTTCGATCGGTCCTGAGCCATTTGAATCCAGCGGTTATCCGCCGTCTTCTTTAGGTCATCAGTCCACCGGGTCGGGAGGCGGCCTGCACTCCTTTTGCCTCCATTCGAAGACTCTTCTACCCCATCGGTTATCTATCCTACGAATGATGTGGCCTGCTCATTGCCACTTCAGCCTACTAATTCTGAGAGTTATGTCGGTAACTTTCGTTCTCCTACGGATTTCATCATTACGAATTCTGTCTCGCAGGGAAATACCAAGCATAGCTCTCTCCATAGCTCCACGAAAATAATACTTACATCGTAAGGTATGTGGAATTTCTCAACCAGGTTACATTGCAGGAACATTCGCAACGTAGCTCTGCAAGTATCCTCATCAGATAAATCGAAATCTGAAATAAAAATTAAATACCTTACTACAATTAATAGTGATTTTGAATACTTTTTACTTGAATACTATTTATAATGTACTATTGTTTGAGCATGCGATGTCTGCCTTAATAGGTTATATACTTTTATTATATATGGTTACTAGCAGACCCGACCACGCGTTGATGTGGTTAAAGAAATGTTAGCGCCATTACTTACTTAATCAAGTTAACAGATAACATTACACCGCCATCTGTTATGAGGATTATCTAAAGCTAACAGCTGAAGGTAAAAAAAATATTTGTAATTAAACCTATAAATTAAGATATAAACTATCCTATCTTTCAAGTTGGATCAAAATACACATGTTGTATAAATTTGATTATAATCGCTTCAGAGGTTTAAGAGTCCATTGCGGACAAATAAAGTGACACGTAATTTATATATATTAAGATATAGTTTTTAAATAGGTTAAGTCAAATTTGTAAAATTTGTATTGTAACTACTGGAAACCTTTTTAATAAATAGATAAAAAATACCATGACCTTTTTTTTTTTAAAAAGCTTTGACAGTTTTCAATTCAAGTGTGGTACAATTGAAATGTCAAATATAGATCTGAAAGTTTACATCACGATTGAAACTACCGATATAGATTTATATTAATATGTGAAACAAAAACTTGTGATTCGTTTTTAAGATACTTGCCGCAGGCGGAGGAGTATGACATTACGCACGGTTATAGTTGATGTAGAGAAGGATTGCGCAATACTAATATTGTTTTCAAATAATGCATAAAACATACATAAAATCAACTAAAAACACATTACACTCACTACCTTGCATTTGACACAAACACATACATAATAAAGGAAATAGAACATTCAATGTCTTACTATGAAAAAACTTAACGTAAAAAATGACAGATGTCTTTGTCAAAATACCCGCTATTGCTTTTAAATGCAGCTTAGTGAATAAACCTCTTTTTGCTTTTAACAGTATCGGTTCTTAACTCATGACAAAATGCTTCGTCTTCGTCTTATAACTTAAGAGCAAACATCCCACCTCATACTAGCGGTTTCTTTCATTTCTCGGTCACTGTTCAGGTGGTATTGTTATGGAACGCCTTTCCCGCTGATATCAGGAAAGCGCCCAGTAAGTGTATAGAGCACTACTACTGTCTCCTAATCATCTATTATTTTATTTTATTTTTATATATTAATTTTATGTATTTATAATATAAATATTTATTTATGATATATGTATATGTATTTATGGCTAAGTAGGTATATTAATATTTCTAATGCTCGCGGTTAAAATTAACACCTGCCACTCATTTTCCAGCCACCTAGGGTTGACTGGTAGAGAATGCCATCAGGCATTAAGTTTGCCCTATTGTAACTTTTTGTAAAGGCGCAATAAATATATGAATAAATAAATAGAAAACGGGTGCGTTAAAAATCACGTCGTCACATAGCTATTGTATGATATGGTTCATATGCTGGGAGATAGTTAGGAGGGCGGAGATTGACGTGGGCCACTTTTTACCGCGCTCTCTCATTCCCATGAGAATATCGATGTTTTTATTAGTTGATACATATTTAGTAGTTCCAAACGATGTTAATAGATGGCGTTAGTAAAATTCATCTGCAAGTTCTGAATCACGCTTTCAAATCCTAATGATAATTCCCTTTGACCGTGCGGGCGAAGCCACGGGTAAGAGCTAGTAGGTTTATAAGTATTGAAATACCTACCATGAAATTGAAAGCTGTAAAGATTATACACTTCAGCAGATGGTATAATTTCTTGACAGAGCTTGTTCGTGTCTTCGGCAGATGCTGTCGCGTGATACGATAGGCATTCCAGTGCAACCTGCAAATGTTATGTGATTAGAAAAGTCTGAAATATATAAGTTCATCCATCATTCACTAGACTTTAGAGGTCTACCATCCATCCATCAGCTCTTTGAGGTCCACTGCAGGACATAGGCCTCCCCTAAATGACGCCACTCCAACCGGTCCTGTGCCCTCTGAATCCAACGGTTTCCCGCTGTCTTCTTCAAGTCATCGGTTCACCTGGTGGGGGCGACCTGTGCTCCTTTTGCCTAAACGTAGTCGCCACTCGAGAACCTTCCTTCCCCATCGGTTATCGGTCCTACGAGCGATGTGGCCATTGCCAATAAAGCTTACTAGTTTTGAGAGCTATGTGGGTAAGCTTTGTTCGTCTACGGATTTCATCATTGCGAATCATGTCTCTTAGCGAAATTCCAAGCATAGCCCTCTCCGTAGCACGCTAAGCGACCCTGAGCTTCCAAATGAGGTTCAACGGGGAACGGAATCTTAAATGAGGTATAATTTGTATAGATCAACGTTACCTTTTGTTTTGCCATAAGTTTGCAAGCGTTTTCATACATCTGTGTGTTGTGAATACCGAGACCGCAGAAAATGGCGAATGCTTCGAATATCGAAATATCACCATCCGTAAACTGGGTTCCGTTGTCCTGAAAATTATTCACAAATACAGTCACTTTATGTGTTAAATATAAATAAAAAGTTACTAAACTGAATCGTACGTCATGCGTTTGAATGCCATTGTATAGGCGTGTATGTGTGTGTGTGTGTGTGTGAGAGAGAGAGAGAGAAAAGAAGACACGCAGACAAAGATGGATATGAACAAACACGTGTTTTAAATTAATATATATAGTAAATAATTAAGTTACACAAGTTATTGAACATAGTTGGAAAGTTTCGGTGGATTGTTGTGGTTGCCGGTTCACTTATTATACATTTATTTATTTATTTATTTATTTATTTAGATATACCATTGACTTATCACTACATTGTTACAAAAAAAATACAATTCGTTTGGTTCAGTGTGAATCGCCATTACAGGTATATACAACTCATCTAATGTGTACGAAGTGTAATATCTAACTAAATCTAAGAACAAAAAAGATAAACATAAAACAAAATAAAAACTAAATATAGGTATTTATGATAATTTAAAAGGGACCATTATAAATGCATGGAACAAAAATGTATAAATTTATTTATGTTAACTGTGTGAAAGATGTCTACATCGCTGTTAGAGCAGATATTATTATATGTTTCCATTAATCTATTTAAAGGGGCACGTGAGCCAAAATTAGTTTTACAGGCACTCAAGGAAAAAACTTTATTAAGTGGATGTCTTGGTACGGAACGAGGAACTTTTATATTAATGAGGCTTAGTATATCTGGTGAAATGAGTAGACCATGAATCAATTTATGTAGTGTTTTTAAATCACAAATTTTTCGTCTTTTCTCAAGGGGTTCTAATTTAAAATATGAAAGTCTAGCGTTATAATCGGCGCGGTAGGGACAATTTCGATCTTTGTAAGATAAATATCGAGTAAAATTTCGTTGGATGCGTTCTATTCTGTCGCTATGAACTTTATACGAGGGGTTCCATAAAGGGGATGCGTATTCAAGGCCGCTTCGTATGAAAGCTTTATAAAGTGTAAGAATGGCTATTGGGTTATTTAAATCCTTACATATTCTTTTAAGGAATCCGAGCATCTTCCAAGCATTAGATGTGCTCTTATCAATGTGATCTATGAAATTTAACTTTTTATCTACCATTACTCCTAGGTCACGGGTAACACACGTTTCTACTAATTTTTCACCGGCTATAGAATAACTAGAATTGGTAATGTTTCTTTTTCTAGAAAATTTTATGTGGAGACACTTTTTAGCATTAAGGTTCATTTTGTTAATTGTGCACCAGTTGCAAATAGAATCTAAATCTGCTTGTAATTCCATTATATCATTTTGAGAATTTATTTCTTTATATAATTTTAAATCATCCGCAAAAATCGAACAATTACTAAAGCTTATATAATTTGAAATGTCGTTTATAAATACTAAAAAGAAAATTGGGCCGAGATGAGAGCCTTGAGGCACCCCTGAAGTTGGAAAAAAGGAGAAAGATTTAAAGCCTTGTGTTGTTACCCTTTGTGTTCTGTTATATAAATAAGATTTTACCCAATTTAATAAATTTCCGCGAATCCCGTAAAATTTAAGTTTAGACAAAAGAATGTTGTGGTTTACTCTATCGAACGCACTGCTGAAGTCAGTGTAAATAGAGTCTATTTCTGTTTTTTTGTCAATACCACGTGCCAGATCAGAAACATATCCTAAAAGGTTTGTAACTGTTGACCTCCGCATGCTAAATCCATGTTGAGAATTTGATATCATTTTTGATAAGTGGGATGTTAAAATAGGACATAATAATCTTTCGAGAAGTTTTGGGAATAAGCTTAAAATAGAAACTGGGCGATAGTTCCTAACGTTACATTTATCCCCCTTCTTGTGAATAGGGATTACATTCGCTAGCTTCCATTCGTTTGGAAATTCTTCTGTTACAATAGATTTTTGGAATAGTATTTTTAATGGAAGAGTTAAATATTTATAGACTTTTTTTATAAAGTAAGGAGGTATTCCGTCAGGACCTGCACCTTTGTTAGGATCCACTGACTTAAGTACTATTTCCACATCAAGTTCAGTAATGTTAATATTACCCAAAGATAATTGTGGAAAATTGCTTCCCAGTTCAGGTGGTATTGAGTGATCTACAGGACTATATGTCGACAAAAAATGAGAAACAAAAAGATTACAAATTTCTTCTCGGTTACGGGCAATTTTGTCATCTAGGAACATTTCAGACGGTAAATTAGAGGAACCACAACGCAGTTCTTTAGCGTACGACCAGAACTTTTTTGGATATATTTTTAGTGTTTGTTCAATATTTTTTATGTGTTCAGAGTAACATAAGGATGTCAATGATTTTATTCTTTTATTATTTAAGTTTAATTCAATTTCATCTCTAGGATTATGATACATATTGTATCGTTTTCTTATTTTGTTATTTTCAGCCATTAATTTTATAAGATTACCTGAAAACCAAGAAGGACATTTTAATTTTCTGGGTTTTGATTTAGGTATAGTTGATTCAATAACAGAGTAAATTATTTGATAAAATTTAGAAACAGCGATATTGATATTCTTAGCATCTGACAGTTGTGTGATCCAATCTATCTAACTCAGCTCTTTTGTAACTAATGAATAATCCGCTTTTTTATAATTATAAGTAGCAAATTGTTTTTGCTCCAAAAACACAGGTGTCTTTATGTTCAACATAATCTCTAAAGCTGGATGATGTTGATCAATCTTACATAGTGGATCTACACAGTTTTTAATAAAAAAGTTATCTAAATTACTTAAAATCAAATCTAAGGTGCGATTGTTATGGTTTTTGACATGATTAAACTGTGACAAATTATTAAGTGACATAAAGTCAACCAATAAGTAGCCTAAACTACAATTATAGTTTGTTGGTATTAAGACTGATGTTTCATTTGTGTCCTTAACCCAATCTATAAAACTTAGATTAAAATCGCCCAAGATAATAACGTCACCATTATGAGATAAAATGACTTCATTGCAATTTTCGAGACAGGTTTCTAGTGACGTGGAACTAATTGGTGGTGGTAAGTAAATAACACCAAATATGGTATATTTCGAGTCGCCTGAACTGATTTTAATAGAAACCCATAAATCTTCTATTGAACTTTCGAAACGTTTAATTCTTTTAGAGTGATATTTTACTGATACTGCAATAATAACGCCACCGCCGATTTTACCCGCCAAGGATGTTGATTCGCGATCTCTTCGGTATATGTTGTATTTGTTATTTAAAAGTTCGTTGTCATATACGCCATTATCTAGCCAAGTTTCTATGAATTTTATTTTTAATTTTATTTTTCTATTTCTATTTTTCTATTACATGAAGCGACTTTCTTAGGAATCGGAATTTGCAACGCAACTTCAGATTTGCAACGCAACTTCAGATAGAATCTTTGTTCTATTGTTGTATATAGACGGCAGTGATCACTTATCTACCAATTAGCACTGTCCACCAATTCGCACTTGGCCAGCGCGGTGGACTATGGCCTAATACTCTCTCTTGAGAGAAGACCCGTGCCTAGCAGAGGGACAATAATGGGTTGACGACGATCACTTATCATTATACATACTGCATGCCCATTTGCTACTTCAATCTTATAAAAAAATACTGATATTTTTTACCTTATTAATAAGCTGAGCGACTCCAATAACGTCCTTGTTAGCGTTCACGATGGGCATACAGAGCATGGTAGTGATATTCGCAGCGTCATCTGCGTCAGCCGCTGTTAGTACCATGCCGTTCTCTCGACGCCAATCGTCCACGTCTGATATGTTTAGCGCTTTGTTCGATCTGGCCACCTGGGAAGTATTCAATTAAATGGTAAATTAGCAAGCTGAAGGCTATTGGTTGGTCCCGTCACTCGAAGGACCGTTAATGGTCGGAGATGAAGGGTCCTCGAGTGACGACCATTTAGGCAAAATCCACGCAGGCTACTTTTATTATTTGGTTGTAAATTAGCTAGCTGAAGGGTTGGCCACATCGCTCGAAGGACCAATAATCGATGGAAAAAAGGACCTCGAGTGGCGAACACGTTTAGGCAAATAGAGCACAACTCGCCCCAAGAGCACAGCTCCCCCAACCAGGTGGATCAATAGCCTGAAGATTCAAAAGGCACAGGGCCGATTAGATGCCTTATGCCTAACAGTCCAATTGAAAAGACAGATGGAAGGATGGTTGGAACGATTATCAGGGTATAATGATGTAATTTGATCAATTGTTAAGCATATAGAGATACATACCTATCAGTTTTTTTTTTGTACTTAAACCTAACGATAAGGCAGACGGGCTACCTGATGGAAAGTAGTAATCGTAGTCTATGGACATTTGCAACACCAGACGAGTCGCCAATGCATCACCGGTTTTGAAGGAGAGCTTTTTTCGCACCTTTTTTAAAGAGCCCCATGTCATAATATCTCAGGAGGAAGCTCGTTCCACATCTTGCACATCCGTGGCAGAAACGAGCGTGCAAACCGAACCGTGGAGGACTTATCAGATGCATTCTAACTTAGCTCTTAAGGGAAGCAACGTATCTGTAACCAACTTTGGGGCACAGAGACTATGGGGGTATGTCATAATTGTCAGTTATGATATAATTTTTCGATCTCCTTCGACCTCGATCGGGAGGTCCGAGGTTCAAACCCAGGCACGCACCACTGATTCATGTGCGTATTATAAATTAATTATCACTGCTTTTCGGTGAAGGAAAACATCGTGAGGAAACCTACACACCCGAGAGTTCTTTAAAAAAAAAAAGTTCTCGGAGGTGTGTGAAGTCCACCAATTCGCACTTGGCCAGCGCGGTGGACTATGGCCTAAACTCTCTCATACTGAGAGAAGACCCGTGCCCAGCAGTGGGACAATAATGGGTTGACGACGATATAATTTTTACAATACCACCACGACCTCAAATGAGAAGATCTGACAACAAACTCAGCGTGGTTGTCCATTTGGGTTTTTGTTTGTATAATATATTCTTTTAAGACTATTTCTAACTGCGGGTGATAACAGATGTCCGTGGCGGCTGTGATCACTTACTCTGTATGAAGTTTCTGGTGGACTGCATGCGTTTGCTACGTTAATCTAATAAAAACTTACCGCTAACGCGATACAAGCCAACGTAGACCGGTTATCATGTCGTGGTGTGAGCGTAGTCCTTGAGTGATGTGCTCCGAGCTCGAAGAGTGTGTGAAAGCGGGTGGGAGCCGGTGGTGGTAACGCTGGTATCTCGTTCCGGCGACCGCCTGGCCGTTGCACTATGCGCTCAAGATGACTCTGGAAAACAAAGATTGATTCGTTACCGTAAACATATAACAAAGCTATAGACCATTGTCGATGCTCTCATCTCGCCTACTGATTGGCCAAACGGTGACGGATGAGAGAAAGCTGCATCGGTCAAGCACGGACGTACGTCACCACTTGGACTGGATTGTTAACGGACCACCGAACGGACACGCGGTGCTAATCAAACCAAATAAGTTATCAAGAGCATCGCAAATGTTAGTGCAATAAATGCAACTAATTTGCAACACAAAGTGGATTATAGGTGCAACAAGTTGTTCTTTAGCGATTATATCATTACATAGTATAAAACAAAGTCACTGTCTGTCCCTATATATGCTTAGATCTTTAAAACCACGCTGCGGATATTAATGCAGTTTTTTAATAGATATAGTGATTCAAAAGGGAGGTTTCTGTGTATGTAATATACATCAATAATATAATAGCGAAACACAGATAATTTTAGATTTTTCACTTTTAGACGAAGTTCGCCGGGTCAACTAGTAACACATATATCAAAATCGACAGAATTTATCTGTAGGTACTTACCTATCTATTACCATAGTAATAGATAGGTAAGTACTAATATACCATAGTCTACCTACTATGGTATATTAGTACTAATTATACCATAGTAGCCATAAGCAAAATTATTTTCAAGCCTTTAAAAACCTGTCTAATTAATTGGCTATTACGCAAGACCCATGGCAATGTACATCGTTTATGACACCCATGGGAGTCATTGACATATAATTCTGACTAATCATTTCTAAAAATGAATTACTAAGTAATTTAAAAATGTGTACATGGGCACACGTCGAAAAACATCACTACATAGCATAAAACAAAGTCGCTTCTCGCTGTCTGTCCCTATGTATGCTTAGATTTTTAAAACTACGCTACGGATTCTAATACAGTTTTTTCAATAGATAGAGTGATTCAAGAGGAAGGTTTTTATGTATAATACATGTGTAATATAGTGGTTAAACACTGATAATTTTCGATTTTTGACTTTTAGGCGGAACAAGGTTCGCCGGGTAAAGAACGAACTGGGAACTATTATGCCCAGCACTAATGAAAAAATACCAAGATATGCAATAACGCTATAAGACTCCTTGCATAATATCACAGTATTAATATCATACAGAAGTCTAACTCTGCCGCGTCCTTGAATTTTATACCTACAGACGCGCTGGATGAGAGTTCGAGTTAGGGCTACCCGCCTAAAGTATTTTACTACATCTGTATACTTGACTTTCTTTCTTACTTATTATGTATTTTATTCAGTAGATTAAGGTAAAACACAACGCGTTCTTTTAATATTTGAGAGACTTTATTAAGTCTCTATATTTATTTATATATTATTTGTGTAAGGTTTATTATTATAAACCTTACACAAATAATAGTTATAAATTTCACTCTGAATAATATTTTACCAACCAAAATAAAAATTATTAACACTGGACGTGTTTATGCACAATTAAGGCAATCAAAAACAGCCTAATATGGTTTACAACGGGTCTTCGCTACATTACTATATAAATAAAAAGATCCACTGCTTAAAAAACGTCGCATCGCCCGCTCGCCACTACGGCACATTCACTGTTGGGTACCGAGTGCATACCGAAATCGTGGCGCGTAGGTACAACTTGCGTTTCGTGCGTTTGTAAGAAGTTAGAATATTGTAGATACTATTACCGTGATAATATGCAAGTGCATATAATTCGATGTTTATTAATAACACAAGATTCCTTACCGATTCACAATGATCCGTGTCCAGAATAAAAACAGCACATCTTTCGCACTTCAGCAACTCCCTGGCTTCTGTCATAATCTTCGTCACCAAGCACTCCAGATTGCTTTGCTCTTCAAAGATACTTCTAGCGAGTGCTAGGAGTATCTGATTCCTCTTGTACTCGAGCACTGATGACTCGAAGAGTTGGGCGTTTTGGATACCGATTCCACAGAAAGTCAGGTACCGCCGGAAGACTTCTACATCCCGAGTTGAGAACTCTTTTGATCCTGGAAGACAAATTAATGATTTGGAGATTTTATTTATGTTTTTTTTTTATTTTTTTATTATTTCACTGAAGTAGTAAACGAGCATGCAGTCCACCCGATGGCAAGTGGTCACTGCCACCCATGGACATCTGTAATCAACTTCATACAGAACATGGGTTCTATCTGAAGTCAATCACAGATGCGTTGCTACTCCCGAGAACTATGATGGTTGCCTCATAAAAAAGCGTGGAAGCAACCACACCCTCAAATCGAAACGCAAGAAATGCTTCCCGCTAGAAACGGGTTGGCGGTGGTACGTCCCCGGTCGAACTACACTGGTTCTACAACCTTCAATTTATTATTGACAAGGCTATCCCCTTGGCTGAGTCCGCTCCGGTTACGTCTGCCACGGTAATAAGTATCCTATGTATCTATCTATGTAGGTCATAAGCTATCTTTGTGCGAAATTTCTGAAATTCCCGCGGTTTTTTTTGCGTGAAACAGTAAAAAACACATACAATCTTCGCATACATATGTATGTAAATAAACTTTCTTATAATATCAATAATAAAGCCGTGCGAAATACATTTTAACACCTTTAAAATTTTATGGTTCCTTTAAAAGCAAAATCAATGATACATCGTCCTATAATATTGAGAAAAAAACATATACATACACGTTAAGCGAACGCTGGGCCGCGCTACATGGTAGGCGGAGTGGGGGGTGTTAGGTTTTTTCTTTACGGAATTTGGAATTGTGGAATGAGTTTCCTCCTGAGATATTCCCGGAGCATTATGACATGAGGTTCTTCAAGAAAGGTGTAAAAAGAGCTCTCCTTCAAAGCCGGCGACAGATAGGCAACTCCTCTGGTGTTGCGAATGTCCATAGGCGATGGTGACTACTTTCCATCAGGTAGGCAGTCTGCCTTATCTTTAGATTAAAGCAAAAAAAATCTTGATTCGGTAGCCGCGCTCAAAACGCGATAAAACCTGTGGAATAGCTTAAAGATAATTTAGAAAGTTACACTTACCATCAGTTTTATTAATAATCTGGGCTACCCCTACAACGTCTCCCTCGTAGTTACAAATAGGCATGCAAAGTATTAATTCCGTCTTGTATCCCGTTCTTGCGTCAATTTCACTGTTAAACCTGAAAAATTACGAAAAATATATTCAGAATAGAAAATAGAAATTCACATCACTTCAAATGCTAAATTTTTGAAGTAAAAGTTACTTGTAAGGCAAATGCAAATCCGATTTGCGTATTTTATTGCGTAGGAAGCAAAAATTCCGAAATACTAAGAGTTTTGTACAAGGCAAATGTGCAAATCCATTTTATCAAGCGCTGGAAATCTAAGCGAAATTTTAACGACTAAATACGAGTATTATAAGTTACTAGTTGAATCCCGCAGTTTCGCCCGCGTTAACACAAATTGATTGTCTCGTGGGAATAAGACATTTTCCCAAAGTAAAAAGTAGCCTATATGTTAATCCAGAGTGTCAGCTAACTCCTTACCAACTTTTATGATATTTGGTCCAGCCGTTTAGACGTGAAGAAGTGACAAACATACACACTCACATACTTTCGCCTTTATAATATTTGTATGAAGTATGATGATAATATGTGTGTATGTGCGTGTATGAAGTGAATGAAAATTTAACATATAAAATTATTAAATATGATTGATATCGCAATAGTATAAATATTTTTGAATCATGCCATATCTATACAAGATTCATTTTTTTTTTCGTAAAGCTTAGTTGAATTGCCATTTTCGTTACAAAAATAGTCTTAATATTTTTTTAACTTTATAGGTATTATCTTACGACTTTGTATATTATCATGACTTTTCACATTTATTGAAAGTAATATAATATTATCGTAATCCAACGCTCCAGTTTCCATAACTAAAATCGTTTCTTCACTTTTTCTTACACTTGTTGCGCCAAAAAAGAGGAGTGGACTCCCCTACTACATTATTAATAAAGTTACCAAGGGAGATCCCATACACTGTATAAATAACCCATATTTCTATAAATAACCCAAATTTGTTAATAAAAGGTTAAAAATAAAAAAAATTGAATTGATTTTAATTTTTTGCATATATGAGTACCGTAATATAATGAAAAATCAAACCTGGGATCCGCGTAAGCATTTTTGATATTGATAGGGTGCTTTGTTTGCGCGGCGAGGCCTGCAACTCCGACTCCGAAAGGTATCCTAATTTCTTGCGTTCTCGCCGTCCGTAGAGCATCATACAATTCTGAAACAAAATCCAACTATATAATTACGTTTTTGATTACCCGCGTGGCGGAGCGGTTACCATACCGGTCTGACGTGCAATGGGTCCCGGGTTCGATTCCCGGCCAGACAGGTATCTGAATGATGAGTTTAGATTCATGTTCTGGGTCTGGGTGTTTGTGTATTCGTCTTGTGTGTGTTCATGGTACTCACGACACAGGAGAAAATCCTAGTGTGTGGCTATGAGCGTAGAAAGTGTGTTTTAAATTTACTAAATATGTATAGCGTAAGCGAGGAATGGAAAAAGCTACAATTGGTATTTCCCTGCGCGACAAAATTCGTAACGATGAAATCCGTAGGAGAACGAAAGTTACCGACATAGCTCTCAGGATTAATAACTTGAAGTGGCAATGGGCAGGCCACATCGTTCGGACATACAACCGACGGGGTAGAAGAGTCCTCGAATGGAGATCACGTCTAGGCTTAAGGAGTGTAGGCCGCCCCCGACCGGGTCAACTGATAACCTGAACGCGGTAACCGTTGGATTCAGATGGCATAGGACCGGTCGAAGTGGCGCAGATTAGATGAGGCCTATGTCCAGAATTGAACTTTCAAAGGCTGCATGGATGGATTTACTAAATTTTAAGGATAAAACCGTCCAATAATCCATCCATACATAAAAGATTCGGCATGTCTATACATCTATCTGAAGACAATCACATAAGCGGTGCTACTCCCGAGGCCTAAGATGATCGTATCATATGCAATTAAGCTGGCAACCACTCCTTCCCATCGAAATGTAAATATGTGTGGCGGTGGTACTTCCCCGGACGAACTACGCTGTTCTACCTCATGAAAATAATAATCCTACTTAATTATTAGCCCTTTTTTTGTTTTCTAGGGCGAAACCTTCAAAAGGTACCCGACTCCGTGGGAGCAACGCCGGGTTATGTGGGATTTTTACCTCAAACCCCCCCGGTGGCCATCCTCAGCGCTGCGTGGATGACTCCAGGATCTCCAGTGGAACACAACCGGAATCCTCCGAGCTCGATGCCCCATTAAAGCTCTACCCAGTGAAAATTTGTACTCTCTGCGCCTCCTGGTGTTTACGACCGCGTGCGGCCACACATGCCGTCGTCCTACCCGAGGTCGCATGACTAGACGGTTCGAGCTCCCACTCCTACCACCCGCAACCCCAGAACCCCTTTTAGTCGGTTCTTACGACAGGGGATACCGTAACCCTATTCTGGTCCCGGAACTACAGGGACTAATTATTAGCCCTATCCTTAAATCTTAAAACGTGTATCTCTTGCGATTTCGCTTCCGGGTACAATTCTGAATCCAGTTCCGAAAAACCTAATTAACAAAGTGCGTCTCCGACTTCGGTTCCTATAATACCTCAACAAAATTAATATATAGTTTGAGAACAACATTCGAGTAGGAAACGACATACATACTAGTGATGAAACGAATATTCGCATACGTGAATATTCGCTTGTTTTATTTGCATTCGTTTTCGCAAGGACTGTGCGACTGTTTTGCTAATATTGAACTGCAGTTTGAAGTAAAACAATAGGTCACAACAATAGGTCGGTAGGTAGTAAAATACAAATTTAAGTCGAACTGCATTTTGTCTAAGGCTGTGTCCCCAGTAGGCAAACTTGGCGGCGTACCTACTGAATTTGCGACATAACGGTTTAGTACGCTTTTCCATATATTTGAAATGGAGTCTTTGCTAGTTTGCGCTCACTTTACGCAGTTTGCAGCTATATAGCTATATATCAGATTACATTATAATCTACGCGAATAAAGTCGCGTGGATTCTGCTAGTGCATAATAAAGATATTTTATTTCGTTTCGCATCCGCATCGCGAATTCTTAAACTGTAACATTGGATACATCACTAATATGTACATATGTACATGCAATACTATCTTATGAAGGGTACAGCTAAGTGACTGTGGAATTAGATGGTCCACATCTGTACGTAATGGTCTACGCTGAGTTTATATCCTCTTGTTTACTACAATACAAGATAAGGCCTGAGGTACACCGAGCTTTTAAGATTAAATAAACAGTATTACAAGAACTCGCAGTTCTTGTAATACTTTATTCTGAATACGCACATATGCACGCTTTGCGATGCATGCTTTCAACACTCATAGTCCCACATTAAGATTTTCTCCTGTGTCGTGGGTAACATGGACACACACAACACGAATACTTAGAGTACTTAAAATAAAAATGGGTTGTACCCCAAGTGTGTGTTAATACACGTCATTCGGAAAATGTATGACTTTAAAACATGCAAAATCCCGCAACATACATTCATCATTTGACGACCCGCGTGGCGCAGCGGTCACTATACCGGGTCCCGGTTTCGATTTCTGGCCAGACAGGTATCTGAATGATGAGTTTAGATTTATGTTCTGGGTCTGGGTGTTTGTGTATTCGTCTTGTGTGTGTTCATGGTATGACGACACAGGAGAAAATCCTAGTATGGGGCTATGAGTGTAGAAAGCGTGTATAAGTTCTGTACTAGCGATGTTAAGCTACGTTTAAGAATACAGATAGAATGCTTCTTATGAATTAGGAGGCATAAGTCACACACTTTGCCGCATTCTTAAAACGAAAAGATAGTGGAACCCCTCACTTAACACACATAAACATTTTATTACAAAAACACTTTATTAAAAAAATATGAAGAAATTGTGACAGAGCTAATGCAAGGTCGAAAAGAGCAAAAAAGAAAATACGTTTTTAGTACTCTCAAAATACATGACTTAATCTCATAAATATATTTTATCTTAAACGTTAGATCGGGAATGTTTTCTTATACAGTTTCCAAGGCGCCGAATTTCCCGCCTCATCTCCGCTCCGTCCACCCCGATTTGCATATAATTGACATCTACAGGGTAGTTTCTGACAGAGCCCTTCTATTTTTAGTTTAAACACAGCCTAGGATTATATTGCGACTATCTAGTCTTATTTCAATGTGGAGAGGTAGAACAAGTATGGCGAACAAGGTGAAGGTGGTAGAACCAGTGTGGTTCGGGGAAGTACCATCGCTACACTTATTTCTAGCGTGAAGCAGTTCTTGCGTTTCGTTGGAAGGGTGTGGCTGCCGGCACACTGTTATATGTGGCGACCATCATAGTCCTCTGGAGTAACAACGCATCTTTGATTGACTTCAGATAGAACCCATGTTCTATATGAAGTTGCTTATAGGTGTCCATGGGCGGCAGTGTCCACTTACTATTAGGTGGACTGCATGCTCGTTTACTGCTACAATCAGATAAAAACAAAAAAGCATTTGTGGCTTTTTGGTGCAAGGATGTGGTTCCGGCTAACTTTATTTAGAGCGACTGTTAGTCCTTGCCAAGAGCAACGCATCTGTGATTGACCTCAGATAGAACTCGTGTTCTAAATAAAGTTGCTTACAAATGTCCGTGGGTGACAGAGGTTTTTTATCATGCAATCCGGTTAATAAGTATGATTATAAAAAAATAAGTATGTACAAAATTTATTAGATATTGCACATGCTACACGCTTTCTACACTCATAGCCCAACACTAGGATTTTCTCCTGTGTCGTAGGTACAATGGATACGCACAACGAATACGCAAGCACCCAAACCCAGAAGATAAATCTAAACTCATCATTCAGATACCTGTCTGGCCGGGAATCGAAACCGGAACCCATTGCGCGTAAGACCGGTAAGGTAACGCGTGTATCAAGGCCCTTAGCTATCGAAGCACAGGTTTTATTCCAAGTGTGGACACTTAAATTCTATCGTTTCATACATAATGTTTTTATCACGTGTATCACATGCATGCGCAAATAAATTGCAGCGAGGTAACTAACGCTAGGGACATGCACGCGTACATACTGCGTGGCAGGGAACAGCCCTATTAAAGAGGGAAATGAAATGACATGTCTTTATTTTTCATAGGCCTACGGAGGCACTTACAAATTGTCAGTTACATATATATTTTTTTTACACTACCACCGGATCGGAACACGGCCTCAATTGAGGAGATCCGGCAAGAAACTCAGTGTGTTTGTCTTTTTTTCTTTGTATATCTTTTTTTATAGCCATATTGTTTTTACATTGGTTATAAAAGTTAGCTCCAGTACAGGGTAAGACTAAGTTATAAAAAATATCCCTTCTAATATTATAAATGTGAATGTAACTCTGTCTGTCTGTCTGTCTGCTATTTATTCACGCCTAAACAACTGAACCGATCTTTATGAAATTGGGCACACAGATAGTGTTGACCTCGAGAAAGGACATACGCTGCTTTTTATCGAAAAAAAATGGGTTGAAAGAGTTAAAATCGGGCATAAATGTTTGTATGGAAGTTCGTTTTTGACAAAGTCCCATATTGACAAGTCCGTCAAGGGGTACGATAGACTTACTTAAAACCTTATCTAAATAATAAAACATAAAAAAACATTGATTTCGAGTCGACAACATATATCCGTAAAATTCGGATTGTCGCGTATTTTGTTAAATTCTAATGTAAACATATGTGACATGACAGTAGCCATAATAGCCGCCCGGATGCCATTCTGAATTCGTTCAGAAATAATACGTATAAATTTGTAACTATCAATTATCATAAAAATAGATGTGATTCAAATTGATTTTAATTTAATTTATGAATTTTTGAAATATTTCAATAATAAAAAGCATCCGTTGACGCGCTGCGGCCGCGCTGCTTGCGTCCTAATGTAAAATCGCTCTTAGAGTACAGGGATTCCCAATTGATAACAGATGGCGCGTCATACTATTATAGTAAAATAGTTATTCGAATCCAATAATTCAAAGGCGATAAAATGTTTAACATTGTTTCAAAATAAAATTATCGACTCCGTTTGTCACTCCATGTTCATGTTACAAAAATAGTTTCTTAACTATTATTGCATAAATAAAGTTATGTTATTGACCACACCCGTATATTTTTAGCGAAAATAAATATTAAGGACTAAATACATGATATGATAGTTTTTTAAGCTAAATACTAACATTAATAAGTCGATCAGTATCTAAATAAGATATAACAATTATATTACGAATTATTATTATAAAGAAGCTGTTGCAACTTTTGTGATAAATAATTGCATTTATGAATATTGAAGCATGGTTGATGAACACTTGGCTCTAATAACAAACGACCGAGGTCAACATTATTGTTCTTTTTATATTTATGATTTGTTCATTATAAATAATGTTATAGAAAACATGCATTTAAATAACAACACATTTTAAATAAATTTTAGAATAACAAAGTGTGTCAAAATAAGCCAAAATAGATGATGTTCTTAACTCATAAGTATGTGAATTTCGCATCTGCTATTAAAATCGTTATAGCCGTGTGGTGCCAAGTCGGGCGGATTAGAAACGCGAGGTCTGGGGTTCGAATTCAGTTGTCTTAAGTACATTATTATTATTATTATAATCTGTAGTTTTCATAAATACCAATTTTATTATTATTTTTTTAATAACCAGCTCATTTTTAAATATTATTTAGTATCGGAAATGCAAAGCTTTCGCCCGCCTGGGAATCAA
Source organism: Spicauda simplicius (assembly GCA_949699795.1). Lineage (NCBI taxonomy): Eukaryota > Metazoa > Arthropoda > Insecta > Lepidoptera > Hesperiidae > Spicauda > Spicauda simplicius. The sequence goes on from OX453079.1 coordinate 9,463,000, forward strand.
TGTGTTACAAAGTTTATATGAAATTAATAGAGGTTTAACCTCTGTCAGGTAAAAGTACAAAATAATTTGGATTTACCTTGGCGACAAATTCAAATTTTAATGTAATGAACCACATACAAGGCTTAATAAAGATAAACTATTAAACATACCTGAGCGCCGCTTAAATGTTAGTAGAACTAAAATTAGTTTACGTATCATTGATACTGTCATTAGATTTTTAGTTTTAGTTAGATGTCGTCCAGCGTTGCGCCCACACTTTTAAAAAGCGGTCATAATGCCTGTCTATTCGCCTTTGAGCGTCCACTAAAGATTTGTAGCAACGATTTCTCTAACATTTTTAATATTTCAAATCAAAGGAATACTGGAAATTTAATGCGGGATTGTTATTTGACTATTTGGGATGAAGATTCTGTAGATACAGCCATCGAGATCGAAGACATTATCCAACAAAATTTTTGGATTCCTTCAACCCGCCTCCCGGTACTCCTCCACACAAACTTTTTTTTAATAAAAATACGCTTTCTACACTCAATAAAATAGAAAATTTCTACAATTTCAATTTCTACAATAGCCCCACACTAGGATTTTTTCCTGTGTCGTGGGTACCATGGACACACAAGACGTATATAGAAACACCCAGACTCAAAACATGAATCTATTCAGATTCCTGTCTGGCCGGGAATCGAACCGGGTGTGGTAGCTGCTCCGCAACGCGGGTCGTCAAGGTTGTCAAATTAATGTTAAAAGTAGGTTCACCTATATGTAATCTTACTCAGAAATTTAAAAGGACCAAAATTACTTAAAATAGTATTTTTCAATTCATAAAAGTTAAAATCCATCTTTATAATCGATGCGCTTTGGTTTAAATGTGGAGGCGTTGTTTGAAAAGATGTATTCCGATATTGTTAATGTGACCACTAAGACTGTAAATTAATTCAAAAAAGGGGTTTACGATATTCTGATTAATCTTATTTTCATAACATTTTACATAACAATATGCACCTACCCACAAATACACACTTAAAATTCGTTTTTTCACTCTGTGTTTGTCCGGGTAATCCTTGACCGGCTAAACCGAGTTTTACGGGTTTTTTACTATAGAAAATGTTATGGAACAACATGCAGAGTACTTTTATCGTAGAATTCCCACTGAGTGGAGATTTGCGCGGGAAAAACTTAGCGATACATTGATCTGCACGCGGGCGTAGCCGCGGGTACAGCTAGTGTTTATATAATTTATCTAGTCGTGTTTTTTTCTAAACATATGATTTAATTCGATGCTATAAATTATAAATATAATATGTATCTTGTCGTGTTATAATATTGCTTTAATTGTTTTTTTTTTTATATTTAAATGTCTTATTTCAAGTTAATCATTTTCTGATTCTAGCAAAATAATGTATTATTACTACTTAAATATTAGGTCATTCGACTGATTATTACTAAACAGTATTGATAAGATTTACGGATAAGAGTACCGTGTATCTCGTTCTTTATTATGTGAGCGAGAAGTTCAAAAGCGAGCATTTTGAGGTAGTTATTTATAGGAACAAGTTATACAAAGGGCCATAAACGAGTCTAATGGGTGTACGAAATATGAAAGGTAGGGGAAACCCTAATTCATGTTTTCTTCCTCTCGGTTCTTTTGAAACATTCAATAGAGCTATAATCAAATATAATTGGTATAGGACAAAATGTCGAAATGTAGAACCCCTATAATTTGAACCAGTCTCTCTGTCTGTTCGTATGTCCACTTTATCAGGTGGTAGAACCAGTGTAGTTCAAAAGGGGAAGTACCACCGCCACACCCATTTCTAGCGTGAAGTATTTCTTGCGTTTCGATGGAAGGGTGTGATTGCCGGCACACTTTTACGAGGCGACCATCTCAGTCCTCGGGAGTAGCAAGGCATGTGTTTCACTTTAGATAGAACCGATGTTTTATATGAAATTGCTTACAGATGTCAATGGGCGGCAGTGACCAGTCACCATCAGGTGCTCGTTTACTACTTCAATATTATAAAAAAATGTAACAAACGTATTTTATATAGAATTTCATAAGTGGAATTTACATTTCATTATGGATGTTGTAGTTAAGTTGAATCATTCGTAGTTACATTACAACTTCATACATCCAATTTACTTTTGATTAAAGCATAAAATGAAATTTTCAGTGAACTTAAGTGTGTGGGATAAATGGATTTATGTTATTATTTTTGTGTCACAAAAACGTAATGGTATGAAAGGAATACTCTTAACAGAAATAAAAATTCCCACACAACACTGTTTCTGTATTTTTATTTTCTAATTACTTGAAATTCGTGCAAATGTAAGGTATCCGTTCAATATAAAATAAAATGCATACTATGAAATGCCAAAATAAATGTCCTTTAATTTTGATATATTTTTGAAGTTAAATAAACTTTCTTATTTTCACTGACTTTTTGGGGCGCCCTCGGGGGATCCGCATAAGTTGCTATACAAAATACACAATCCACACATTATAGACAAACGAGTACACGTTTTTTAAGTTATAACTATATGCACACATATAAAGATAGTTTGGTTCAGATATCAATATCATATCCAATGACATAATCCATTATTTCTGTTGAGCAAACAAGAGGAACTTCCTAGGGGAGGCTATTAATAGGCATGTGAAAATACTGGGGCTGTAGTTCATATTTTTCCACGCCTTTTTGCCTGAAGTTTTGGATCTTTTCCATGTCCCTGTAGTTCCGGGATCAGAAAAGGGCTACGGTATCCCCTGCCTGTCGTAAGAGGCGACTAAAAGGGGCTTCCGGGGTTGCGGGCGACTAGAGATGAGCTTGAACAGTCCAGCCAGCCCACCCCAGGCAAGACGGCGGTATGTGTGGTCGCATACCGTCGTAAAGACTAGACGGAGCGGTGGCCCCAGCCGCCTATCTGCAAGGAGCCCGGTGGGGCAACTCGCTCAGAGGGTTCCGGTTGCGTTCCGTTTGAGATTCCGGAGTCCTCTTAGTAGTGCCGAGGACAGCCACCGGGGGGTTTTAGTGAGTTGAACCCAGACCCAGTAAAGCACCCAGACCCAGAACATAAACTAAACTCATCATTGAGATACCTGTCTGGCCGGGAATCGAGCCCGGAACCCATTGCGTGTCAGACCAGTATGGTAACCGCTCCGCCACGGGGGTCGTCAAAATCAGCATACACACATACCATTCAAATTCAGAGGTACCTGGGATTATAATCCCAAACCGCTAATACGACAATTTACAGTGAATACTATCCTATCACTACTTCTGGATATAGACTACATTATGCTCCAATATAAATTCAATATATTTTACTTCCCGTATCGGAGTAAGCGTAGGATCGGAAGCTAAGCTTCATATCTAACGCAAAAGCACGGAAGCTTTGCGGAAGTCGGAAATAGCTAGAGCTTTTGTGATAAGATCTCTAGAATATCTACGTGATGGATATTCGATTGAAAAATGTTATTTTTTTAAATATTTTCAAAATGTGGGTGAATGATAAAGGAAGAGATACAGAAAGATGAATTTGCACGTGATATAGACAAATATAAAGTATTAGCTAGCCCGGCGAACTTCGTTCAGCCTAAAAGACAAAAATATAAAATGATATATTTTTTAGTATAGATGTATCATACATAAAAACCTTCCTGTTCAAGCATACATAGGAACAGACAACGAGAAGCGACTTTGTTTAATCCTATTGTATGTTTTTTTTTATAATCCAGACTACATCTAACATAACAGGATATCCCAGTATAGATATACGATACGATACGATACGATATAGTATACGATAACGATACGATATGATATATAACGAAGTGAGTTGAGTGATGCGTGATATCAGGCGTCTTCATTACTTTCCTTTCTTCAAGATTTCAAGTAAAACACAGGAGTAAACTTCTTCGATTTATTCACATTTGAGGAGGTCCGATCGACGGTTAAACAAGAATCTTTTTTTACCGACAGGCGCTCGCCTTTTTATAACAATGTTTGGTGAGGTGACAATAACAAATTTATGGAGGGTAAACTAAATTACAATTCTAAAAATCATTAAATGTTGCTAATTCAATAAACAAACAATTTTCGATCTTTAAGCTAACTAAAATAATTATTATCGGCGACGTGTTTTTCATAAATACGCGGTGTCGCGCCGACATATACGATAGAGTAGTCTACAGAAAGAAGAATATAAACAACTTTTTTAAATTATTTTAAATTACAATTTAAGATATTAGATAAGAAATTGAACGTAAGAATGACAAACCAGGGAAGGTGTATCCTCTCAGAATGAGGGGTTTTAACCATAGCTCACCACACTTGCCAAATGCGTTTTGGTACACTTCACATGCCTCTTAGAAATTTTATGGACTCTCAGGTGTATAAGTTTTCTGACATAGGTCTCCTTTACTACAAAGTTAAAGGTGATAAAACCAGTGTAGTTCGACCGCGGAGGTGCCACCGCTATACATATTTCTAACGTGAAGCATTCTTTGCTTTTCGGTGGGAGGGTGTGGTTGCCGGCATACTTTAATATGAGGCGACCATCGTAGTCCTCGGGAGTCAACACATCTGTGATTGATTTCAGATAGAACCTATGTTCTTTATGAAGTTGCTAACAGATTTCAATGGGCGACAGTGACCACTTACCATCAAGTGGACTGCATGCTCGTTTGCTACTTCATTATTATATAAAAAAAGCTGTGATATATGTTTATTAAACGCTTTAAACGCTTTCTACGCTCATAGCCCCACAGTAGGATTTTCTCCTGTGTCCTGGGTGACATGGACACACACAAAGACGAATACACAAACACCCAGACCCAGAACAAGAAACTAAACACATCATTCAGAATGGTCAGTCTGGCCGGGAATCGAAGCCGGGACCCACTGCGTGTCAGACCGGTATGGTAACCGCTGCGCCACGCGGGTCGTCGGTTTATAATACGCACATCACGTTAGAATATTACTTCGTGCATGGATTCGAACCGTACGATTGAGAGGCCAAGTTTCAACCATTAGGGTATCACTGCTCGCGATGACTTGCCAACGCCTATTCTAGTCTTATGTCAAGCAGGCTTATAAGGGCTGATAGAGTACAACATATTAAGAGTAACAATAACAAAATTACAATCAAATAGAATCCATCAAATCCAGAATAGTCCTGTCGGACACATTAAGCGAAGTAATATGTTTATGAGGCCATTGAAAGTTCTGTTAATGTATGCGTTATGATAAACAATAGGAAACAATATGCCATCAAAATGGTATAAACACTAGTCATGGGTGACACCTACAATAGAACCTGTTGATTCTAAATGACGTTATACTAAGTACCTTGTACACTCATAAACTTCAAGCTAATATTAGGTATAAAGGCGAAAGTTTGTGAGTGTGTATGTTTGTTACTTCTTCATGTCTAAACAACTGGAGCGATTTTAATAAAATTTGGTAGGGAGTTAGCTGACACTCTGGAGTAACATATAGGCTACTTTTTACAGTGGCAAAATATCTCATTCCCACGGGACAATCGATACATAGATTTTTTTACCGCGGGCGAAGTTGCGAAGTTTAGCTAGTTAAGCTATAAATAACTCATAGTCTTAGTCTTTCTCCTGTGACGTGGGTGCCAAGGACACACACATAGAAGAATACACAAACACCAACCCAGAATAGGTATTTAAATACTTCAGCAAGAAATGTTAGACCGGGAGGCCTGCTCGGCCACAGGAGTCGACTAAAAATATATGTCGAGTCTTAGTCTAGAGCAGTGATAGCCTAATGGTTGAAACTTGCCCTCTCAATCGGGAGGTCCGAGGTTCAAACCCAGGCACGCACCACTGATTTATCTGCGTATTAGAAATTAATTAACACTGCTTTTCGGTGAACAAAAACATCGTGAGAAAACCTACACACCCGAGAGTTCGTTTAAAACAAAATGTTCTCGGAGCGCCAACAGAGAAATCCCGAGCCCAGGAGTTGGACAATAATGAGTTGTACCCCCTCCTCCCACCTTAGTCTAATAATGACCGAAAGAATTTAAACACGCCTTCTACAGTCACAGCCCCACACTAGTATTTTCTCTTGTGTCGTACATACCATGAACACACACAAGACGAATACACAAAACCCAGAACATAAATCTAAACTCATCATTCAGATACTTGTCTGACCGGGAATCGAACCCGGGGCCCATTGCGCGTCAGACCGGTATGGTAACCGCCACGCGGGTCGTCAAATGTATTATATATTATATTCTGAAAATTACATATTATATTAAATTTAAATGTAATATAATATTTTTGTAACACTCAAGTAGCAAACGAACATGCAATCTACCTGATAGTGTCATTGGCAACCGTTGCCCTCTGTAAGCAAATCTATATAAAGTAAACACAAATGCCATGCTAGTACAGAGACTAAAATTACCGCCTCATAAGAAATATAGGCGCCAACAACACCTTTCCACCGGAACAAGAATTGCTTCGCGATAGAGTGGTTGGTATAGATGTGGCGGTGATACCACCTAAGCCTAGACATACGTTCTACCTTGAAAACATCTAGTATTCATTTAAATAAATTTCATCTATTACAGGGTTTCGGAAAGTAGGGTACGCGAACCCCTAGGGGTTCGCCATTCGGTGGCAGGGGATTCGCGACAAGATGTACGCAATAAAAATACAAAGTTATTCTTAAAATTGAGACCGTTTGTGACAACAAACAAGCACACCCATCACATTAATAGTAGTAAAAATACACTTGATTGTTACCTTTTATTAAATAAAAACTTATTTTTCTTCAACAGTCAATTTTATTATTTTTAGGGGGGAGGGGGATTAATTAGTTAAGTTAAGGGGGTTCGTGATCACTTGGAATCTTTAACGGGAATACGTGGTGCCGAAAGTTTGAGAAACCCTGACCTACTGTATCAAAAGTTATTACAGTGTAAAATCATGTTACTATTTTTAAACACGAAGCATTTTTTTTTAGCCGCGGAGTACCACTTTTTAGGAATAAATCTGCATAAAATTACCTGTATCTCGTGTCACGTCAAACAGTTTCGCTTGTAGATATCTGTGAGGAGGAGTGCCTTTCGCTAAAAAGAGGCTCCCTCTATCGGCTGAAGTTAGAAGACACACGTTCACTAGAATCTGTGGACAAGGGATAATTAATTATAATATTGGAATTAAATATAAATTTTTAAAAATAATTAAACCGGCCAAGTGCGAATCGGAATCGCGCACAAATGGTTCCGTACTATCATCAAAATAAGCAAATCACGTTTAAAAACTTAAAAACGCTTTCTACACTCATAGCCCCACAGTAGGATTTTTCCAGTGTCGTGGGTGCCATGGACACACACAAAGACGAATACACAAACACCCAGACCCAAACAAGAATCGAAACTCATCATTCAGATACTTGTCTAGCCGGGAATCGAACCCGGGACCTACTGCGTGTCAGACCGGTATGGTAACCGCTGCGCCACGCGGGTCGTCTACATACGTTTGTTGTATGGAAGCCCCATTAAATATCTTTTTTTTTCTGACTGAAGTAGCAAACGAGTATGCAGTCCACCTGATGGTAAGTGGCCACTGCCGCTTATGGACATCTTCATACAGAACATGGGTTCCATCTGAAGTCAATCACAGATGCATTGCTACTCCCGAGGACTATGATGGTCGCCAATGTGAAAGTGTGCCGTGTAAAATATGTTTATATTGTTCATTTTTAAACTGAATATGTAACTATTTTGTGAATATATCAAGCGCCTACTTGTTGCTTTAATATAAAAAAAAAACACAATTGTCGTATGGGAACCCCTGAGGACTTAGCTGGACCGTTTCGGATGTATGTATGTGCGAGAACCGCCTTCCCGTTCTCCCGGGGATATAGAAGACGGTCAAACGAGACCTCGGGTGGTCAAATGCAGTTCCACGACATTTTGGGGCTACCTAACTTGCTTTCGGAATACGGATTCTACCTACGATTAGCCACTACGCCTGCAAGGCTCTACGCGGTCCACACAACACGTGCACACACACCAGAAATGAAGTTGAAGGTTTCGATTTAGTCCACACGCTTAGGAGTACATAAATAATTTATATCTTCACATTTAACACGAATAATTAAAGGTATTAAGTTCCACACATACAATTTTGTACGAGCCGGTCAGCAGCAATCGCTTCAACAACGCTCACGCCGCCATACTGCCTTCCGGAGCATGGCGAGGGATACTACCCTCCGATTGGACGGACCGTATGAGCATTGTAAATGATGCTCTGCTATTGGTTGAAGAATCTAACCCCGACAGCAAGTTTAATATCATTTGATTGAATTAAAGCTAATTTGATTTTAAACAACGGTTACGATACAATGTATGCCTTACTCCCTTACCCTTCAAAACAAAAAACAGTGCATGACACTGTTGGTATCAGACACCAATACGTGTGGCTTTTTTGGATATATTTATTTAAGTTTTCCACATTTTCTACCTTCAATTGGGTGAATCCCACGACTCACAGATACTTAGGTAAATATTAAAATCCTACGCGGAAACTTAAATGTGTATATATTGCATTATTAATATATGCATTATAAAACTGATAAATTATTGAAAGGAAAAATAAATTCTGTTATACATAAATAAAAGATAAAGACAAAAATAAATATATTTCATAATTAAATTCTATTATGAGCTCCTACTTATACGTATAGTATCAATGTTCTTATCTAAAAGCATAATGTCGGTACTGTTGATTACTTTTTCAGGCTCATAATATAAAAAATATACTCTACAAAACCCATCTATTGAACGGATCGAGGGCGGGCGGATTAGGTATAATCCCGCCCTAAAGAAAACAATTTAATTTACAAAACTGCCGCCTTTACACCACACTGTAAGGCACCTTGATCATTTCATTAAAAAATTGGTAGTTACTTCTTAAAAAGCAAAAAAAATATTCTTTTACTGGTTGTAAAGATACGGTAAACTTTAATTAGCCGAAACATAATAATAATGCAAATAAATAAAATTTCAATTGAAATTTTCAAAACTGTAATATTAAATTCCCCCAAAAATAGTTATATTAATTGCCAAATAGTTATACATAATAGCCTCCTAAAGTTTTGAGAACTTAGAACAAATCTTTCCGTTTTTAATCTAAACGAACTGTATTTTGAACACATTTCTTTTTTATTCTGTCTAGTAACTGTCGTTGTCCTTGATTAAAAGAAAAACGAAGAACCCGTTGAGTTTTCCGACGGATCTTTACAGTTCAGGTCGTGGTAGTGTAAAAGCTGATCCGGTGGTAGTGTAAATTACTGTTACTAACAATTTGTAGGTGCCCCCTAAATAAAATAAAGTCAATTCTTTTATTTGAACTCGAAGAGCATTTAATACTATACCTTGCTAAATTACTTGACATTTTATTACATTTTACATTATTATACACGTTTTATAATAAAAGTAAGATATAGAACGGTTATAAGATCAAATATACAGCAGGAAGGTGGATAGTATGAATATAACATATATACGCGAATTTAATGTTACGCTACGGTGTAAATTATGAGAACTCAATCAGTTTATATCCGGATTTGAAAGGATTTCATATAGCCCAAGATCAGTTACTAGTGACGTGTTGGGGTTTTTTCAAAAATATTACAGTATCTTCTATGTTCAAAATATCTGCTTAATATATGTACTAGTAGAAATACCATTTTGTATGTAGAAAGTTGTTCTATATTCCACCTGATGGTAAGTGTTGACTGCCGCCCATGGACATCTATAATCAACTTCATGCAGAACATGGGTTCCATTTGAAGTCAATCACAGATGCGTTGCTACTCCCGAGGACTATGATGGTCATCTCATATGAAAGTGTGCCGGCATCCACACCTTTCCATCAAAACGAAAGAAATACTTCACACTAGAAGTAGGTGCGGCGGTGGTACTTCCCCGTTTGAACTACACTGGTTCTACCACTTTCAAAAGTTGCCTAAAGTTTTGCAAACTAACATATATGTGAAAGTAGGCTATATTGTATATGTCGTCAACCCATTATGGTCCTATTGCTGAACTTGGAACACCTCGCATAATAAGAGAGAGAAAAAAGTTTTCGGAGGTGTGTGAAGTCCACCAATTCGCACTTGGCCAGCGCGGTGGACTGTAGCCTAAAACTCTCTCATTCTGAGAGAACACCCGTGCCCAGCACTGGGAAAATAATGGGTTGTACCCAAGTAAGTAAGTAGGTTCTCTTGTTTGAAGGATGTGGTAATGAAGGCATACTTATCGTTCAAGGCAACGCATCTATGGCTAAATTTGGTAAGCTATACAACTAATCTACCCATAAAGGACTCTGACTTTGTATGAAGTTGATTACAGATGTCCATGGATTGTAGTAGTCACTACCCCTTAACATGATAGTTTAATTTTAAATTTTGGCAACTAATCTAACAGTTCAATTGAGAATATTTCGAATTTATTAGAATTAAAAACCACAGACCGTTACATCAGTACATTGTTTTGTTATCACGCAATGTAAATAATACAAAAGCGAAAGGATACTTTTGTTTATTTATCGCAAAGCATAAACTTCTACCACTGGAATCATGTTTATTGTCCAAATATGATTCTAGCTTTAGTAGTTTAGGCTTTGTTTAATTTTATGATGAAAAAACTAACTTCGAAAGGTTTTTTTGATAATTTATCCCTTAGGGGTTAAATAGAAGTTTTTTATTCGTTTGTGGGTACAAACTTGCGATCAACAATAAATCGAGAACATTTGTGTTAATAAAAATACAAAATCGCATTTTGATTGTTTGAATAGATTTATAAGTACAATTTTGATTAACGAAAACTATGAGAAAACTAACTTAAAAAGGATTTTTTGATATCCCAACCCCTAAAGGGTTGCCAAAGAGTTTAATGTTCGTTTGTCGCAGCAACAGCCAATAAATCGCGAATATGTGTTAATAAAATAGAAAGACACATTTTAATTATTTGCATACAATTAAGTACACCCACATACCGAGTGAATGAACTCTGTTTCAAGCTACAAGCGTGTAAAGGAGTGGGCGTAGACATATTTAATTCATAATTTATTATTCATCTTGAAAGAACACCTACAGTTCACCTTTAACCTGGCATTCAGCGAACTTTATTGTTACATGAAGTATCAGAAAATGTAAAGGTATATTGTTACAATATTTATTATTATATTTTATTCTAAAATATAAAAGTACGTAGCTCTGCGTCTTGTGTAGTTTTTAATCCATTTTTTTTTATTATAACACAAAAACTCCACAGACTGATCGTCCGTGCCTTTTGTCACAATAGTTCTTCTTTTTTTTGACATAATAAGTCTTTATTTCTTAGCTCCACGTTAAGCCATCGCTGTCACCATCACACGGTCGTGTGCGGTGGTGACAACGTTGGCAATTAATGAAATCTTACAATTACGCTTAATTCATATATAGGACCATTTATCCTTTTTTATTTACGTGGTATGTATAATTTGGTGCATTGTACATAGATGTAAAGTGTTATGATTTTGTTTTTTACGTATAATGCTAAGCTATTATACATAATTCTAAGTACATAATTCTAAGGACACTACACTCTAATTACATTGTTATTACTGTAAGTTGCGATTTAATTCTTTCCGGAGTTTTTAATCCATTTACATAGTTAAGTTGGGTGTGGCTGGTGGATGGGTGAGCCATAGTAGCGAAACATAAGTGCTTTCGTGCTTCGGAGCACGTTAGCTGTCAACCCCAGTTATTATCATTGGAATTGGTTTTAGATCAAGTGAGTAAATCTCATAGTTGAAGACTCATATCCATGATCAATTCTGACCCTTACTCTGAATTACAGACGGTAGATAAATGAGGTGGTAGAAGCAGTGCAGATGGTAGAACCAGTACTACCGCTACACCTATTTCTAGCGTGAGGCATTTTTTTGTGTTTCGATGGAAGGGTGTGATTGTCGGCACACTTTTATATAAGGCGACTATCATAGTCCTCGGGAGTGGCAACGCATCTGTGATTGACTTCAGAAAGAACCCATGCTCTATTTGCAGTTGCTTACAGATGTCCACGGGCGGCAGTGATCACTTACCACCAGATGGACTGCATGCTCATTTGCTACTTCAATCAGATAAAAAAGTTTAGTTCGACCGGGGAGGTCTTCACTTATTTCTAGCGTAAAGCAGTTCTTGCGTTTCGATAGAAGGGTGTGGTTTCTGGCACACTTTTATTTGAGGTAGGTAGTCCTCGAGAGTTACATTTCATTGCACTTGTGATTGACTTCAGATCAACCCAAGTCCTATATGAAGTTGCTTATGGACATCTAGTCCATGGGTAGCAGTGACCACATAGCATAAGGTACACTGCATGCTTGTTCGATATTTCAATCGTATAAAAATATCAGAGTAGAGAGAGAGAGTACTAGAAGTTTGTGATGTGTAAAGTTTGTTGGATTCGACGACCCGCGTGGCGGTTACCACACCGGTCTAACGCGCAATGAATTCCGGGTCCGATTCCCAGCCAGACAGGTATCTGAATGATGAGTTTAGATTCATGTTCTAGGTCTGGGTGTTTGTGTATTTGTTTTCTGTGTGTACCATGATACCCACGACACAGGAGAAAATCCTAGTGTGGGGCTATTGTAGTTAGTTGGTATTGATTTTGTTTGCTGTGCTATTTTTTTTTATTTAATGTTTTTTTTTTAATATGTGACTCAATTTGTTATAAAGTGTAATTGGTGAATAATCGTTCTTTGTAACAATAAATAAGTAAATGTGTTTAGACAGCCAGAGTTTCGTTACCGGGATGTAATAGGGAAGTTCAAGTTCAAATCCCAGAAATGCACCACTGATTTTTCATTCCTCTAAATCGGGTGCTTCAGAGTTCAAATCTTCAAATTCTACAAATTGTTCATCACTCGTTTCAGCGGTGAAGGTAAGTAATGTGAGATATTTATATATATAATAAATATGTAGAAGGGTCAATTCTGTACATTGAAAATATTGAAAAAATAAATAGCCAGAGGGTGTTACTGGATCGATACCAAACCCAAATATGTGATTAAAAAAAAAATTTGTCTGTCTGTCTGTCTGTCTGTATGTTCAGGCATCACTTGAAAACTAACGGTTCGATTTATACCTTATTATCCTGGGCATAAAATGGGATACTTTCTATCCTACAAAAATACGTAGAAAAAAAAAAATCTTAATTTTTCAGTTTTATCCATAGACGGTGTTCTATAGAACCGCGACGCGAAGACCCACATCCACGCGGACGGAGTCGCGGGCGGAAGCTAGTAATACATATGAGTGTATTTTAACAAAACAAAGAAATTTTAAGGGTATGTGTCTACTCTAATATATTATTATACGTTCAAAATAAAATACAAATAAACTACAACAATCAGGAAGAGAATGAAAAATCATGTAATAATTCTAAATTATAGTCAAAAACATTGTTTAATATTCATTTTTATGCCCGCCATTAAACGGACCTTAACTAAGGGCACGGATGCGTCGTAAAAAGGATAAATTATTTTACGAGAACAACCAGACTAATTAGAAATTCTAATTAGCAAATAAAATGTTTGGATTAAAAATTGTCCTCTCCGGGTTTATTCTAAGCTTTCGTAGATTTAACTACAACAAAGGATATTATTGTTTTATATAGGTATAGGAATGGTTTTAAGTTGATTTAGGGTTTTATTAGGTTTTTGGCTAATTAAAATTCCTTTTCTTTATAAGCACTCCGATCTGACTTAGACTAAGCCTCTTTTAAAGTGTTATTACATGTACAATATTTCTGTCCATAAGATTCTAAGAAATTACTAGCTATCCCGGCAAACGTTGTTTTGCCATATAAGAATTTTAAAACATCATAATGGTGGACAACTGTCATGACTAACGGGTATGAAAGAAATAGATGTTGGCCGATTCTCAGACCTACTCAATATGCTCACAAAATTTCATGAGAATAGGTCAACCCGTTTAGGAGGAGTACGGAAACGAACATTGTGACACGAGAATTTTATATATTAGATTTTTTTCTACAATAAAAATATTTTCAGAATTATCTCAGACATGCCTTGTATAGGTTTTAGAAGTTTCTAACCATTTTCTAACATATCTTGTACAGTTAGACAGATGAAATCCGTAAGGGATCTTTATAAATAACAATATCAACTAACGCAATAACGTGCAATGTTTTTTTTTTCAACAGAAATACATTGGATTTCCGGTTGAAAATAGGTTTCCCCCTCGATATCAAAAAAAGGCTATATCATTTTTTCAACATGGCGTCTGCGGTCATAGTTTCTAATTTCATCATCCACGTCGATCTCTTAAAATTTCACATGCGTCTCACTTTTATTAATACGAGACACCTTATGCTTTTTTTTTTGGTTTTGCTTTTTTCAATTATGAGAAATACATTTACCATGACTATTAATTAGCTTGTTTTCCGCGAATATTTACTTAATTACGCTCGCATCGCTTACGCGAGAGGTAATTGGGTTAATTTATTATAAAGGTTAAAATATTAGTTTGAGTCGCTTGGTTTAAATTACTATTTATTATTTACTTATTTAGTATTTATCGTATAGTTTAATAGCGCCCTTAAGTAAAGAGGCTAGGCTGATCATTTATTGCCTAACCAATTTATTCGCCTGTGACTTATATATCGGTTGAAGGTGGTAGAACCAGTGTAGTTCGTCTGGAAATACCACCGCCACACGTATTTCTAGCGTGAAGCATTTCTTGCGTTTCGATGGAAGGGTGTGGTTGCCGGCACACTTATATGAGGCGACCGTCATAGTCCGCGGGAGTAGCAATGCTACTTCAGTCAGATAAAAAAAATCTAAAAAAAATTCTTCATCGTCAGACATTTTGTGTAGGCGACACGTGGGAATACGGGCAACCAACAAATGAAAAATCAGCCAACTACTTCACTTCTTCCACTACGTACAAATAACATTAGGCATTCAGACACTGTCCCAGTTCCGGGACCAGAATAGGGCTACGTTACCCCCTGCCTGTCGTAAGAGGCGACTAAACGGGGCTTCCGGGGTTGCGGGCGGCTAGAGTAGGAGCTCGAACTGTCCAGCCAAACGACCCAAGGAATGACGACGCCATATATGGTCGCATATCGCTTATATATCTTTCATAAATTACTTTTTAATAAATACCTACCGTCTTAACCTTAAGAACAGTTGTTTCTCTGTCAATATAAAAAATCTACACGGGAAATACACCCATTAAAAAATCAAAGAAATCGAGCAAGTAACATAAAAAATAGTCGAATTGAAAAGGCCTTTTTGCTAAACACTAAAACGACTTAATGAATTTTTAAGGGTGCAACTCGAAGGTGTAAAAAGGGACTAAGCGTTTTTAGCGGAGATAAGAGCAAAGGATTTGGAATTTTTAGTCCCTTAGCTCTTTTATTTCAATGTCGTCCACATTTTACGTAGTACAGTTACTGTAGTCATTACGTACAAAGAGTTCCAGGTTCGATTCCTATACAAGAGCTATACAAAAACATATTGAAAACGAGATTTAAAAAAAGTTTCCCTGATTTTGTAATCAATGCAATAAACGAAAATTTTAAAATATAATCAACGATAAAGTTATGTTAAAATATTTTTCAGGTAACATTTATTCAATTTATAAGTTTACAAAAGTAGGCAATACACTGTTTCCAAATTAAATATAATACAATAAACAATAATTTATTCTAAAACAATCAAAATGGATCTGATTTGTATCTAAAAAGTTTCGTTTGTAAAAAGGGAAAATAAATATAATACAACATTGAAAAGAAAATAACAATATGTTACGATCTTACGAGTAATGTTAAATTAAGCGTATGTAACACCGATAAAAAGGGTAATGGATTCTGTGTACCATCAACTCCCAGTGCAAATCATGCATGTTGCAGTCAAGGTAGTGTTGAGTATTGACACAAATTAAGTCGACCACCAGGACGAATGACACTTATATCACCCTTAAATCAGGCTTATCATTATTATGGGTTTTGTCACCTCATATTGCATTTTAAGCCGTCCTTACGACCTTTTTTTTCTTTTGTTCTCGAGGGGGAAGCCTTCAAAAGGTACCCAACGCCGTGGGAGCGACGCAGGGTTATGTGGGATTTTTACTGCACTAAAACTCCCCCGGTGGCCGCCCTCGGCAGTACAAAGAGGATTACGGGATCTCCAAAGGCACGCAACTGGAATCCTCTGAGCGCATTCCCCATCGGGTTCCTCCCAGATGGGCGGCTGGGCCCACCGCTCCGTCTAGTCTTTACGACGGTATGCGCCACACATACCACCTTCCTTCCCGGAATCGCCTGGCTGGACGGTTTAAGCTTCCACTCTAGCCGCCCACAACCCCGGAAACCCCTTTTAGCCGCCTCTTACGGCAGGCAGGGGATACCGTAGCCGTATTCTTATCTCGGAACTACAAGGACGAACGACAAGAGGTAACGACTGCTATTCAAAAACAACCAGAACTGCTGCTTAAAGTAGGTTCTATCTTACCTTATGACAAAGTACATCGATGTCCAGCTCATTAGCCACATCTTTAATGAGGTCCATAAACAAATCCGCTTCGTCCAGCTGCCTTTGCGTTGAGTTACTTGGCGATCTTGATCTCTGTAACAAACATTATATCGTTATTATAGAACAAGCCATTGTTCCAATCCAAGGTAGGGTTAGGTTAGGTTAGGTTATGTTTTATTAATAAAATAACTTGGCTCACATTGGCAGAAGTTTCAAATTAGGATAATATATACATATTATATCATTAAAGTAGCAAACAATAATGCAGTCCACCTATTGGTAAGTCGCTGCCCCTCACGGACTAAGCAACTTCATATAGACTAAGAGTTGAATATGAAGTCAATCAAATATGAAAGATAGTCGCCTCTTATAAAAGTGAGCCGGCAAGCACACCCTTCTACCGAAACGCAAGAATAGCTTCACGCTAGAAATAGGTGTTGAAGTGGTACCTCCTTCGTCGAAATACACTGGTGACAGGAACTAAGCTAAAAAGCATACAGTTTCCATATTGCCAGATAGAATGGGTACTCCTATTCTTCAATCTGAGAATAAACAAGTATCAGAAAACCTCGTTTATGTGTGCAGGCATAGTTTAACACAGAACTTTTCAGGCAGCATTCCGAAGGCTCGCCTTACGCGTGAACAATCCACGTGCCGTGAGAGTGTGCGACAAATATCCCGTGTCGCCTTTCTGAGTGTCCCGAAGACATTCCAGTACGATGGTGCGAAATTTCGGGACTTTATGACGATTGATTACTAAGTCTAATGTGAACAATTCTAAGCATCTTATAGATTTTTGGAGTTTCCTCCTTAAGAATCAATTTGAATATATAAGGGCCCCGTATGAGAAAAATGTGAGGAGTAAAATCTACTGATGAATGACCTCGTTACATTTTTTTATTTAGTATAACGCCATCTAGTTAAATCTTTAGAACTATTATATTAGTGAGCGTGGATGGTATGCATAGGTTCCGTGATTATGTTTTACCGAAATCTCAATGTTAAAATAGTAAATCGTTAAGAAAGGTAATGTAAATACTCTGTAAATACGTACAATATTGATATTTTAATACGTACTTATATATTAAATATAATTTTTCAAAATGAACCATGTATTGATATTATTTATATCTTTAGTGTGGGAGTATGGCTCCATCGATTTTAAATGCGTGTAAACTCCAGTCGTGCGTCGAAGCTGACACACACACTCTTTTTTATACAATTCAAGTAGCAAACGAACATGCAATATGCAACCTGATTGTAAATGGCAACTGCCGCGCATGGTCATCTGTGGGCAACTTAATACAGAACAAAGGTCCTTCTGAAGTTAATCACAATAGCGTTGCTACTTCCGAGGACTAAGGTGATCTCTTCTTCGTCCCTGTAGCCTCGGGGTCAGAATTGGGCTACGTTATCCCCTGCCTGTCGTAAGAGGCGACTAAAAGGGGCTTCCGGGGTTTGCCGACGGCTAGAGTGGGAGCTCGAACTGTTCGGTCAGGCAATCCCGGGAAGGACAGCGGTATGTGTGGTCGCATACCGTCGTAAAGACTAGACGGAGCGGTGGTCCCAGCCGCCCATCTGGGAGGAGCCCGGTGGGGCAGCGCGCTCGGAGGATTCCGGTTGAAGTCGTTTCGAGATCCCGGAGTCCTCCTTTTCAGCGCCGAGGACGGCCACCGAGGGGGGTTTTAGTGCGGTAAAAAGTTTCCCGGTTTCTCTTAAAAGTGAACCGGCAACGACACCCTTGACCGAAACGTAAGAACTGCTTCATACTAGCACTAAGTTTGGCGTTGGTACCTTCCCGGTCGAACTACACTGGTTCTACCACCTGGTGAAATGGGCTGTGTTAAAAAAATACTTTTCATAGTCACAGACAGGTAGAACGAATGTTATTCGATCGGGGATGCAATTAACAGGTATCAGATCTTGTTTACGTGTGTGTTATATAACTCTAACGCTGATAAATATATTTCATTCCTTTCAGTTAAATTTAGTAGCTCAGTTATTAGTATTAGCTTGATGTGGTTTCGAACTCACAAATAAATAAAGCGACAAAAAACTAAAAACTATAAAATCGAAATATCTGTCATTATTTATTCTTAGTCCTTAAAACAACCTTTTTGGGAATTAACGCAATGAACTAATAAAGTATGTAGTTAAATTAACAATTTACGCAATATAGACAAGTCTTTTATTTAAAATGTATGTATGGATAACAGTGATACAGTAATAATTATTTAAATTCAAAGAAGCTTTTGGTCAAATTAATGTGAACCAAAACTGAAAAAGCTCCCTTCAGTCACGTATTCGAAACCAGCGGAGCTTTCGGAGCTTAACGAGCAAAGCGCAACGCTTTTATATTCAACAGACCGCAAAACATTACTCCAGAGCTTTATCACAAAACTGAATATAAGTTTCATATGTTACAAACAGATTCTCTAATGTGGTAAGAACACTAGGATTTTCTCCTGTGACGTGGGTGCCATGGACACACACAAGAAAACACACACACCCAGACCCATAACATGAATCTAAACTCATCATTCAGATACCTGTCTGGCCGGGAATCGAACCCCGAATTGCGCGTCAGGCCTGTATGGTAACCGCTCCGCCACGCGGGTCGTCAAAAGAACGGTCATAAAATATGTAATGTGGTAAGTGACCGGGAAGGTACAACCGCCTGATAAACATTTAGTACATAGTTCTGAATTCGGCGGTCATATAGGATTGTAGTTCGACCGGGGAAGTACCACCGCCACACCTATTTTTAGCGTGAAGCATTTCTTGCGTTTCTATAGAAGGATGTGGTTGCCGGCACACTTTTGTATGAGGCGACCATCATAGTCCTCGGGAGTAATAACGCATCTGTGATTGACTTCAGATGGAACCCATGTTTTGTATAAAGTTTATCACAGATGTCCATGAGCGGCAGTGACCACTTACCATCAGGTGGACCGCATGCTCGTTTGCTACTTAGTCAGATAAAAAAATGACATAGTTTCGTCATCGTCATCCAGCGAAATATGTTGAACGCTGACTTCGGGATTGTAAACTAAGCACTGAGTATGTTCTAAACCAACATATATTTTTTTTTTGTGGCATGTAGGCGGCGGATACTTTTTTGTTATTTTTTTTATATACGAGGCGACCATCTATTAGGAACAATGCAACTGTGATTGACTTTCTAAGTCACAGTTGCGTTGTCTATGAGATGCAGTGACTACATACCAACGGATATACTGTATGCTCGTTATTTCAATCTTATATTACTACATTATGCGCGTGGCGGAGCGGTTACCATACCGGTCTGACGCGCAATGGGTCCCGGGTTCGATTCCCGGACAGACAGGTATCTGAATGATGAGTTTAGATTCATGTTCTGTATTAGTTCATGTCTGTGTATTCGTCTTGTGTGTGTCCATGGTACCCACGACACAGGAGAAAATCCTAGTATAGGGCTATGAGCCTGGAAAGCGTGTGTGTGTTTTATATAATCGTACATATAAAACAACTTGATCATTATACTGATATATTACATTCTACAATGTAAACAGACATAATACCTTACTAGTTTAAACACGGAAAAATCCCCCAAAACGCAAAGAACGAATGATATTTCAATGCAAATCCATGATCCATTTTAACGAAGTATTTTAACGAAGTCCGTCCGCCATTTTGATTGTGAAAAACTGGTATAAACCGGATGAGTCCGGTTTTAGTACAAATAGTGTTTACAGTTGTAATCGATTTCCCTTTGCGATATTACGTTTTACTTTTTAGTGAAGTAACGAATATTCGTGTTCACAAAAATTGTGCGAATGTCTTGCGAATACTTTAATGCAGTTGGAGGACGAATAAAAAGGGTCGCCAAATCTATACAAATTTAAGTCGATTAAAAAACGTGCGGCATTCGGGGACTGCCATGGTTAATGCGTAGTATTATCAATTTATACAATTATTGTTCTTTAATTATTTATGCATTATATTTTTTCTATGATACTATATAATTTCTCACAAACATCTGCTTAACTACATATTCGTCCGATTTTCGAGCAGCTCGTCTCGATCTTCCTACTGTACATATAGATACACGTTAAACGAACGCTTGGCCGCGCTACATGGTAGACGGAGTGGGAGGTGTTAGGTTTTTTTCGTTACGGAATTTCTTGATTCGGTCGTCGTGCTCAAAGCCAGTTATGAAATAGCTTAAAAAGAGTCGTTAAAAATCGACATACCTGCTAGCAATAACTGAATGCAAACCAGGCGGCGTCAACTTAAAAAATGAAAATTCGAAAATTTATTCTTTTAAGTAAAGTATATTCGCATTCGCACAAATGTTCAAATAATAACGTTACATCACTAATGCGTTTGCTTGTTCCAATAATCCTATGTAGATCCCAATATTGGATATTGGATCTCTACACATGTTAAAGGCTTGTCACCACATTGACAATCCCCATGGCAAAGGTCATTGAACCTTTTTACCTTCCTTCGGACTTTATGAGTACCTACATCCTTCTCATCAACCCATTATTGTCCCACTGCTGGGCACGGGTCTTCTCTCAGTATGTGAGAGGTTAAGCCATAGTCCACTGCGCTGGCTAATTGTGAATTGGTGGACTTCACACACCTTCGAGATTTTTTTTTTAAATAACTCTCAAGTGTGTAGGACTCCTCGCGATGTTTTCCTTCACCGAAAAGCAGTGATAATTAATTTATAATACGCAAATGAATCAGTGGTGCGTGCCTGGGTTTGAACCTACCTAGACCTACACTAGAGTACCTACATAGATTTAAATAATTTTGATAAAATGTTTTGTCGCCGCCTCTCATTTGAGCAAGCAGAGCAACGGAAATCCGTTCTCTTCGGTAGTAACAACGTATCTGTAAACCCCATAAAATATAAGGGCTTTTTTTTTTAGGTGGGTAATCCTCATGGATACCCAGCCGCCCGGGGCAGCAGCTGGGTTAAGCCGGACTCATACCGGCTAAACCCGCACTGTGTTTTCACCTCCGCACCGTTTGGCGGGAACACGGGCGCGCTTGCACATTCATCCGCGAACCCGCCGGTGCCTGGTCGCTTCCGGAACCCCCTCCCGCGTAGAGCATGGAGTTCCCCTCCAACAGGAAGGCGCGCCAGAAAACACAAAGGCGCGCCTTATTTCCAAGGTTCCCATCCGCAGGGCGACGGACCAACCGCGAGACCGCCACCCAGGAGCCGTGGGCATGGGCAAGCCGACACCCGCAAAGGCACCGATCTCCCTCCCACACCCAGCGGCGGATCCGATCCCTGGTTCCGCCGCAAACCACCAAACAATAAAATATACAGCCTTTTTTTTTTTTAAGTGGGTAATCCTCATGGATACCCAGCCGCCCGGGGCAGCAGCTGGGTTATGCCGGACTCTTACCGGCTAAACCCCACTGTGTTTTCGCCTCCGCACCGTTTGGCGGGAACACGGGCGCGCTTTAAATATAAATAAATAAATAAATACAGCCTAACCTAACCTAACCCAACCCAGTACAAAAACATAAATTCATAATTTAGACTTCGACCGGGGCTCAGTACAGAAATTTAACTTCATAATTTAGACATTTTTCTGGCCAGGAATCGAACCCGGAACCTTGCGTGTCAGACCAATATGGTGACCGAACCACACGCGGATCGCACTCACACGTAATGCATACGAATCAATTCCTTTGACCTGGACAGCGTTGACTCCGAATGTACCAGTCATAAATAACGGAACATTCATCCCGAAAGCTTTGACACTGTATTCAAAATGTATGAAGCGTGTCCTTATTCGGATCACGTATTTTGATACCGAGATTCCGTCGCAAAGTGAGAATTCAATCTCTATATCTGGCGATGGGATTCCGAGGTACGTTTTGGGAAAATCTCGTCTCGTTAAATAAATAAATAATGCTGAAGTAGTGCTTGTCATTCGCATTTGATACTAGAATACACTGCAGGTGTAAGCAGACAAGGGGTTGACAATTGACATATAAATAGTTTCGGTTCATGTGAATTTATTTCTTAAGGAAAACATTTTTAGAAATAAAAATCAATCATTTTAGCACGATCCTTACTGGTTATATAAACCCGAACATTTTTTAATCCTCGACGCAAAAGAGCGGTGGTAAAAGATTTGTGTGTGTGTATATGCGTAGTTGTGTGACTGTACATCGCATATGTATATTTGCAAAAAGATAAATTAGAGAACTGAGAAAAGACACAAACAAGTAAACATTTTTTTAGTTTTTAAATTTTTTGTCTGTGAGTTGAGAA
The DNA here is from genome assembly GCA_949699795.1 of Spicauda simplicius. Classification (NCBI taxonomy): domain Eukaryota; kingdom Metazoa; phylum Arthropoda; class Insecta; order Lepidoptera; family Hesperiidae; genus Spicauda; species Spicauda simplicius. Next base: position 9,485,877 of record OX453079.1, read on the forward strand.
GTAACGAATTAAGTTGAGAAGTAATGAATAATTTCAATTCTTTTAGTTAAAAGAATTGAAATTATTCATATCCCTTATGTGAAGTATCATCTCATTTTCATTACAATCCATGTACTCTGTCAAAAATTATAACAATTAAAGTTATTTTACCTTTTTATAAACGAAAATGAAGCCGCAGAACAAAACCAGTATACAATATAACGAGCACATTTAATCAATTTCCAATAAACATGCTTTCTACGCTCATAGCCCCACACTAGGATTTTTCCTGTGTCGTGGGTACCATGGACACACACAAGACGAATACACAAACACCCAAACCCAGAACATGAATCTAAACTCATCATTCAGATACCTGTCTGGCCGGGAATCAAACCCGGGACCTATTGCGCGTCAGACCGGTATGGTAACCGATAAGCCACACGGGTCGTCAATTTACATACAGAAACTAAAAAAAAATGTGTGCGTGTACTAGCGTACACTCGTAAGAAGTGAAACTTCTTTATGACGTTATTTTTCAAAAAATAATTTACTATATGCAACTTTACAGAAATTGGTTAAATAAAGTTAAATTAGATAAAGTTTAATAAAAGGCTTTTATTAAACTTTATCTAATAATCTAATCTATAATAATCTATCTAATATCACGCGTGGTAGGGATAAGAAAAAGATGGCGTGTAACGGAAAAAAACATGGCGCGTAACGGAAAAAGATGGCGCGTAACGAAAAAATGTTACGCTAAATTTTTTTCCAACTCCGATACAGAAGTTTCACTTCAAAAAATTAACTTTAAATCACCCTTTTCAGTGTCATCGCATTTTATACTAACTTTTCCTAAAATTGGACCAAGAACAATGCAACGCCTTCACAATCACAAGATGAAACAAACCATATTTGAATATTTTTAATAAAACTCCGGGACGAAGGCTTGGCACAGTTTTTGCTGATGCTAAGTGAATATATCTCAGTTTTCTGTGCCCTTTGTTTTGCTATGCAAACAAATACGCGTCATATTAGGTTTCCTATATTTGATAGAAAGGCCAGGGTACTGTTGGATAGGAAATATCGACTTTTCCTAGAATTTAATGAATACGAAGTGCAAAGAAAGTACTTTACATTTCTTTGTACTTCTAACCTTATTTATAAGAAACTAGCTTTACCCTATTTCTAACCTGAAGCATTTCTTGTGTGTGGTTGCCGGCACAGTTTTATATGAGGCGACCATCATAGTCCTCAGGAGTAGCAACAGAGTAGCATCTGTGAATGACTTCAGATAGAACCCATATTCTGTATGAAGTTGATTCCAGGTGTCCATGGGCGACAGTGACCACTTACCATCAGGTAGACTGTATGCTCGTTGCTACTTCAATCAAATAAAAAAACACTGCACGCGTTGCTACGCCATCGTAAAAAAATACACCAGAAACCTTCGCGAGCTGATGAATAACAACTTGCTAAAGATCATCACATGATCAAATGAATAGTTTACGATTTTATAGAGGACATACAGACAAACATTCACTTTTATAAAGAAGAAGAAAGAAGATATGAATTCAAATAAATTATTCATTTACTTTACTTTTATAGCAGAAGTATCACTTCGGAGTTTCCGTTTGTTGTTATATTGTGACACATTACTTACAATTAAGTCTGAGGCCTGAGCAGTGATATCCTAATGGTTGAAACTCGCCCATTCGATCGGGAGGTCCGAGGTTCAAACCCAGGCACGCATCGCTGATTTATGTAGAAATGAGTCAATACATACGAATACACAAACACCCAGACCCAGAACATGAATCTAAACTCAACATTCAGTCCTGTCTGGCCGGGAATCAAACATGAATCTAAACTCATTATTCAGATACCTGTCTAGCCGGGAGTCGAACCTGGGACCCATTGCGCGTCAGACCGGTAACCGCTCTGCAACGTCGCAAAATCAATAAGGATAACCGTATTAATATAAAAGCATAGGAACAATCACTCCTCTCAGTATATTTAAGCGTCATTTCCCTGTATTTCCTGGGTATTAACACGGAACTGACAATCTCTTTCCATCAACCTAAATCCTCCGTCAATATTGGCCTGATTCCCTTGTTTGGCTAAACTGTTTTCCTTACAAAAGATTCCGCGATGTTTTTCTAAGCTCAACAAATACAATTCGTGCCCTTCTTTATTTGTAAAGGCGAGTTTGAAGCCGAGAAATTATGACTGTATATGTTATTTATATGCGAAGTAACAATATTGTATAACATGTTCTCTGTATGAATGTTGTACAATAACTGGTATAAAATAGTTCTTTCCATATGTACCTAATGCTTCAGAGACAAGCGCTTTTATATTTGTGACCGCTTTGTATACTTATAACTTATGATGATATTAGGTTACCCTGATGTAGCTTTCATGAACTCACAGACAAATATACGAACACAAAAGAACTGGCCGTGGATTGAACTTGGAACGCTGTGCTTAATAGATTGGTAAATCTAATATATAGTATATGTATGATATGTCATCCATCCATCAGCCAAGTCCACTGCTTGACATAGGCCTCCCTTAATCTGCACCACTTCGACCGGTACTGAGCCATCTGAATCCAGCGGTTACCCGCCGTCTTTTTCAAGCCATCAGTTTACCTAGTCGGGAGGCGGCCTGCTCTCCTTTTGCCCAGACGTGGCCACCATTCGAGGACTCTTCTACCACATCGGTTATCTGTCCTACGAACGATGTGGCCCGCCCATTGCCACTTCAGATTACTAATTCTGAGAGCTATGTCGGTAACTGTCGTTCTCCTACGGATTTCATCATTACAATATATCTATAATTTTTCATATCAGTACAGGGTATTGACAGATCTACAAACGCAACAGAATAATGTATTTAAAATAAGCAGAAACCTTATCCATTAAACTGTCAGCCAAAGAAAGAGTAAGAGGGGATCTTTATAAATAAATAGGGTAATCACTACATGACAGGCATTTTGTATTGTGACGTACCCAATTTGAGCGAAATCAGTCAGGAAAAATGTTATCTGTCAATTTGCTATTCTTGAGTTTATATTCGTCCGTTGCAGGCATAAAATTCCTCGCTGCTAAAGAAATGCCACTTCCATAGTCATACTAATATTTAAAAAAAAATCTTAAAACGCTTTCTACACTCATAGCCCCACAGTAGGATTTTCTCCTGAGTCGTGGGTGCCATGGACACACACAAAGACGAATACACAAACACCCAGACCCAGAACAAGAATCTAAACTCATCATTCAGATACCTGTCTGGCCGGGAATCGAACCCAGGACCCATTGCGCGTCAGTCCGGTACGGTAACCGCTGCGCCACGCGGGTCGTCATATTATCATATCAAACTAATATTACAAAGGCGAAAGTGAGTATGTATGTTTGTTACTTCTTCACGTCTAAACGGCTGGAGCGATTTTCATATAATTTGGTAGGGAGTTAGCTGATACTCTGGATTAACATATAGGCTACTTTTAAATGTGGAAAAATATCTTATTTCTACGGGACAATCGCTACATTGATATTTTGACGCGGACGAAGTTGCGGGGTTCAGCTAGTACGTTATAAGCCTGATTATTTTGATTTTTCCCCTCCCTTTCAGTTGTCCCTACCCGGGCCTTACCAATACAAGAGACTGCTTCAAACGAGATTGCCAAAAGATAAAGACAGCTAAAAGTTACAATGTACGATTAAATTGTAAACTATGATGTCCAGTTGTACGGCAAACATCAGGTTAACTATTTAGAATATGTTCGGATACTACATATAATATTAGGTAATGATAGTCCAAAAAATTCATTCTTTGTAAAACGGACAAAAACATAACTGTTAAAACCAAAATAAATTGCGGTCGGGTAGTCTGTTTTAGAATAATTATTCTTTTTAATCGTGTTTATCTATCGGTCTGTTTCCTATATTTTATGGCCATATTGTTATGATAATAAAAATATACACATATGTACACTTTATGCGAACGCTCTCGGCCGCGCTACATTGTAGACTGAGGGGGTGGGGGTTAGGTTTTTTTCGTTACGGGATTTCTTGATTCGATCGCCGCGCTCAAAGCCCGCAATAAAAGCTATGTAATAGCTTAAAACTCAATGATCGCAGGTGGCGTATTTGAAAAAATCATAACCTATATCACTGCATACTGAATCGATTCCAATGAAATGTCACATGTTAAAATCTGTAAAGCAATATGGGCTGTAGCGCGTGTCAAAATCATTGACAAACACGCTCGAAAAACTGTAGGTACAATCATTCTTGTTCCTGTAGTTCCGGGACCAGAATTGGGCTAGGGTATCCTCTGCTTGTTAGAGGCAACTAAAAAGGGCTTCCGGGGTTGCGGCGGTAATACTGGGAGCTCGGACCGTCCAGCCAAGCGACCCTGGATTGGACGAAGGTATGTGACCACGCATTGCGTCGTAAACACCAGGAGATACGGTGACCTCAAATTCTCATTGGGGAGAACCCGAAAGGGCATCGCACTTGGGGGACTCTAGTTATGTTCCATTGGAGATCCTGGAGTACTCCTCGGAGTGCTGAGGACGGCCACCGAGGGGGTTTTAGTGAGGTAACAATCCCACATAACCCAGCGTTGCTGCACATTGGCGGGTACCTTTTGAGAATAGGAAGTCTTCCAAAAGCCAATGCGAAGCCTTGATAATAAAAAAAGCTACAATCACTGACGCAGCCGGGTAAATACGTATAATGTACCCCAGTAACCATCAGGAAAGTTTGCTTTCTTCATTTCCCCTGAGAGGTATTCCGCTGTGTTAATAATTATTGACTAAGTTCCGAACAAAGTTCCAATGCTCCATTGTGAAGCAGAACACGATTAGACGGGAGCAGAACAATTCCTTGGTTTATTAATCAGTCAGTCGATTCCCTGGGAACCTGGAGTTTTTTGAACGTATTTAATATTAACCTCCCTATATAATTATTTTTTTTGGTATTGTATGCTTTCTTGCTTCTTCTTGTTATTTATATCTTGTTGTTTATAACGATAATATACTAGTTGACCCGACGAATTTCTTTCCATCTAAGGCTACGTTTCGCACAAAAGCTGCGGGCCCGCAACCGCTGCGGCTGCGGGTGAAAACCGCTCCGTGAGTACGTAGCCTAAAAAAGTCAAAAATGTAAAATTATGTCAAATTATTACCCTCACAGATGGACGGCTGGGACATCCGTAACTCCTTATTGCATTTATTATATTTCACTTCGGTCATGTTTACCACATTATTGAGTATCCTATGTATTAACCTAGGTCATAAACTCTATGTATGATAAATTTACGTAAGTAAAAGAAACAGTAAATTGCTCAGTGCCTGAAGTCGAAATTATTCGAGCAATGTGTGTTGCCAGTGATGACCTACGGCGCCGAAACGTGGTCCTTCACTGTAGGCCTCATTCGGAGACTCAGGGTCGCTCAGAATGCTATGGAGAGGGTTATGAATGCTACGAGACATGATTCGCAACGATGAAATCCGTAGACGAACAAAGCTTACCGACATAGCTCTCAAAATTAGCAAGCTGAAGTGGCAATGGGCCGGCCACATCGCTCGTAGGACCGATAACCGATGGGGAAGGAAGGTCCTCGAGTGGCGTGGAACTCAAAGGGCTGATGGATGGATGGAAAAAAAACTTATTTTCACATTTATAATATTAGTAGGTAGTAGTGGTAGTAGTGCCTAGTAATTAAAGTGGGATATCAATTTGCAACGAGTCAGTCATAAAGAAAATTAGCGTCCCTCCTCACCTCAGTACCCTGGAACGTACTTCGCATCTTAATTATCAGAAATTGAATAACTGTTATTGGCCAAGTTTTGACAAAGTTCTGATGACTTTGTTAGGCCGAACACGACAGGGACTGTAATAAGATTGAGGTATCAGTTCCGTATTAATCAGTTACCTGGGTAAAAGGGTTTGGGGAGACATTAGATTTGGACTACGTGCTTTGTAGTAATATTAGGTTATTTCCATTATTATTATTTATTTTATAGAGGAGATGCGGTGTGTCGTTGCCGTTTGGTGGTTTGCGGCGGTGCCTGTAAGGTGTAGAAAGCTTTGCGGGTGTCGGCTTGCCCATGCCCGCAGCTCCTGGGTGGCGGTCTCTGCGGGATCGCGGATGAATGCCAAAGCATACCCGTGTTCCCGCCGTACGGTGCGAGGAGAAAACACGGGGGGGGTTTTAACCTCTAAGAGTCCGGCATAACCGAGCTGCTGCCCCGGGCGGCTGCTCGGATTACCCACTTAAAAAAAGTTATTTCCACGGCTTAAACCACTTTGGTCACATCTACTACGATAACGAGATTGTTATACCTATATTAATTTAGGCCATAAACTGTGAGTGTATAATTCCACCAAATTCCAACCAGTAATTTTTGGGTGAAAGAGTAACAGACACACATAAACTTTCGCATTCATATTACGTTTCCTCGAAATAAGCTTGTTCTTGTTTTCGCTTTCGCAATGAATATGCAATGTAGGTACAGTCAGCGTCTAATAGTTAGAGACACTCAGGGTATTCAAATAAATAGACGCAACCAAAAAGTCAATAATATCGGTACACACAAAGTTTGCATAATGTTGTTAACAATATGGTCGCTCAAAAAGCCAAGACGTTTAAAATGTCGTATACATCGGTTCAGTCAAAACGCCATAAATATGGTTACAGTCATCCCGCCAACGGTATCCAAGCATTGTAAGCGTTCAAAAATGTGGAACATATTAAAAGATAAACTACTTAACTTATTATTAACCGACTTCCCAAAGGAAAGAGGTTATCTATTCGTCACGTATTTTTTTTTTTTTTTTTTTTTTTTTTTTTTTTTTTTTTTTTTTTTTTTTTTTTTTTTTTTTTTTTTATGTATGTTCGGGCGAAATGGCTAGAAATATTTGGCTAGAAATAAATGGCGATTCATACGACATTGTATGCGGCTAGTTTCACAGGCAGTCCCATATTGAGGAAAATGAAAACCTTCCGGCGGTTTTCCCGGAAAATTGGAAAATGTCGGTTTCTTAAAATCTTGAATAACTTGGGTGTTTCTAAACCGATTTCCATTTTCTTTCTTTCATTTGATAGGAAATTTTGTCACGCAACTTTTTCTCTTGGACATGGGTATGCTGTGATGCTTAACTCTTTGAGTTATGGGGTGGAAACCACCACCACTCCTCAAGTTTTTTAGATAATTTGAGATAACTCGGCTTCTGCCGAATCGATTCTTATGAAACTTGGAATATGTATTATATATCTATGCTTATATAGGTTGACGAAAAATTTGACCTTCAACTCTTCGATCCTGATGATGCAGGATTACAGCTATCCTAAACTATAACATTAGCTATTTGGTGCTTACATATATGTAACAAGACTACTAAGCAGAGACATGTGATGAAAAATTTGACCTTCAACTCCTCAATCCTGATGATGCAGGGGTGCCTCAAGCCTAAACCATTGGGGTTCACCATTTGGTGCTTATGGGTATGTTATAACAATACTAAGCAAAGACATATTATAAAAAAAATGACCTTCAACTCCTCAACCCTGATGATGCAGGGTGCTGTAAGCCCAAGCCGTAGGTGATGGCCATTTAGTGCTTACGGATATATAATAAGATAGCAAGGCAAAGATGTACGATGACAAATTTGACCTTCAACTCCTCAACCCTGATGATGCAGGGGTACTGCAGGCTTAAACCATAAACGTTAGACATTTGTTGCTCACGGATTTGTAATAACATTGCTAAGCAAAGGTATACGACGAAAAATTGGACCTTCAACTCCACAATCCTGATGATGCAGGGGTATTGAATGCCTAAGCCATAAAACTTAGCTATTTCAATCTTACGCATTCAAAATGATATTTAAAAGAATGTAAGGTAAAACATTAGAAAAATGGTTGTATACGGTGGAAAATTGGAACTTCAACTCCTCAATCCTGATGATGCTGGGGTGCTTCAAGCTTAAACTATAGGCGTTGGCCATTTGATGCTTATGGGTATGAAATATATTTACAAAGCGAAGACGTATGATAAAAAAGTTGACCTTCAACTTCTCAACCCTGATGATGCAGGGTACTGTAAGCCCAAGCCATAGAAGTTGGGGATCTGTTGCTTACGTGCATGCGATGAGATTACATAGAAAAGATATGACATGATAATTTTGACCTTCAACTCTTCGGCCCTGATGATGCAGGGGTACTTCAGGCTTAAACCATAGGCGTTGGCCATTTGATACTTATGGATATGTAATATATTTACAAAGCAAAGACGTATGATAAGAAAATTGACCTTCAACTCCTCAACCCTGATGATGCAGGGTACTGCAAGTTTAAACCATAAGCATCGGCCATATGGTGCTTACGTATATGTAATGAGATTACTAAGCAAAGATATGACATGATAATTTTGACCTTCAACTCCTCAACCCTGATAATGCTGGGGTCCTTCAAGTTTAAACCGTAGGCATCGGCCATATTGTGCTTACGTATACATAATGTTGTTGTTCACAATACCAACAATGAGTTTCGGAGAGGATATAATTATGATCAAAAATTCCACTTTGAATACAATTACCTGAAAGATGCAAGAGTACCACCAACCTTTTTAAATTGGATGGGTTATTTTTATTAGTATCAGTTGAATTATACTCTTAGTTATAAGGTTTATATTACTTTTTCTACTTTAAATATTGATAATTATAGGTCTATTCTTTAAATAAATGTTTACTCAGAAAAAGTTGTTTTATTCGGTTAGGTTAGGTTCGAACAGATTTTTCCAATTCAGAATCTAAGGGAGGGGGCGCGGTAGCGCCCCCGACCGGTTGTGTCAAAGAAGTCTATTTTTATATGATGACGTCAGCACATAATTTTATTCATCCGAAAATCGGACGAATAATTAATTTTATTCATCCGGTTAGCGGACGACTAGCAACAGCCATAACTGATTTTATCGTGACTGAAAAGCGTGAAAAAAAAAATTTTAAACAAAAAATACAACCGACTTCCATGCCACATAAAAGTAAAAAATAATTTAAATACATGTTGGTTTAGAGCAAACACAGTTCTTAGTACATAGTCCCGAAGTCGGCGCTCATATAAGATACATGTAGTTTCGTCATGATCCAGCAAAATATGGTGAGCGCCGACTTCGGGACTATGTACTAAGAACTGTGTTTGCTCTAAACCAACATGTATTTAAATTATTTTTTACTTTTATGTGGCATGGAAGTCGGTTGTATTTTTTGTTTAAAATTTTTTTTAGAAATAAACAGTTTCTCAAAGATGAAAACCTCTTTAGACAACCTAATATTACTTGCTTGTCATTCTATGTCTATCATGTTATGTCAATAAATAAATTATATCCAATTTCAAGTGTAATAATAGTATTTCATGCTAAAATATGGCTACATATCGAATTAATGAAAACACCAAATATCGAATTATATATTTGAGGGAGGAAGGTGTCTCCGTAATAGATATATTAAATGAACTGGGAATATCCGTAAGTTTTGTTTAAGATGAGTTACCTACCTATCGAATTATCGCATCTCTTACGATAATATTTTTTTTCTTTTAGAGAAACACCGTATACCGTTGGCTAGAGAGATTCCAAAATGATGGTTCATTGCGTAACCATGTCTCATTTGGTCGTCCACGTCAAACGAGTACAACTCAGGATAGAAATATAGTGCAGCAAGCTATAAGTAATCGTTTTATAAACTCCAGGAGTATGTCTGTGGAATTTGGCATATCACAGAGCACAATAAGACGACGTCTGCGAGAACATGGGTTACGCCATCGAGTTCCAGCTAAAAAGCCTATATTAACGCCGAGGATTAAAGCGCAACGTTTACAATTCGCACGGAATTACTTAAATTTCAATTTTGATAATGTGATATTCGTAGATGAAAAAGTTTTTTGTTCGTCTGCCCAGGGACGATTATCTCTATACCGAACATCAAACACAAGGTATGACGAAAGAAATGTTCTCCCGAACAATCGTAGTGGCCGCATCACCTTAGGGTTTTGGGGATGGATGACTGAAAGTGGACCAGGAGAGCTAATCGAGGTGGGAGGAAGAATGACTGGTCTCCGATACAAAGACATCCTGGAAAACGTTCTAGTTCCAACCGCAAAGATTTTTTTTCCTCATGAAAGAATTCGATTTGTGCAAGATAATAGTTCCGTGCACAATTCCAGAATTGTTCAAAATTACTTGATAGGTAACAGAGACCTGGAATTAATTTCGATGCCGCCTCATAGTCCCGACCTTAACCCAATTGAAAATTTATGGGGCAAAATGGTTCAAGTGTGGGACAGTACTCGAGCACGAACCACCATAAATTTAAGAACTCATGTGGAAGAAATTTGGGAGTCCATGAGAGGAGAAAATTTTTGCCACAATGCGGTGCAATCGATGCGAAAACGTCTTTCTGACGTTATACTGGCAGACGGTGGCTATACAAGATTCTAGTTGATAAATAAATATTATTAGACCTAAAAAAAAAAGGTTTTTATTTACACCCGATGAGAGTTTTTAGTGTTATAATTATATACTGATTTATTTATTTTATTTATTTATTTCTTAGGAAAACTAATAGCTAATGATACAGTAGGACTTAAAGCAATTTAAGCGATTAATGAAATAATAGGTTGTTAATTTTTTTCTCAATTTTTCAACATTCGTGTGGAATAAATCAATATCACATTTTCTACCAATAGCGTTTAGGGACTTACAAGCTCGTATTATAAAAGATTTTATCCTATATTTAAAGATCTGAGGGCAAACCCAGTTTAGCACTTTAGTTCAAATGTGTGGTTTGGCCGTTGTGTTGTTCAGTAACTATCTCTATAGTAACGACTAATCAGGTGAGTTCGTGTCTCCCAAACGAATGTCTACGTGTCTGTCTAATATGTTCCACATTTTTGAACGCTTACAATGCTTGGATACCGTTGGCGGGATGACTGTAACCATATTTATGGCGTTTTGACTGAACCGATGTATATGACATTTTAAACGTCTTGCCTTTTTGAACGACTATATTGTTAACAACATTATGCAAGCTTTATGTGTACCGATATTATTGACTTTTTGGTTGTGTCTATTTATTTGAATACCCTGAGTGTCCCTAACTGAATTGTTGTATTTTTTATTAATTCATTAATAGTTTTAAATAATATTTTAATATTTTAATTTAAAATTTATTGTATATTTTAGGGCGTCTGCTCATTATGTATGCTGAGCTTACCTGTAATTGCGGAGACACGATGTAATTCATACTATGTTAAATTGTATTAAATTGTTATTGTGTTTTCTGCGTTGGTAAGCCTTATTTAAATAAATTAAATAAATTAAATTAAATTAAATAAACTATTAGACGCTGACTGTACATTGCAATTTTCGTCTCTCGGGTGTGTAGGTTTCCTCACGATGTTTTCCTTCACCGGAAAGCAGTGATAATTAATTTTCAATACGCACATAGTTTAGGAAAAATCAGTGGTGCTTGCCTGGGGCTTGAACCTCGGACCTCCCGAACGAAAGGGCAAGTTCGACCATTAGCCTAGCACTGCTCAATACACACAGTATAAGTAACAACCATATTGTGTCTAAACTTGGCAGTATAACATATACCTTATTAGAATATACAGTGTTACGCTTTTACTCACCAAATTCTGTATCCAATATTTGTTTAATGCCCTTACTAATTGCTCTCGAAACTGTTATCGTGAGGCAAATGGCGGTACACGGCCAAAATGTACGCTTTTATTGCGACCGACATTCTCGTTAACTATTCGATGATAAGTCGAATGGCTTTACAACCTGTAAATGTTTATAGACATGCCAGTAAAGGAAACGTTAGATTTAGTTTCTACATACAACTAGCTGAATTACCAGTACTTCACTACGGGGCATATATGCCACAAAAATAATCGGTATCTTTAAATGGTGCAAAATGTAAAATCAAAAATAGGCTTTAAGCTGTCCAGTTAAATAAGCAACATCCATGCAAATTTTCATGTTAATGGGACCAGTGGACTTTGCGTTTGAATTGAGTAACAAACAGACTAAAAGTAGCATATAACATTTTTATATATTAATATAGATTACTACGAAATTCCTTGCGCTGCTCTACTAGCGGATGTAGTTAAGCTAAAAAGATTATTTTGCTATTGCTGACATTTATGTAAACCGAAAATTTTAAAAAGATAACATTTTAAAAGTGCCTGTATATCTGGCAATGATGTGATAATACGAATTTCTAATCTTTGCCCTATCCGACTAAACTAGCTATCTCTATCTGTGCTAGCTAATCTACAGGTTTTAACGGATTTTGTCTAAAAACAGATAACCGTTTAAAACCGTCCGTCCATTTCTATTAAAGGAAACACTCGTCGGACATCGTTTAAAATAAGAATTTAAGTATTATTTTTTACCCGAATTCCTCAGAAGGAGGGTAAAGTTTTTCGGGAGTACATATGTATGTTCATTTATTTGGCACGCGCTACAAGCCCAAACGGCTTGACGGATTGTAACATTTGATATATCACTGAAACGACTCAGTTGTGAGAGTGACAAAGGCTTAATATAGCGCTTGCGGTCAGAGAAAAAGGGGGAGGGACGAATGATTTATTATAACAATATGGGTATCAAATAAAAGTTAGTAAATAGGCTCCTACAAGCATTATCATACTTTTAAATAAGTGTTTTGACGCAAAATAACAAAAAAAAAAACTAAATAAAATGCATCATTACAAAAACCATAAAAGCGATTCGTTTTTAAGCTATTGTATTTTTTATAATAATTTAGTAATGTTACTTGTTTTCTCGAACATAATCTCGATAGTGAATAATAGTAGGGGACCAAAGAAGCATTTGAGTCGCGATATGGTTCACCTCAATACACAGTTCACTTCGCCTCATGCGGATTGAGGTATTACCCTATTTTACTAATTCAAATTACGTAACTGACATGCTTTGATGGGCTATTGTCATACAACTGTCACCGAATTCGAGCTGGATTGAAGATTCGGTTCAAACCAGGCGACAAACTGAATGAATTACATCATTGCAGATTTTTATAATAGTTTTTGAAGTGAAACTTCTTTAGGCGCATGAGGGTAAAATTTTTACAGATGAAACGTCACGCCGGTATGCAACGGAAGTGTCGGAAAAGAGAGAGAGCGTGATCGAGACCGATTGAGAGAGAGTAAGACAGGGCGAACGTAGCATGAGCAACTAGCCGTGGAGTGAGAATAGGAAGCAAGCGAGTGAGAAAGATTGAGAGAAAAAGTGAGACAGAGCGAACGTCGTATCACGCCTTTTTCCCTTCCTCTTGATCTTGGAAATTTAAAGTTTTAGATTTGTATAAATATAAACAAGATTTATAAATTAGTTCGCCAAAGAAGTTTCACTTCTGACATGTGTACTTTGTACGCACGCATGTTTTTTTTTTAAGTAATTTTATATGCGCAGCCGTATGCAATTTTTTTTTTATCCGACTGAAGTAGCAAACGAGCATGCAGTCCACCTGATGGTAAGTGGTCACTGTCGCTGTTACATCTGTTAGCAACTTCATATAGAACATGGGTTTTATTAGAAATCAATCACAGATCCGTTGCTACTACCGAGGACTATAATGGTCGCGTATAAAAGTATGCCGGCAACCACACCCTTCCATCGAATTTCAGTAATATTCGTACTACTTTGGACAATATGAAGTTTAGTTTTTTAATTTAAATTACGGTCGAATTTCGACCGATGCGACGGGTGACTAGTACATAAAAACATACATACGTTCGATAAACATTATACTTTCATCCTGACGCAGTCGACTTTACTCGAAGAAAACTCGACTAAATTAACGAGTTAGTGCTCATCATGTTTTAAAACCTACATGGCTCTGACAAGTGTTACATAACAGTAATTATACATTCATAAGTACTTCAAGGTAAACGTATCTCCATTTTAAAAAGTTGCATAATTATGCTCGGGTGTAAAGTTTCTTGTGCCGCTTCTTCTTTTTAAAAAAATACCTTTTACTATTTGAACTTTAACTTTAATATTTGTGTATTATTTATAATTGTTTTATCATGAATCCTATCGGCAATCAGTCATAGATGCGTTGGTACTCTCGAGAATAAAGATGATCGCTTAAAATACACCTATTTCAAGCGTGAAGCAGTTCTTGCGTTTCGATGGAAATGTGTGGTTGCCGGCACACTTTTATATGAGGCGACCATCATACTCGGGAGTAGCAACGTATCTGTGATTGACTTCAGATAGAACCCATGTTCTGTATGAAGTTGATTACAGATGTCCATGAGCGGCAGTAACCACTTACAATCATGCACATGTGGACTGCATGCTCGTTTGCTACTTCAGTCAGATAAAAAAATAAATTAAAAATAAAAGTGTGCCGGCAACCACATCCTTAAGTCAAAACGCAAGAACTGCTTCACGCTAGAAATAAGTGTGACGGTCGTACCTCCCAAGTCAAAATATACTAGTTGTACCACCTGGTAAATACATGTTTGTTGTCTACTTTTATATAATTAAGTCTTATGTATAAAAATAGATGTTAAGAATATTTTCTTGCTTTCGATTATATTTTAGAATAGAGTTCTTTTTAAGCTTGTTTAAATTCCGGACGCTAAGTTAATCTGCTTTCCCAGACGAACGTTTATGCCTTGCAGACGACGAGCTAGGGACGGTCGACTACAGTTTATGTAAAAACGGTTAACTGATATATGATTTTGATACAGATACTAAAACAGTTTTTAATCGATATTAAAAAACTTTTCATGTCGTTGTTAGAGGCTTATAAAGAGATTAAAGAGAGAGATGGTAGTTTCAGCCAACGATCAGAATGATCTATCATCTTTTGTATCATGGTAGCATCTCTCGTCAACCCATTATTGTCCCACTGCTGGGCACGGGTCTTCTCTCAGAATGAGAGAGTTTAGGTCATAGTCCACCGCGCTGGCCAAGTGCGAATTGGTGGACTTCACACACCTCCGAGAACTTTTTTTTTTTAAAGAACTCTCGGGTGTGTAGGTTTCCTCACGATGTTTTCCTTCACCGAAAAGCAGTGATTATTAATTTCTAATACGCACATGAATCAGTGGTGCGTGCCTGGCTTTGAACCTCGGACCTCCCGATCGAGAGGACAAATTTCAACCATTAGGCTATCACTGCAATTTCAACCATTAGCTATCATGGTAGCATATTTGAAGTGAAAAAGACGACGAATAATTACAACATTGAGCAAGTACGGTTTCAGTTTTGATACATCGATAGTACCTTGATTTCATTCGTTTGTCGATTTGATTGGTTTGTTGAAACATATTGACCATTTAGAATGGCGACTGCATAAGCTTACTTCTTAATAAGCATCGCAGATCCTGAGCTAAAGTTAGTACCATGTTTGGACGATTGATTCATTTTATGACATAGGGTTTATTGATATAAATGCTACACATAGCAAGAACTTACTTCTTCAAATTAATATTCGAATTGGTGGTAAAATATTTTTATTATAGTCTTCGCGCAGTAAGTCGCAAAGTGTATATCGATATCGTACGATACATGAAAAAAACGGTTGTTAGATACGATATCGTATCTCGGACGTATCTAGTACGCACCAATTCAGTGTAATATGCCAAGGGTCTATATGTCTCTGGGGAGCCTTGGAGACGTACAGAGAATTCAGGCAAATCTCCATACTGTTATTAAGTGAAAGCCTTGTTAAGGTTGAGTGAGGTTGGATAGACCTTTGTCTTTATTTTTATTTTGCTTTAGACAGTGGCAAATTAGAATTCGTAGGTGGGTTGAGGTATATATTAAGGTGAACGAAAAATAAATAAGGTTCGCATAATAAATGAGATTTTCTAGGAGCGCTTACTTTTCACTTGAATTGTCCACAAAAAGAAATCAAAACGCCTGCCAGTAATTGCGAAATAACAATTTTCTGTTTATTTGTGTTAGCATTGCTTTATGAAAGTCACAATGCTTATTGCTTAATGTAATAAATTATCTGTTTGACTGTCTGGGGTGACTTTACGTTACCTCAATAAATAATTACAATACAATATTTATTTAGTAAGACCTTTGTTAAATCACCCAAAGGCCTTCATACCGCATTTATACATTATGGATGTATTAGTCTTAATTTTTTTTGCTTAAAAAGGAATTGAAGAAGCACTCTACGGTCCAAGTAATTCTTGCAGATCTACTGTATTATATAACTAAGTGAGAAGTACCTACTTATTCCTTACAACATATTTTAATAATAACATACTAATGTTTCTGTTAGTAAAAAAATGCAGGTCTGTTAATTGTGCGGTGACACTCAAATCGTTTTTTTAGTATAACGACAAGGAAATCGGGCTATGTGTTCCGGGTTTGATTCCCAGCCAGACAGGTATCTGAAGGTTTAAATTCATGTACTGGGTGTTTGTGTATCCGTCTTGTGTCTGCATGGTATTCTTTTTTGTTATACCGCCTTCGATGTTTTTCTTACCTCTTGAGGTTGACTGGCAGAGAATGCTTATAGCATTAAGTCCACCTTTGTAAGTACATTCATTATAAGGTACATAAACAATAAATATATAAATGGTACCCACGACACAGGAAAAAATCCTAGTATGGGACTGTGAGTGTAAAAAGCGTGTGTGTGTGTGTGTATCTACGCAAATGCTATTATACCACTTTGTATATAAGTGTAAAGTAAACAAAATTCAGCCGATATTGTTGAATTGAAAGGTTTTAACTAATCAGATTAATGTATGATGTCACCCGATAAAATATTCGGATTACGTCGGCGCATCCGATGTACTCAAAATGTCATGTAGACGCGACCTATATGTCACTTATAACGCACCTTTATGGTCATAGTGACAGAATTCAAAAATTTTGTTTCACGTTTAATTTGGTACGAAAATGGTACGAAGGAAGAATACAATTACGTAGGTATATAAATCTTTTGCCCTGTAGTCCCGGGACCAGAATAGGGCTACGGCATCCCCTGCCTCGTAAGAGACGACTAAAAGGGGCTTTCGGGGTTGAGGGCGACTAGAGTGGGAGCTCAAGCGACCCCAGGAAGGTGCGGTGAGCGTATTCGCTCACCAGGGACGAGCCTGAAATAGGCATCGCACTCGGAGGACGCCAGTTTTGTTCCGTTGGAAATCCCGGAGTTCCCCACACAGCGCTGAGGACGGCCACCGAGGTGGTATTAGTGCGATAAGAATCCCACATAACCGTCGCTTCCACGGCGTCGGCTACCCTTAGAAGGTTTCCCCCTGTTAAAAAAAACATGCGTGCGTACAAAGTACACATGTCAGAAGTGAAACTTCTTTGGCGAACTAATTTATAAATCTTGTTTATATTTATACAAATCTAAAACTTTAAATTTCCAAGATTAAGAGGAAGGAAAAAAGGCGTGATACGACGTTCGCTCTGTCTCACTTTTTCTCTCAATCTTTCTCACTCGCTTGCTCCCTACTCTCACTCCACGGCTAGTTGCTCATGCTACGTTCGCCCTGTCTTACTCTCTCTCAATCGGTCTCGATCACTCTCTCTCTCTTTTCCGACACTTCCGTTGCATACCGGCGTGACGTTTCATCTGTAAAAAATTTACCCTCATGCGCCTAAAGAAGTTTCACTTCAAAAAGAATATAAATCTTAAAATTAAACATCTTAAATGGTTCGACTGGGACGCCAATTTTTTTGGGTGAAGTAGTTCTTGCGTTTCGGTGGAAGAATGTGATTACTGACTCACTTTTATATAAGAAGAACATCTTAGTCCTCGTAAGTAGCAAATCGACCTGTGAATAATTTAACAAAGAGCCTCTGTTACTTACAGATTTTCATGGGCGGTAGTAACCAATAGGGAATATGTATGATTTTTTTATGTCTGAAATTAATCATCTACGTCTTAAGAGGCTTGAAAAAGTCTCGTCATATATAGTTCCGGGATCAGAATAGGTCTACGGTATCCCCTGTCTGTCGTAAGAGGCGACTGAAAGGGACTTCCGGGGTTGCAGGCGGCTATTGGGAGCTCGAACCGTTCGATCAGGCGATCCTGGGAAAGGCGGTATGTGTGGTCGCATACCGTCGTACGTCACATTTCACATTTACCAATCGTGGTGCGTTGTAAATTTTAATTTCGCTCCCTTATTTTCCACTTTTTATATATTTTTAAGGGTATAAATAACAAGTAAAAAAAAACTTTTTCATTATAATTTGACGATAATAAAGATTCGAGAAAGAAATATTTGAGACGAATTTATATTTTATGCATATTTTCTATTACCATTACATGGATTTCGCTACAGCGTGCTATTTTCCACTTTTATCAAATAAAAAATGTAAGATCTATCCTGCATTTTCTCTCTTTCAAAAAACTTTCTAATGTTAACTTCTTAAATAGAACAAAGTCGCCATTACGTGCCATACAGTAACGTTACCCTAAAATATCTCCTCAAAACAAATCAATTCCATTTTATTAGTGAATAAGGTTATTGATAAACAATATAGACTATGTGCGTACCATATTCCTAGCATAATTATGTTAATACGTGAGACACTGTCGAATTCAGTTACCGTCCCGCCGCTAGATTTAATTGTGTATGCAAACTGGGTAGCTGGGGAGCGCGTAAGTGCACCCTGGTTCAATTTGTGGGATGTAGGGGCGCCACTCTCAGAATTGAATCTGAATAAATATATCTATAATACGCTTTCTCACACACGTTTTCTACACTCATAGCCCCACACTAGGATTTTCTCCTGTGTCGTGGGTACCATGGACACACACAAAACGAATACACAAACACCCAGACCCAGAACATGAATCTAAACCCATCATTCAGATACCTGTCTCGCCGGAAATCGAACCCGGGACCCATTGCGCGTCAGACCGTCGTCACGTATTAACTTAATATAATAATATTGAAATTCCGCGTTTCATAGATCGCAAATGTAACTTAACAGCAGAGCAATACAACGATTACACACAGCAGAAGTGAAACTTAATTTAAAGAAGAAAAATATTTCTGAGGATAAGGAGGAGTTATGCATTTTCAAAAACCGATTAAGTATACACTGCAGCCCATTTGCACACAACGTAGACAATTCAAACGATATGTCATGTTAAAATTCGTCAAGTCGACACTGTAGAGCATGCCAAAAAAGTACATTGTACATTTAAAATTTATCAGCCCTCAGTTAAACTACAGTTTTATCAATCAAAGACCTTTTTGTGACAGGGAGGAAATCTTCAGAAGGTACACCGAAGACTTGGGAGACAGACTCCGGGTGACGTGCGTATTTTACCCACTAAAACCTCCTCGGTGGCCTTCCTCAGCGTTTGCAGGACCCCAGGATCTAAAATGGAACGCACCGGTGCCCCTATCTATCAAAGAATTAAAAACTTGGTCCTTTAACCACACTGCGGTTAATGACGTCTGATCTCTGAATACATTTTATTATTTTAACTCCATTCGTTAAAATGATAAAAAGCATTTTTTAATTTTTACCTGGCGCCAGTAAAAGCGTTTTTGTGTTGGTTATTATTCTATCCCAGCAGAGATACGCTCGAATAACATTACCCTCCTAACCTAACGTTGTCAGATAAAAAAAATAAAAGAGCCGTCACGGGACGCCTGGCAGACACGAAACATAGAAATTATTTTATACATGTAATATGTGAAAAAGGACCGTTTATACTAGGAAATAAATGGGCATACTGGAGAGACAAATATAACAATTTTCAAAGAAAACGAATGGGCAGAATGAAAAGTAATATATTACATATTTTATGATTTGAGTTAATTTTATTAAATAAATACGAAAATTCTATAAGTAATTATTAATTTTGAACTATGACAGCTCAGTTCAGCGACGTATGCCGTGGCGACGCGTCGCCAAGCCAATTCAAATTCATTTATTAATTAGATAACCAGGATCCATTTGTTAGTAACAACACTTATTCCTATTGTTAGTAGAAATTACTTCTTAATTATTTAATTATTTAACAAATTAATTAGACCAATAAATTCCATAGTCATAAATTCCATACATTCGATTTAGTAATAATAGTAAATAATAGTTGTGCACATTACATTTACGTGGCCTGGGCTATGTCTTAACTACCCTTCTCACAAAACTACGCCACATTAAGGCTCCACAATCTTCAGCTACAATTCTTAGTATGGTATTGCGACTTGCCCTTATAGTACTTATCAGAGCTGCAGTTTTCTTACGCAGGATCGCTGCAAAACCATTCGTTCCGTTCTGCGCAAACATTTCTGTGGCACTACAAAATCGAGGGAGTCCCAACACCATCCTAAAAATGTTATTGTATTCTAATAATCTATACTATAATCTATCGTCGTCGTCAACCCATTATTGTCCCACTGCTGGGCACGGGTCTTCTCTTAGAATGAGAGAGTTTTAGGCCATAGTCCACCGCGCTGGCCAAGTGCGAATTGGTGGACTATAATCTATACAATAATATAATTACTCGCCGCAATAGATGTTTGACATCAAAATATATTTTCCAAAACAAGAAGCGTTGGCAACCCTAGAGCATTGAGTGTTTATTGCTCTACACAGCATCTAAGTGGTTTACCACTGTATGGTTTATGGGAACTAATTACTTGTTTTTTGGCAATAAATTTATAAGTGTGGTGATGTACAGCGGATCGATGATTTTTATTTGAGAGGATAGGAGAGAGGCGAAGGTCGAAGCTAGGCTTTAGGAGCAAAATCTCTTAGATTTGGGGGAGAGGAGAGAGAAGCCGGGTTCCTCCTTAAAATAGTAAAAAAAGCACCAAGAACTAAGAGCACCACGTTTGAAAATTTCAATTTTTTTTCTGACTGAAGTAGCAAACGAGCATGCAGTCCACTTGGTGGTAAGTGGTCACTGCCGCACATGGACATCTGTAATCAACTTCATACAGAACATGGGTTCCATCTGAAGTCAATCACAGTTGCGTTGCTACTCCCGAGGACTATGATGGTCACCTCACGTGAAAGTATAGGGATAACAATAAAAAATTAACTTAATGTTCATTAATTTTTAATTGTGCGCTTATTTACGCAAAGCGAAATATTTGCTACTTCTCATAAAACACCTGTCGCTTCCATAAAAGAGTTTTACAACCTTTAAATGGACCTGCCAGCCTATTTTTAACTGCAAATGGTCTTGTCTTCCTCATTCTTCTAGCAATATATCATGCGTTATTAAATTTCCGGCCCCATATGCATTTTGCAATAACAATACCCTACGGCTTAGCGGTGTTATATGAAAATTTATAGTCTCCTGTATATTGTAAAATTTACATAATACTTGCATATTTAGATAGTTTGTCTACCTATATTTTCTGTATTATTTGTGGTTGTTTTAATATCGAAGCCTTGATTATCTTTAGTGATTAATATTGATTTTCATTAAGATAATAATGATTGATTGTTCTTGAAGTGACGTGTGGTCATAATGAAACGCAACCGTTCGGGATGAGATTACTTTTATTACTGTCCTAAATCTATTACATTATAGCTTAGCCTAATACGCATGCACACACAGACAACATACCTTAATACTATTCTTACGTACACTACACCTCCAGGGGTGAAAAGAAAAAAAAAACATTGAAAATAAGTTTTTTTTTTTGACTTACAACAAATTAAACTAATTACGGAACAGCTTGGTTCTATTCTTACGTACACTACAGTTCTGATATATGGGTAATTGAAATGTTGACTAATGGTATTAAGTTTTCATTAATACTCCGATATAAATAGTTTTAATGGTAACATGGTAAGTTGGCCTCGCCGCTCGTAAGCACATGTAATCTCTCTCGTCAGCCCATTTGTCCCACTGCTGGGCACTGGTCTTCTCTCAGAATGAGAGAGTTTAAGGCCATAGTCTACCGTGCTAGCCAAGTGAGAATTGGTAGACAACTCCAGATGTAATGTCAAGTTTTGCTGAGGTTGGCCACAGATGCGTTGTTGCTCAAAAGTTCTAAATTGGAACGCCTCAAATTTTTTTTATTTATGTGATCGAAGTAGCAAACGAGCTTGCAGTCCACCTGATGGTAAGTGGTCACTACCGCCAGCCCATCCACCGAAACGCAAGAACTCCTTTACGCTAGAAATAGGTGTGGGGGTGGTACCTCCCCAGTCCTACATTGCCGAATACGTTCTACCATCATTACCTCTAAGATATTCTACCTTTAAACCTAGAAGTGCGGAGCATTTTGACACCCCTTGAAGCGCGGATGTTTTAGGTAAAAAAAATGTGTATTGCATTTACGTGGTTGAAGTCCTGTGCACATAGTATAATCATATTTCATGAAAAGTCATAAAACTCACGATTATACGCATAATAAATGAATTTATAACTAGAGCAGACAGAACATCGAAATTCGTCAAATTTGGGACGCCTGCACTTCTAGTGTTAAAGAGTTGAATATACGTATTACAGTCAGCACGTACGAAGTCGCGGACAACAGCCTGTTCATTATTAAAATGTCTACAATCAATATATTCTCGTACTCGTTTCTCAATATATTCACGGAGGCGTATAAGCGCCGGTATAATCAGAAAAAGGTGAGAGTAATTAAGCAAACGAGAATCGAAAATCACGATTTTTTCCCTTTAGAGATAAAAAAGCAATTATTACGTATTGAAAAGTGAAGACGTTTTCTTATCTCGTCAACCCATTATTATCCCACTGCTGGGCACGGGTGTTCTCTCCGAATGAGAGAGTTTAGGCCATAGACCACCGCGCTGGCCAAGTGCGAATTGGTGGACTTCACACACCATCGAGAACCTTTTTTAAAGTACTCTCGAGCGCGTAGGTTTCCTCGCGATATTTTCTTTCACCGAAAAGCAGAAGTGACAATTATTTTCTAATAAACACATAATTTTAAAAAAATCTGTGGTGCGTGCCTGGGTTTGACCCTCGGACCTCCCGATCTAGAGGGCAAGTTTCAACCATTAGTCTATCACTACTCTGTTTTTTTCTATGCATGTTTAATCACTAACGGTTACCCGTCCAATTCCCGACCGCGACTCGATCGATACCGGCGAAATTCAACGCGTTTAGAGCTTAAATAAACTTCACTCCTATCTATTCTACTACGTAGTAATAATTAATTTCCTTTTAATAACGTCTATCAAAACAATAGACGGCGAAAAGCAAACTTATTTAAATTCAAATATTACTAATTGTATCCCTTTCGAAGAACCTACTGGAGCTCTTAACACTAACTTAGGAACTTCCATCAACGCTTCAGGAATTCAAGTCATTTCGACGAAGCATTAATTCGACTTAATTTCCCTTTGTTTCTTTGTAGACGAGCCCTTCAAAAGGTTTTAGCAGCTCATTGTAAGTTACAAATTAACTCGTACGTAAAACGACCAAAAAAGTAACACAAAGTTTCACATAAAAATAGTGTTTGGATATTTTGAACTCACGCGCGTTTTTCCTGTCACGCGTGTCTTCACGCGTGCTACTTGCATCCTATCATTCCATTTATACACGTAAGAGTTGTAGCAAGACTGCAGAGTTAACTCATGAGTCTCAATTTATGGGTCGCTCGTACGTAACATGCGTGACAAGAACACAAGCTATTTATTTTGTTTTGGTAGGCAATTGTCGTTAACCCATTATTATAGCATAGTAGACTTCAACTGTCTTTTTTTTTTCGAAATTTTGCAACGTGGTATAACCAAAACCATTCGCGCAACACATTTATTTCCAATATGAAGTAGTTCTTGCTTTACGTTGAAATGATGTGGATGTTGACTAATCTCGATACAACGCAACCACCACCTTAGTGGCAAATTAAAATAAAAATGTTTTAATGTCAGGTAGAACATCATTCATCGGCTGCAGTGGCCACCAAAAACCACTGACGAACAGTATGCTCGTTTACAAATTTCACTTTACTAGTCGTCGCAACTACTCGTAAAAAACTGAACTTCATTTTTTCCAAAGTAGCACGAATATTTCTCAAATTCAAATAAATTGTAATAATTTTTAAGTTATTTTGAACGCACCCGAGAAAGTTAAAAAGAGGTTGAATTAGCTAAGCTGCATTTAAAAGCAATAGCAGGTATTTTGACAAAAACATCCGACATTTTCGACGTTATGTGTTTTCATAGTAAGACATTGAAAGTTCTATTTCGTTTATTATATGTGTTTGAGTCAAATGCAAGGTAGTGTGTGTAATGTGTTCTCGGTTGATTTCATGTATGTATTATGCATTATTTGAAAAAAATATAAACATTCTGCACTCCTTTTCTACGTCTACTATAATTGTGTAAAATTTCATACTAATCTGTTCGCGGCATATTACTTAAACTGCACCACAAGTTATGACTTCATGTATTAATATATAGATGAAAAACCAAACAAAAAGCCAATCTGAATATTTCCCGTCCTAACTTATCGCTTCCCGATTAAGCCCTTGGCTTTAAATGGGCTCTAACGAAATTGTTTCCATCCTTTCATAAACATTCATGTTACCTTAAAACCCGAAATGGGTTGAGTCCCTCGGGAAATGTTGATTCTTTATGTAAAGCTTATCATCTTTCGACGACTTCGAAACCCTATTGTTAATTTTAAAATAAATTCTGCCATTTCCAGTACTTTAGATGATATTTCTATTTTAACAACAAAAATGCCATAATTAGGGTTCCGTACACAAAGACTGAACGGAACTTTATTGCTAAGATTCCGCTGTCCGTCAGTCTGTCACCAGGCTGTATGATGCTGTATCTCATGAACCGTGATAGCTAAACAGTTGAAATTGTCACTATAATGTATTTCTGTTGCTAAATAAACAGAATAAAATTAATATTTAAAGGAACTCCTATATAAGAAAACAAGATTTTTTGTGGTTTTTTGTAGATAATTGTACGGAACCAGTAGTGCGCGAGTTCGACTCGCACTTAGCCGGTTAATTAATAATACTTCCCACACTTATGCTAGAACTAGTGCTTGATTTATTCCTTTTTTATCTGATTGAATTAGCAAACGAGCATGCAGTTCACCTGATGGTAAGTGGTCATTGTTGCCCATCGACATCTGTAAGCAACTTCATGGGTTGACTTCAAATAGAACCCATGTTCTATTTGAAGTCAACCCATGCAACGCATCTGCGATTGACTTCAAATAGAACCCATGTTCTATTTGAAGTCAATCGCAGATGCGTTGCTACTCCCGAGGACTATGAAGGTCGTCTCATATAAAAGTGTGCCGGCAGCCACACCCTTTCACGCTAGAAATAGGTGTGCAAATGGTATTCCCCGGTCGAACTACACTGGTTCTATACCACCAACACGTAATATAAGAGTGGATTGTATGCTCGTTTGCTACTTCTATGTTACAAGTAAGTTACTATAGTGGCGCCATGTATTCCGATATTATAACCAGGGGTAGTGACTATTGTTCGTACTTAGGCCACTACAGATTTTTTTTAATTATAAGCATATAAAAAATGACCATCGCTGATTGACGGCACAGAAAAACAACGTAAGAAAACCTACATACCTGAATTTTATCTGAAAATATGGGTTAATGACATTTTCCTTCAGTCTTCCTACAGTTTTACGAATTGCTGCTGAAAAATTACTCCGTCGCTAATCTTAAAGAAAATCTCAAGTAGGAATGTCTTATAAAAGTAATATATCAACTTCACAAGTATGTCATTACTCATTACAATAGCAAGATTAAATATTACCGTCTGTTTTTATGTTATAAAAAGAAAACTTCAAGCACTTAAATGACGCGCTTTCACTGAAATAAATGAACGTTCAAAAATGAAAAGCTCATACCTACATCAAATGCTCAGCAAAAGCTTCATTTATCATCCGAAAGTAGAACGTATCATTAAAACGCTGCGTTCGTATCATTAGAGCGTGTCATTTAATGATACGAGACCGGTACGAATACGGAAAAATGATACAGTACCGCGGTTAATTGCAAAAAGATGACGCAACTGCAGATTTAGGCCACATTTTTGTTCTGAAACAAACTGACATTTGCAGAGATTTGAACCTTTTTTGAAGCGGTTTTAACACCTTTACAAGAGACAATTCGAAATGTATCGGTTTAAAACTTAATGAGAATAGTTTCTGCTTGCATAAAATTCTAGTTTAGTCGAAGCCCCCGACTTTGCCACCTTATTTCTAAAATAGATCGAGCATAACTTTTTACTGTGTTTAATTTTCGTCGTCGTTAATCGTCGTCGACGTCAACCCATTATTGTCCCACTGCTGGGCACAGGTCTTATCACAGAATGAGAGATATATAGGCCATAGTTTTAGCCCATCGCGCCGGCCAAGTGCGAATTGGTAGACTTCACACACCTCCGAGAATTTTTTTTTAAAAGATCTTCCTCACGATGTTTTCCTTCGTCGAAAAGCAGTGATAATTAGTTTCTAATACGCACAAAACTTTCAGAAAAATCTTTGGTGGTGGTAGTACCTGGGTTTGAACCTCCGACCTCCCGATCGAGAGAGCAAGTTTCAACCATTAGGGAATTTACTTTTTTATTTATTTAGAATGAAAGGCGTTATCGCTAAAACCATTATAGCGCCTTGGAACAATCATAGCGGATATTACAGCTACGTTAAATGTATATTAAACAATTTGAATTTACTTAATAGCTCCTATTTTTTTCGATAATACGCTGGCTGACTTGCATATAAGGCGACCATCTGGGTCCTCGGCAGTAGCAACGCATTTATGATTGACTTCCGATGGAGCCTGTTTTACATGAATCTGTTTATCGCCGTCCATGGGCGGCAGTGACGACTTCACCATTCATCATCATAAGCCTTTATAATCACGTCCCTGTAGTTCCGGGATCAGAATAGGGCTACGGCATCCCCTGCCTGTCGTAAGTGGCGAGTAAAAGGGGCTTCCAGGGTTGCAGGCGGCTAGAGTGGGAGCTCGAACCGTTCGGTCAGGCAATCCCAGAAAGGACGGTGGTATGTGTGGTCGCATACCGTCGTAAAGACTAGAAGGAGCGGTGGGCCCAACCGCCTATCTGGGAGGGGCCCGATGGGACAATGCGTTCAGAGGATTCCTGTAGCGGTCGTTTCGAGACCCCGGAGTCTTCTGTATAGCGCCGAGGACAACCACCGTTTTAGTGCGGTAAAACTCCCACAGAACCCTGCGTCGCTCCCACGGCGACGGGTACCTTTTGAAGGTTTTCCCCTCGACAACAAAAAAAAGGCATTTATAATCACGTCGCATACCGCCGTAAAGGCTAGACGGAGCGGTGGGCCCAGCCGCCCGTCTGGGAGGGGCCCGATGGGGCAACGCGCTCAGAGGTTTCCGGTTGCAGTCGTTTCGAGATCCTGGACATCGGACCGGCGTCGGGTACCTTTTGAAGGTTTTCCCCTCGAGAACAAACAAGGCCTTCATAATCAGTCGACATGCTCGTTTGCTACTTCAGACTTAACAAAAAAGCTATAACAGTTTCTATCATAAAGTTTTAATTAAATACGGAAATTTTCAGCAAAGTTAGTCAACTTTTTGCGTGATACTCGAACAACGACACAAACAACGGCTTTTTCATCATATAGCTATTTGTGATAATAATTAATATCATGTCTAGATTTTATCACATAGATTTGGGCACTTGTATGAACAATATGCAGCATACATACATACGCGCAGTGATAGCCTAACGGTTGAAACTTGCCCTCTCGATCGGGAGGTCCGAGGTTCAAACCCAGGCACGCACCACTGATTTATGTGCGTATTACACATTAATTATCACTGCTTTTCGGTGAAGGAAAACATCGTGAGGAAACGGCTTATAACTCTCTCATTCCGAGAGAAGACCCGTGCCCAGCAGTAGGACAATAATGGATTGACGACATGAACAATATGTCATATTTTTACCCGAATTCGTTATAACGAGAATATATGTTTGCGTGTATGTTGTCGACCCGCGTGGCGGAGTGGCATACCAGTCTAATGCGCAATGGGTCCCAGGTTCGATTCCCGGTCAGACAGGTATCTGAATGATGAGTTTAGGTTCATTTTCTGGGTCTGGGTGTTTGTGTCAACTAATGAATCCTCGACACTCTGAAGGGAGTGAGAGAGCGTGGTTAAAAGTAGCCTACGTCACTCGCCGCCCTCCTAACTACCTCCGAGCATATAAACCATATTATATAATAGCTATGTGGCGACGTGAAAGAGGAACAAACAAACACACTTTCACATTTATAATATTAGTATGGATTTTGACACAAACTCCTAAGAAAAGTGAATCCCGACTCCTAATTCAGTTTTAACAATGGAGTTCTATCTTTTCATAATATTATATGTTCTATTAAATCGTATCAAAAGATGCGATGCGATTCAATTCAAGCCGATATCTGAAATTCGAGGACGCGTGTAAAATCTTCAGTCTGTAATTTCCCGAAAGTCGAGATCTGGGAGATAATCTAATCTCACAATTTCCGCTTTATGATTGGAGTCTGCAGCCTGCACGTTCGAGATTAATCTAGCTTTATCCACTAGGAAAAAGTAATTTTGAATACCAAGATGAACAGCATTTAAAATACATGCTTTGTTACGAAATGTTATGAAAATGCATCTATACGTACAAATAAAATGAGGGTCTGTTTGTAACATGTATCTATCTATCTATCTATCTATCTAACGTCTATCTATCTATCTTTTCTACGCTCTCTACTAAGTGCATAGGAAATGATTTCTACTTATATTAAAAAATCAAATACAACTATTTGTACG
Source organism: Spicauda simplicius (assembly GCA_949699795.1). Classification (NCBI taxonomy): domain Eukaryota; kingdom Metazoa; phylum Arthropoda; class Insecta; order Lepidoptera; family Hesperiidae; genus Spicauda; species Spicauda simplicius. The sequence goes on from OX453079.1 coordinate 9,514,673, forward strand.
TGTCTTTTTTGTCTTTGACGACCCGCGTGGCGGAGCGGTTACCATACCGGTCTGACGCGCAATGGGTCCCGGGTTCGATTCCCGGAAAGACAGGTATCTGAATGATGAGTTTAGATTCGTGTTCCGGGTGTTTGTGTATTCGTCTTGTGTGTGTCCATGGTACACACGACACAGGAGAAAAACCTGCTGTGGGGCTATGAGTGTAGAAAGCGTCTCCGTCTGCCTAGGCAGAATCCATCCTACTAAAAAATCCACATTACATAATTACAGCGTAATTTTTAAATCATTTTTATGGCTTCACCATAGAAATGATTAAAAAAATTACGCTTTCTACCCTCGAAGCCTCATATTAAGATTTTTTCCTGTGTCGTGAATGCCATGAACACACTCATAAACGTGTACAAACACCCAGACCCAGAACAGGGATATAAATTCACGGATATAAATTCACGGAACACGAAAATATATCATGTAGGTCATTTATATGAGGCGACTATGTTAGTCCTCGGGAGTAGCAACGCATCTGGAATTGACTTCAGATAAATGCCATATTCTACGTGAAATTGCTCACGGAGGTCTATGAGCGACAATTTTCACTTACTATCAGGTGGACTGCATGATCGTTTGCTACTTCATTACATAGTATAAAACAAAGTCGCTTCCCGCTGTCTGTCCCTATGTACCTATGCTTAGATCTTTAAAACTGCGGTACGGGTTTTAATGCAGTTTTTACTATTAGATAGAGTGATTCAAGAGGAAGGTTTCTATGTATAATACATGTATAATATAGTGGAGGAACACTGATAATTTTAGATTTTTGATATTTATGCGGAACGAAGTTTGCCGGGTCGACGAAAAAGTAGGGTGTTGTTACCGGTTGACTTTTATAAGGCGACCATCTTAGTCCTCGGGAGAAGCAACGCATCTGTGATTGACTTCAGATAGAACCCATGTCTATGTGATGCTTATAGATGTCCATGGGCGGCAGGACATTTACCATCAGGTGGACTGCATCGTTGCTTCTTCGTTTTAAAAACAAAGAAATGTATCAGCAATGGGTTTTACAGATCAAATGCTCGCCCCCACTCCCACACTTGTTACTTGTTATCTTATAAACGAAGTCACGGAAAACAGCTAGTTATAAACGAAACTCAATTCAATTTAGTTGAACTATCTTATCGCGACAACTGGTTAACTGATAACACTGAACGGTTCAAGTATGTAACTGGGTTTGATACTTATACATGTTGGATTTACCACCGTGACAAGTGAGGCTAAATTATTAACCCTAGTCACCCGCCGCATCGGAAATTCGACCGTAAATTAAATTAAAAAAAAACATGCGTGCGTACAAAGTACACATGTCAGAAGTGAAACTTCTTTGGCGAACTAATTTATAAATCTTGTTTATATTTATACAAATCTAAAACTTTAAATTTCCAAGATTATGAGGAAGGGAAAAAGGCGTGATACGACGTTCGCTCTGTCTCACTTTTTCTCTCAATCTTTCTCACTCGCTTGCTCCCTACTCTCACTCCACGGCTAGTTGCTCATGCTACGTTCGCCCTGTCTTACTCTCTCTCAATCGGTCTCGATCACTCTCTCTCTCTTTTCCGACACTTCCGTTGCATACCGGCGTGACGTTTCATCTGTAAAAATTTTACCCTCATGCGCCTAAAGAAGTTTCACTTCAAAAACTAAACTTCATATTGCCCAAAGTAGCACGAATATTTCTGAAATTAAAATCAATTGTAATGTAAAGAAAAAACAGTGCCTTGGATTTGAACCTCGGGCCTCCCGATCGAGAGGGCAAGTTTCAGCATCAGGCTATCACTGCTCTTTATCTAATATCTGCATAAATAACTATAAACGTATACATACGGTGGAAAAACATAACCTTCCTTCTTACGCATTCGGAAAATAGAAGCGTGTAATTAAGGCTGTGACATCTCTTTAGAACGCTAATAGTGTACTTTGAACCTTTCTGAAACAATCCTTTGTCCTGAAACAATTAACCTTTTGAAAGGGACGTTAAATTTAAGTGTCTAACATAACTTGTAGCATTTAGTGTTACGGTACTTTGATGCGCTTAGACATGCTTTTAATCAAAGGTTAATTAAAAACTTAATTAGAAATATCGGATATTTTTTAATAACTTGGAGGTAGGGATTGCAATCCGGCCTTATTTTCAATCCAGCCGGATCCGGCCGTTTTTTTCTCAATCCGGCCGGATTCGTCCGGATCCGGCGGCATTAATCAAACGGTTAAAACAGTGTAACAAAAAATTTTAAACAAAAAATACAACCGACTTCCATGCCACATAAAAGTAAAAAATAATTTAAATACATGTTGGTTTAGAGCAAACACAGTTCTTAGTACATAGTCCCGAAGTCGGCGCTTACCATATTTTGCTGGATCATGACGAAACTACATGTATCTTATATGAGCGCCGACTTCGGGACTATGTACTAAGAACTGTGTTTGCTCTAAACCAACATGTATTTAAATTATTTTTTACTTTTATGTGGCATGGAAGTCGGTTGTATTTTTTGTTTAAAATTTTTTTTTTCACGCTTTTCAGTCACGATAAAATCAGTTATGGCTGTTGCTAGTCGTCCGCTAACCGGATGAATAAAATTAATTATTCGTCCGATTTTCGGATGAATAAAATTATGTGCTGACGTCATCATATAAAAATAGACTTCTTTGACACAACCGGTCGGGGGCGCTACCGCGCCCCCTCCCTTAGATTCTGAATTAGAAAAATCTGTTCGAACCTAACCTAACCGAATAAAACAACTTTTTCTGAGTAAACATTTATTTAAAGAATAGACCTATAATTATCAATATTTAAAGTAGAAAAAGTAATATAAACCTTATAACTAAGAGTATAATTCAACTGATACTGGTAAAAATAACCCATCCAATTTAAAAAGGTTGGTAGTACTCTTGCATCTTTCAGGTAGTTGTATTCAAAGTGGAATTTTTGATCATAATTATATCCTCTCCGAAACTCATTGTTGGTATTGTGAACAACAACATTATCTATACGTAAGCACAATATGGCCGATGCCTACGGTTTAAACTTGAAGGACCCCAGCATTATCAGGGTTGAGGAGTTGAAGGTCAAAATTATCATGTCATATCTTTGCTTAGTAATCTCATTACATATACGTAAGCACCATATGGCCGATGCTTATGGTTTAAACTTGCAGTACCCTGCATCATCAGGGTTGAGGAGTTGAAGGTCAATTTTCTTATCATACGTCTTTGCTTTGTAAATATATTACATATCCATAAGTATCAAATGGCCAACGCCTATGGTTTAAGCCTAAAGTACCCCTGCATCATCAGGGCCGAAGAGTTGAAGGTCAAAATTATCATGTCATATCTTTTCTATGTAATCTCATCGCATGCACGTAAGCAACAGATCCCCAACTTCTATGGCTTGGGCTTACAGTACCCTGCATCATCAGGGTTGAGGAGTTGAAGGTCAACTTTTTATCATACGTCTTCGCTTTGTAAATATATTACATACCCATAAGCATCAAATGGCCAACGCCTATAGTTTAAGTCTGAAGTACCCCTGCATCATCAGAGTTGAGGAGTTGAAGGTCAAATTTTTCATCTTATATCTTTGCTTAGTAATCTTATCAGATATACGTAGCGATCATGTAGCTAACGCCTATAGTTTAAGCTTGAAGCACCCCAGCATCATCAGGATTGAGGAGTTGAAGGTCGAATTTTCCACCGTATACAACCATTTTTCTAATGTTTTACCTTACATTTTTTTAAATATCATTTTGAATGCGTAAGATTGAAATAGCTAAGTTTTATGGCTTAGGCATTCAATACCCCTGCATCATCAGGATTGAGGAGTTGAAGGTCCAATTTTTCGTCGTATACCTTTGCTTAGCAATGTTATTACAAATCCGTGAGCAACAAATGTCTAACGTTTATGGTTTAAGCCTGCAGTACCCCTGCATCATCAGGGTTGAGGAGTTGAAGGTCAAATTTGTCATCGTACATCTTTGCCTTGCTATCTTATTATATATCCGTAAGCACTAAATGGCCATCACCTACGGCTTGGGCTTACAGCACCCTGCATCATCAGGGTTGAGGAGTTGAAGGTCAATTTTTTTATAATATGTCTTTGCTTAGTATTGTTATAACATACCTATAAGCACCAAATGGTCAACCTCTATGGTTTAGGCTTGAGGCACCCCTGCATCATCAGGATTGAGGAGTTGAAGGTCAATATTTCATCACATGTCTTTGCTTAGTAGTCTTGTTACATATATGTAAGCACCAAATAGCTAATGTTATAGTTTAGGATAGCTGTAACCCTGCATCATCAGGATCGAAGAGTTGAAGGTCAAATTTTTCGTCAACCTATATAAGCATAGATATATAATACATATTCCAAGTTTCATAAGAATCGATTCGGCAGAAGCCGAGTTATCTCAAATTATCTAAAAAACTTGAGGAGTGGTGGTGGTTTCCACCCCATAACTCAAAGAGTTAAGCATCACAACATACCCATGTCCAAGAGAAAAAGTTGCGTGACAAAATTTCCTATCAAATGAAAGAAAGAAAATGGAAATCGGTTTATAAACACCCAAGTTATTCAAGATTTTAAGAAACCGACATTTTCCAATTTTCCGGGAAAACCGCCGGAAGGTTTTCATTTTCCTCAATATGGGACTGCCTGTGAAACTAGTCGCATACAATGTCGTATGAATCGTGTCGGTAGGTCGACGATTTCTAGCCATTTCGCCCGAACATACATAAAAAAAAAAAAAAAAAAAAAAAATACGTGACGAATAGATAACCTCTTTCCTTTGGGAAGTCGGTTAAAAAAGGATCGATTTCTAACGGTAATTATTTTTGTAATGTGAAATCTTTGTCAAATATACAATCACCGGATCCGGTGGAGGTCCGGATCCGGTGGTGAATTGTTACCGGATCCGTTTTGTGTAAATTTTTGCCGGATCCGCCGGATTACCGAATCCGGTTTTCCGGATTGCAATCCCTACATGGAAGTAACTATCGATCAGTTTACTTGACGGTAAGTGGTTATTGTAACCAATATACATAGTCCTCGGGTGTAGCAACGCATCTGTGGTTGACTTTAAATGGCACTCATGTTCTGTATGAAGTTGCTTCCAGGTGTCGATGGGCGGCAGCGGCCACTTACCATCAGGTGGACTGCATGCTACTTACAGTTAGATAAAAAAAGAGTATTGTTACCGGTTGACTTTTATAACGCGACCATCTTAGTCCTCGAGAGTAGCAACGCATCTGTGATTGACTTCAGATAGAACCCATGTTCTATGTGATGCTTATAGATGTCCATGGGCGGAAGGACATTTACCATCAGGTGGACTGCATCGTTGCTTCTTCGTCTTTAAAACAAAGAAATGAATCAGCAATGGGTTTTCCACATCCAATGCTCGCCACATTCCCACACCTGTTACTTCATAGCATGTAAATAAAGCGATAGTATAGCACTCGAAAGGGTTTTGACTTATATATACGTATGCTGCATCATTGTCCTTTTGTTAAAATCTTTGCCAGGTTCTACCACCAGTGACTTTATTGTGGTAAGCAGTTTTTGCGTTTCGGTGGAAAGGTGTTGTTGCCGGTTGACTTTAATATTTTCTTTTTTTATAACACGCTTTCAGATTCATAGCACACACTAGGATTTTCTCCTGTGTCGTGAGTACCATGGACACACACAAGACAAATACACAAATACCCAGGTCCAGAACAGGAATCTAAACTCATCATTCAGATACTTGTCTGGCCGGGAATCGAACCCGGAACCCATTGCGCGTCGGGCCGGCATGGTAACCTTTGCGCTACGCGGATCGTCCTCAGGAGTAGCAACGCATCTGTGATTGACTTCAGATAGAACCCATGTTCTATGAAATGCTTGTAAATGCCCATGGGCGGCAGTGGACATTTACCATCAGGTTGTCATCATCTTAAAAACAAAGAAATAAATCAGCAATGGGTTTTACAGATCAAATGTTCGCCCCCACCCACACCTGTTACTTCATAGCATGTAAATAAGCGATAGTGCCACTCGAAAGGCTTTTAACATATTATCTGCCACTCGAGCTAGGGAACTAGGATTGATAGTCACGAACGTTTTTGTTCCGATGTTTTGTCCTTGTTATGTAGCTTGTGAATGGTATTATATGAAACTTATTTTCTTTACTCGCACCTATATTTAATATTTAGAATAATAAAAGTATTTACAAGAAATAATAAAATAATAAACTCAAAACCTTCTCTTCATTCAATAACCAAAACAATAATCTTCTTTTTAATGTCAAAATAATAGTATTCTAAATTCGTATATAAAATATAATTTTCTATAATAGTAAAAAGTATATACAAAATGAGGTCGTTGGAATACTGCAGTATCCTTAGTTTTTTATCCGACCACTTTAGGAGGGTGTTGATTCTCAAGTGTTTATGTACTAGTGATGTAAGCAACTAACATCCGCATTCGCATTCGCGAATGTTGTTTTTTTTTGAGTTTTTAATGTAGGGTGCAGGATATAAATTTTGGCCACCTTATCTTCTTGTCCACAAACTGCAGTCGAAATACATTTGTATAAATTTGGCGAACTTTTTTTGCAAAACCCTGCAATTCAATATTCGCAAAACATTCGCACAATTCTTGCTAATACGAATATCTAAAAACATGCGAATACTCGTTAAATCACTAGTACGAACATAACATGTTTAACACATTCGCTGCATTACGAGATCTATCAGATCTCTTGCAGGACTTTCATACTGTGCTTGGACTAAAAGCCTGTTGTTTCACTCCTTGCGTGGGGCTCCAGCTATTAAAGTTCTTTACGCATGAACAAGCCATATTTGTTTTCTACTTAAAAATGAGTTCAAAGACACAATAAAAAAATAAAGGGATGGATTAGGTCCCTAACGCACACTACTATAAAGTATACATATACTATCGATTTTTGGAAGATATAAATTATTTTCAAAATTGTATTTTAGGAGACTGATTAGGTCTCCAACGCACCCGATTAATTTTGAGATCTTTTAGGTCTCTAAAACACCAGCTGAAAGTTCTTTGAGAATGATGTCGCAGGCAACGTGTTAAAGGTTTTTTAGACACGCTCTCAGTTGTCAGAGTTTTATGTATAGGCTTTATATTTTTCAAAAGGCGCCTGCGTTCAGAGGATCAAAGAGAAGAACAGTAGAGCAGAGTATCGATTTTCCTTATTATCATAAAAATATGCGTAACTCATTAACGCGAGTAAATAGATCACTAAAAAAATATATTATAAAAAAAACACACACACACACACGCTTCCTACACTCATAGCCCCACACTAGGATTTTCTCCTGTGTCGTGGGTACCATGGACACACACAAGACGAATATACAAACACCCAGACCCAGAACATCGAACAATCGAACCCGGGACCCATTGCGCGTCAGACCGGTTTGGTAACCGCTCCACCACGCGGGTCGTCATTATGTATTACAACTTCCAATTTTAACAAAAATTTAGAAACAAATCAAATTTAAAACAACGCTAAACAACTACTGACCTGAACTAAGTTTAAGACTGCAAGCTCGTTTGCTTCGATATTATAAAACCGCATCGGAATTTTCTAATCTCCCATGATTAAAATACGTCAATAGAAAATTAATAAAGCTGACACAAAAAGTTATTCTGATAGCAACAAATAATCTTAACTTGTACAGATACTGGAGCTAACTTTCATTACCATGTAAAAAAACATGGTTGTAATTATATTAAAAAAAAAATGGATAAAAATAAGAAAAAAGACAAACCCGCAGAGTTTCTTGCCGGATCTTCTCAGTTGAGGTCGTATTCCGATCCGGTGGTAGTGTAAGAAAAAAAATGTAACTGACAAATTGGAAGTGCCCCCGTAGGCCTATACAAAATAAAGACAATTCATTTCATTTCATTACATACATGTAATACGCTCCTAAATAACATAGCAAACGAAATTCTTATAACTGGATATTAAGCCTGTATTTTATTCCATACCAATTTATTCTACGCGCATATAGCGTTATTACAGCAACAATATGTGCCATTGTGAAGGGTTTTAACTCACTCACAATAGAATGAAAGACCCAGTGACCTCCAGTTAAGGAAGACACGTTGGGGCCAATCTTTTGTTACTGTATAGATGTCTAGATATTTCGGTAAACAGGTGGATTTTGTTGCGTTAAGGGCATTATTTCGTAAGGTTTTTGCAGATTTTCGACTCGACAATCGCACATGGGATTGTTTAAAATTATGAGAGAAATCCTCTGACTTTTAAATGGTTTTCTCTCAATTTTGCAAGGTTTCTTGCATATTTTTGTGATAATGATGTGAATGTGATTTGTGAATGTTAGTTGAGATTGGATTCAAGCCCCTACGTAAATGTCTTTCACGTGGATGTCTAATTGTATTTTTAAGAGTACAACCGATACATAGGTACATAGTAGATATTGGGTATTAGCTATGCCATTAAATATGTATGAATATTTAGTTGGGATTTGCACGTTTGGGATAATATGAACAAATCTTAGTGGTACTTAGTAAAATAATTCGTTTTTGTGTTAGTTGGTCCAAAAATATACCTTCTGAAAATAGGTAGGTAAGTACCTACTAAAATATTTTTATTCATATTCATAATTTAAATCGATTTGATAAAGCCATTTAGTAAATTCTCGATTGTATCAATAAGATAGAAGGACCTTGAAACGTGACGATATGATAGCTATTATCACTCACCTTAACAGGCGATGAAGACAGCCATAGTTGGAAGAGGTCTGACGTCACCGATGTACTCCTAGCTTCGTGTCGTGGCCTTGGAGACAGCGGCCCACCAGACGTAATCGTATGCAACCTGTTTACTTCATCAGATGACGCACATTCTCTTATGTACCTCTCTAGTAACCTAGGTTTACTATCCAGTAGCTTTTTCAAATCCATCAAGTCTTCCTCCGTATAATCATCAGGCGATGTCCTCTCTATCACTTCCTTAAACTCATCAGCACATTTCATTATTAGTTCGTTAGTTGCTAACACGTCGTATACGACCTTATTGCCTAAATCTTCTGGACTAGACCCGTCTACTTTAAAGTATTCATTATCACAATGCCTGGCACTTTCTAGCTCTGTTTCACAACCATTCTGTTCTGTTATTTCTACGATTGTAATAGGTGGGTTTTCTTTAAGCATGTTGTTGTTTTCGTGGAATTCTGGTTTCTTTATTTCTTCTGGGAGTTCATAAACGAGGCGCATAAGTTCGTGTGATCGCCTTTTCTGTTCCTCCGATTGCTTATCTGCCTTGTTTTCTGCATTAACGTCGACAAAATTTGCATCTGCCTTTTTTGAATCGGCTTTATTTGCAACCACATCGATAGGCTCTTCAGATGTCATGGCAGGTTTAGTTATGGGATCTCGTGGGGAGGATTTCAGTCTTAGCACCTACTGACGACATTTCTTATGATCGCCCACATTCGTAACGTTACCTGGGAACAAAATATAAACATTAAAATAATATTGTAATTCAGAATCATCTATTATCAGAATCTATTTGGACGTTTCTATTAATTATCCTTGAAGCTTCTCACCAATATTTGGCTTTCCGGATTTTTTGTTATTTGACCACTACTTTTATGTCAAAATTGACCGGACTTTAAAATAAAATTGTGATCAAAAGGCGTATAATTATTACCTAAATAACAAAACAGTCATTTCTAAACGTTTAAACGTAAATTTTGTCCATACATCCTATCCTACTAATATTATAAAAGCGAAAGTTTGTGAGGATGTATGTGTATTTGTTATTCTTTCACGCAAAAACTACTCAACGGATTAGGTTGAAACTTTACAGTAGTATAGGTTATACATCAGAATAACACATGGGCTATAGTTTGTAATGATTTTTTTATATAAGGTTATAATATAACGAGAAATATCAGGTTAGTCGGAAAAAAAGTTGTGCTCTGAGAGCTATCTACGCGTACGCTGCCTAAACCGTTGGAGATATCCAAATATAATGTACCGTGGGATTGTTTGGCTCACATAGATCTAAATAAAAGTCCGCGACAGCATATGTCTATATTTTATGTATAACCCACAATAACTCTTTTTATACTTTGAAAATTTAAAAAATATGAAGTTGATGTTTCCATGGGTTTTATACAAACTAAATATTAATCCTTATCAAACTAAATGATTTCAAAAAATCAAGCATCTAATAAAGATTGAATCTGTCTTTTACACCATGTAAATTGGATAAGTAGTTTAGAAGATATTACGAGTATAACATATTGCGTAGTCAATTGATTGGCCGGCAGTAGGCGCCGTGCTTCGCCGCCGTATACAACGAAATTGTATGATATTAATATTTGAATGGTTATAAAACACGGAGCAAAATGTGAAAGGTCAATGACGTCTCTGTAGTTCCGAGAATAAGGCTAGGGTATCCCCTGTCTGTGGTAAGAGGCAACTAAAATTTAAGCTTTCGGGGTTGCGGGCGGCTAGACGGAGAGCTCCAAACACCCAGTCAGCAACTTCGGGAAGTCGGACTTCGGGATGTCAGCATGTGTGGTCGCATGCTATCGTGAGAGCCAGGATGGACGAAGCTTGAGCCGTCCAGCTAGGCGATCCCGGGAAGGACGGTGGCATTCGTGTGGTCGCATATCGTGGTAAAGACTGGTGGGCCCAGCCGCTCACTTGGGAGGAGCCCGATGGGGCAATGCACTCAGAGGACTCCAGTTGCGTTCCTTTGAAGATCCCAGAGTCCTGGTGCTATAAGAATCCCAGATAACCCTGCGTCGCTCCCACGACGTACCTTTTGAAGGTTTCTCCCTCAACAAAAAAGGAAAAAATTCAATGAGAGTGAAACAGCGGAAAGGTTAAATATGTTATTCAATCGTCATCGACCTTTTAATGTAACACAACTCGGCACATATGTCAGATTAGCAGTAGTTTAGGTCGTAGTTGACCACGCTAGCCAACTGCGCGTTGGTAACCGTCACGCGTTTTGAGACCCTTTCTTAAAACTTTTAATTTCAGAGTAAGCATTAATACCTCTTGCCGACAAAACTAATTCAAATTAATATAGGTATGTGTCTGTGATTTGAAATTTGAACACACTGATTTAGGCGATTAACACACGGCACCGCGCACCGCCGCGAATAGCGGTGCCCCGCGCGGTAAGGCGGTTTACGCACCTGTACGCGCGGATGGACCGATCATCAAAATAAACTTTTCGTCGTCGAAATGCATTTTTGCTTCAACCATGATCCGCGCGGTTAGGCGCCAGCCCGTGTGTGAGGCGCCGACCCCCCGCAATGTCGTTCGCGCGGAGACACGGTGGTGATGAGAACACCGCTGGACCGCGCGGCCAGTCGGTGTACGTTTGTGAGGCATCAACGGATTTATTAGACCGCAGTACAACATGAGATCCGCTTCACCGCCTACCGTGGCAGTGAGCGGTACCGTATGTTAATCGCCTTAGGAAGTAGGGCAAGGGTTCAATCTGAAGTAAATCACAGATGCGTTGCTACTCCTGAGGACTATGATGATCACCTCATACAAAAGTGAGCCGGCAGGCACACCCTTCAAATGAAACACTAGAACTGCTTCACGGTAGAAATAGGTGCGGCGGTGATGCCTCCCTGGTTGAACCATTGCTCTACCACCTTGCAAACTTTATGTGGCAGACTAAATTCCACGCGAGCGAAGCCGCGGGCAAAGGCTAGTAAAATCATAGAAGTGAGAACAATCAGATCTTCAACCATATTAGAGGACTTCGATGCAAATACGAATAAATACACTTGGGACCACTTGTCTATCTACTCAAATTAAGCCTTTCTATTATTTACTAGGGTCTAAACGTGGGGAAGATAAACTAGTTAGCGTGAGGCATCCAGCTTCGTCCTTAGAGACTCGTTAAGACGTCGTCTGCCTTAAGCGTTCTATAGCGTAACAAACTTGTCCGATTCTATTCTCGACTAACGTAGTCTATGAAATTGGATCATTTTATTTGCAAATGAATTTTGATGTTTTTGTAAGAAATATCTTTACATTTTGTAGTAGATTGTGGAATATTTTAGTTAAGTACTATAACTTTGAGGTTGAGACGGATCTTCGGAAACTTCGAGTCAGGAACAGGCAAGAACTATCTAGGGATCGCGTCACACGGAGAACTCTCATATTAGAAGCCAAGACCCCTCAGTGGCGTTGAGCCAAACACAAGTAGTAAGCCACGCAGTAATAGTAAATAGTACTTGTATCATAATTATAGTAAGAAACTTAACAATATGTTTCAAATTAAAGACAATGTTAAAGACTACCCCATCATTTTTGCGTTTTTAGCTCGAAATGATAACCTCAAGAAATATACATGTTTACCGCACCAGCTTGTCTCCACTCACGTGTGAATTTTAACTTCAAGAAACGTTAAGAGAAATAGCTGAACTAGACGTTTTTTAAGATATATGCTTGTCGCATTATTGTAAGAATACTTATGATTATCTGTACCGTCTTTTGTACAGCGTAGGTATATGAAAATTTAAGTTACTCTTCAATGGGAATAGTAATTGTCATAGTCTCTTTGAAAGGTAGCAACACTGTGATCAGCTTTACAATTTGATTATAGTTGAGATTACTTGCAGATGTTCATATATCAGTTAAAGGTTTCATTTTTATGTTAGCATTTGCTCTTCGTCAACCCATTATTGTCCCACTTCTGGGTATGGGTCTTCTCTCAGAATGATAGAGTTTTAGCCCACCACGCTGGCTAAGTGCGAATTGGTAGACTTCATACACCTCTAAGTACTTTTTCTTTTTAAAGAACTTTCGGGTGTGTAGGTTTCCTCACGATGTTTTCCTTCACTGTAAAGCAGTGGTAATTAATTTCTAATAGGCACTTAATTTTAGAAAAATCTGTGGTATGTGCCTGGGCTTTAATTTCATAATTAATGGGCTTGGGCTGGGATTTAAACCTTGGACATCCCGATCGAGAGAGCAAGTTACAACCTAACACGGCTAACACTGCCCGGATACCATACCATTTGCCACTATAAGATAAACGTAATCAAGAGCTATCAATTCACACCCAAATGTCCTCAAAAACGCGTTTACGAAGATATTTGGATGGATGGATGGATATTGGATGGAGTAAAGTTACCAAGCTTCACGAAATAAAGTCGTAACATTTCATGTACCAATATAGAACAATATTCCCCGATATAAAGCGTGCCGCTTGAGACGGATGATGGAGTCTGTGATATCTTTCGCGGCTTCGTATAGACTTAAAGCTTTGATCAAATCAAAGCTGAATTAAGCGGAAGCGGGGATTTATTATGTACCTTGATAATGTGTAAGATATTTGCGATTTACTAGTAATACTTTGGTTATGCTTATTTTGTGATATGAAATGTATTCGATTTCTAATAAAAAAAGCTATGCATTATTTGGTATATAAGCAACCTATGTTATCTCTATGAAGTCCTTTTTTCGTTTATTTTTTTTAATTAGCTTTTATCATCGAAGACAAAAAAAGGCCTGTGTGAAAGATATATTTAATTATGAAATTAACAAACCATTTCGTTCATAGAACCATGATAGACTTTCACTTTTTTTCTTTTGTTATACATTTAATTGGTAAATTAAAAACCCCCGTCATTAACTGGGTTCGCCTGACCCAACGGTCTGAGCTCCCACTCTAGCCACCCGCAACCCCGGAAGCCCCTTTTAGTCGCCTCTTACGACAGGCAAGGGTTACTGTAGCCCTATTCTGATGCCGGAACTACAGAGACTAAGATTTTGTTTAATGTCGCTTTCTTTCGCTTTCTACACTCATAGCCCCATGCTAGGATTTTCTCCGGTGTCGTGGGTACCATGGACACACACAAGACGATTAGACAAACACCCAGACCATGAATCTAAACTCATCATTCAGATACCTGTCTGGCCGGGAATCGAATCTTGGACCCATTGCGCGTACGCAGACCGATATGGTAACCGCTCCGCCACGCGGGTCGTCGTCGAGTCAAACGCTCGTTGCTACTGGTGAGCTAAGATAGTCGCTTCATATAACAGTGAGCCGTTATTTGGAAGGAGGTAAATATTTTGCTAGATATTACACGGAGCATGCTCGCTGCCTCAGCATTTCAACAAAAACTATTCTTGAGTAAAATATATACTAATATTCTGATTTATAGCGGGTTTATTATGACGTAGTTATATTCTCTCATCCATCTATTCTTCTATTTTCAATCTTCTTCTATAAGATGCCGTACCCAAACATAAAAACAGAATCCTATAAGTCGTTTGTCTGTCACCAGGCTGTAGCTCATGTCCCGCGATAGCTGGACAGTTGAAATTTTCACAGATGACAGTTCAACCGAGGAAGTACCACCACCACACCCATTTGTGTGGGTGTAGTAAGTGAAGGGTGTAGTTGCCGGCGCACTTATATACGAGGCGACCATCATAATCCACGGGTATGGTATCATAATCCATCATACACCCAGCAACGCATCTGTGATTGACTTCAGATGGAACCCATGTTCTTTATGAAGTTGATTACACATGTCCATGGGCGGCAGTGACCACTTACAATCAGGTGGACTGCATGCCCGTTTGCTACTTCAGTCAGATAAAAAAAAAACACAACAATAGTTACGACAGTGGAAACCAGTCCTCCATCCCGAACTATACCAATATTTACCACCTTGCAAAAAGTTAAGTACATAAATATAATAGTTTATTGTACTTAACGTATCTCTATTATTATTCATATGTTTGAGTTATTTTGTAATAATGACAATTGACCTCTCTAAATATTATATAGACATTATATTGCAATACCTTTACAGGGTGTATGCTTATACCAAAATTTATTTGTAAGACCCGACTTAGATAAATAAGCATGAACAATAAAGAATTTGAATTTGAATTCTTTTGACTGTTCCACAAAAAAGATGATTAAAATACATAACAAATATGCATATTCAGACGTAACAGTTTAATCCGGCTTTGCGGATCAACAAGCGTTAGTTAGCCAGTCTGGATGCCGATAATCCAATTACGAACGGACCTTATTTAAATATACTCCCCACATATTGATCCAGCGTTCTGTTCAACTAGCTTTATACCGCACTAGTTATGCCTGCGACTTCGATTCAACCAATTTCTTTTCGACGACCCGCGTGGCGGATAGGTTACCATACCTGTCTATCGTGCCATGGGTCCCTGGGTTCGCTTCCCAGCCAGGTATCTGAATGATGAGTTTAGATTCATGTTCTGGGTCTGGGTGTTTGTGTATTCGTCTTTTGTGTGTCCACGGTACCCACACACAGGAGAAAATCCTAGTGTGAGTGTAGAAAGCGTGTTTAAAAAAAGCCAGACATTCCTGATATCGAAACATTTGGCATCCTAAGTATTTGGCATCCTCATTTTTTTGTTTTCGAGGGGGAAACCTTCAAAAGGTACCCGACGCCGTGGTAGCGACTGAGGGTTGGGATACCGCACTAAATTGTACCTGTCCTCGGCGCTACAAAGAGGGTTCCGGGATCTCAAAAAGAAATGCAACCGGAATCCTCTAAACGCGTTGCCCCATCGGACTCCTCCCAGTTGGGCGGCTGGGCCCACCGCTCCGTCCTGTCTTTACGACGGTATGCGACTACACCACATGTGCCGTTTTCCCGGGATCGCCTGGCTGGACGGTTAAAGCTCCCACTCTAGCCGCCCTTAACTCCGGAAGCAACTTTTAGTCGCCTCTTACGACAAGCAGGGGAAACCGTAGCCCTTTTCTGATCCCGGGACTATAGGGACGAGATGTGGAAATAACTACCCATGAATATCGTTGTAAGAGAGACATACTTATCTGAAGCAATCGGACTCTGTCCTCATGGGTAGCGATGTGTGACCAATTTCGGTGAGACTATTCTTATCTGCGATGGCGACCGGCCAGATATAAAATTGTTATGTGTTCTCAGAATGGTGTAAAAAGACATCTCTTTCAGAGCCGACGGTGCATTGGCGACTTCTCTGGTGTTGCAAATGTCCATAGGCTACGGTGACTGCTTTCCATCACATGGCCTGTCTGCTTTATCGTTAGGTACTAATAAAAACACATTTTGCTCGCGTTTTGATCAAATTAGACGCATTCAGATAAAAACAATTGCATACCGATATATTTTTTAATTCAGCTAACAACGGATGAATTTATATTAGACTTGAGGCAGTCCAATTAAATCATTGTTTTCAGTTAAAATCCGACGTATTTTAATTCGTTGCGGTTAGATTAAATCGAATAAATTCAGATATATGATTTTAGACTAATATTATCGCGGAATTGACACATTTTAATACTTAACGGGTACTCACGATATGCGGTTTTTCGAATCCTTTTCGAATTCTTTTTGCCGATATTTCGACCCAGTTGCATGGATCGTGGTCACGGCGAAACTAAATTCAGATAAATTTAAATACATTCAATCAAGTGAGGTGCATGAAATTAAACCCTATTAACAATAATTCACAGGTGGTAGAACCAGTGAATTATTATTAACGTCGCCTGATATAAAAGTGTGCCGGCAACCACACCCTTCCATCGAAACACAAGAAATACTTCACGCTAGAAATGGGTTTGACTTAGACTAGATAGAAGCTCAAATGCAAAATCTTAATCCACATTTACCGATCTACAGAACGTCAATGGATTTCGCTAATCATGCTCACTGTAATGTTATGATTTCCTCGGTCGAGCGGGCAGTGAATTGACCGGGGAAATTAATAAACGGAGTACCTCCAGTAATGCGCAATGGCCATACTGAATGGGTTCTTGGAAAGGTTTCCATGTCAGTAAAGGAAAATGAAATTGTAATGTTTTGGACGGGGTTAATCGAAACACCAAATCCGCACGAAAGCCAACGGGTGGCAGAACCAGCATAGGTTGAGCGAGGTGGATAGAGAAACTCCAGCTCCATCCCAAAACGAGACGGGCCCTGCTGACTGGGCAGACGCCATCAGGACGAATGCTACTAGCGTACCCGCATTCCCGGCAAAAGGTGTACAGAGGAATACCGTGGGATTTAGCAGGTAGGAATCCCACATATCCTCTCAGCGTCCCTCGCGCAGTGAGGAACCCATGACGGGTTTCCCCATGTACAAAAAAAGGGTGGTGCCACCGCCACACTTATATCTAGCGTGAAGCAATTCTTGTGTTTCGGTGGAAGGATGTGGGCGCCGGCATATACTTTTATGTAAGGTGACTATCTTTGTTCTTAGAAGTAGCAACACATCTTCGATTGACTTCAGGTGCATGGGCGGCAGTTGCAACTTATTATGAGGACTGTATGCTGGTTGTGGCTGCCGGCACTTACATTTATGTACCTAAGGTGACTATCTTTGTTCTTAGAAGTAGCTACACATCTTCGATTGACTTCAGGTGCATGGGCGGCAGTTGCAACTTATTATCAGGACTGTATGCTGGTTTGCTACTTCAATACGATAAAAAAACCGTCCTTGCTTCAATAACGTATACTTAGCGTAGTTGGACTATGCACAAATGCACAATCTTAATCCACATTTACCGATCTACAGAACGTCAATGGATTTCGCTAATCATGCTCACTGATATGTTATGATTTCCTCGGTCGAGCGAGCAGTGAATTGACCGGGGAAATTAATAAACGGAGTACGTCCAGTAATGCGCAATGGCCATACTGAATGGGTTCTTGGAAAGGTTTCCATGTCAGTAAATGAAATTGTAATGTTTTTGACAGAATTTATCGAAATACGAAATTCGTACGAAACAGGACTTGAATTTTATTGAAACCTCACTAAAGCTAAAGACATAAAATTAAAGCAATAACCAATTTCATAACCAGTTCAAGTATTTCTGCACCTAAAGGGATTAAATAGGAGATAGATGTTTTCAATTACTTCATGCTAGTTTACACGTGCAATCGCAGGCAACAGTATCCAGTATACTTTCTACTATCTCATACTAAATGTATAGGAGCCGTTATTGTAAAGTTTTTGGATATAACTTGTTATATTTTTAAAAAGTTTTTATTGTCATTTTACTCATTTTGTAAAATACTTATGATATCAGTTTAAAGTTTTTTGATATCTGTAATAATTACGGACTAATCGCCTAAGCACTCTTAACGATTGAAATGAAATGAAATGAAATGTCTTTATTTTGTATAGGCTTACAAATTGTCAGTTACATTTTTTTCTTACACTGCCACCGGATCGGAATACGACCTCAACTGAGAAGATCCGGCAAGAAACTCAGCGGGCTTGTCTTTTTTCTTATTTATATCCATTTTTTTATTTTTTTATAGATTACAGCCTGTATAGATGTTTTAACATGATTTGTATCAGCTTCACCAGCATGTACGGTATCCACGTATACATCTATGGGTGGATTACGTAATGGGTGCACACATTTCGCGTTTGTGAAGTAAGTAAAGACACGTATCCTTGAAGATACGTGGACATCCAAACATGATGCCGTTAAAATATTCAAGTCTGTCATCGATCGAGCATTGTCCATCCATCTGACACACTGTCGCTTTGTTCGATGAATAAATTATCGAGAATTTTATAATATTAAAAAAAATGTCAACTATAAATAAATTATATGAAATGAAACTCCATTATTGATACACAAAAATGAAATATAGGTATTGTTTGAATGCTTTTTAGTTCGACTCTGACAACTCTAACGTTACACCGAAATAGTTCTGCCTACCAATTGTGTTGTTCCTGCATTGAGATTTGAAGAGTGTGGCTAGGTTACCAAAAGTGTATCCCCCTAAAGTCTCCATAAAAATACCCCTAAAATCGCCACAATGAATTATGAATTGGAATTCTTCCCGGCGACCGCCTGTATTTCTGAATCAGGTCGTAGGATTTTTCCTGACGAAAAAAAAATGTCATCGGGTGTAGTGCATGGCTTTTTTTTCTTTTTTCGTCGTGAGGCATGATCATGTAGCCTGGCGGGAGATTTCCCTAAAAAAACACCTATATGTTGAAGTTATAAAAACCTCTAAAATTACCCCTAAAAATATAACACCCCTAAAAAAAACCCCATCCTCCTTTTTTATCCCCTAAATTTAGCAACCCTGGAGTGTGGTAATGGGTACAAGGCGTTCCAACTTAGACTACATTGGTGGCAACGCATTA
This sequence comes from Spicauda simplicius, assembly GCA_949699795.1. NCBI lineage: Eukaryota > Metazoa > Arthropoda > Insecta > Lepidoptera > Hesperiidae > Spicauda > Spicauda simplicius. The sequence goes on from OX453079.1 coordinate 9,533,904, forward strand.
GAGGCCAACCTTAAGTAAGTGTGTAATCTTAAGCGACAGTTGCCACTTACCAACAAATGGACCGCTTACTTTTTGAACTTTTATATTAAGAAATGGAAGGATAACATCCCGCAATAATCGCTAATTACGTCGCAAATTTGTTTCGAAGACACAAAATTACAGAGAGCAAAAAATACAGCAAAGCTTTATTAATTCGCTCATGAACTGACAAAAAATCAATAACGTGTATCCAACATCCTTTGTCTTTTAATAAGAAACTCTCAGCCTAACGATATTACGTTACGTGCCAGAATGATTGATGGATAAGCTTCTTAAACCGTGATAGCGGAGTGGTGTGTGGAGAGTTAAGTTTGGGTTTTAATTTACAACACAAATTGATTTTATAATATTATATTTGTTAATTGTATTAAAAAATAAATAAATGTACAAAAGATATTGTAGATAGTATATCGAAAAAATCCAGGGGCAGCGTTTGGAGAATCAAAATGAAGTACCGAATATAAGGTGGAGGTAAGATATAGTAGTACACTGTTTAGATGTAATTGATTTTTATGTCCTAAGAGTATTAGATATATTTAAAGAGCGCAGTAAAACGTATTGCAGTGAAGAGCGTTTCACTTAGACTACAGTAGCAATTCCTTAGAGACCTTTGGCAAAGGGGGATCTCCCGCCAGGCTAGGTGATCATGCCTGGGGAGCGGCCGCGCTCCGAAAGTTGATGTTCGGAACTTGTATATATGCGGGGTATTGAGAATACTTCAATAGCGTGTTTCAGAATACTAGTAGCTCCATCTCTTGATGAGTAGCGGGAGGTCGCCACAGACCCAACTCAGGTAAGTCTCTAATCTTAAGCAGCAGTTGTCACTTACCATCAAATGGACTGCATACTTTTTGCAACTTTTATATTATTACTAAAATATAACTAAAATCCCACCTCACTTCTTATCTTAGCGAAGCATATTCATAAAAGAATCTAAACGCTAATTATGTCGCAATTTTGTTCCAAAGATACAAAAGTACAGGCAGCAAAAAAATACAGCAGCTTTATTAATTTGATCGTAAACTGACAAAATATCAATAACGTGTATCCAACAGCCTTTATCTTTTAATAAGAAACTCTCAGCCTAACGATATTACGTGCCAGAATGATTGATGGATAAGCTTCTTAAACCGTGATAGCGGAGTGGTGTGTGTGGAATGTTAAGTTTGGGTTTGAATTTACAACACAAATCGATTTTTATGTCTTAAGCGTATTAGATATATTTAAAGAGTGCAGTAAAACGTATTGCAGTGAAGAGCGTTCCAGCTTAGACTACACCGGTAGCAATGCCTTAGAGACCCAACTCAAGTGAGTCTCTGATCTTAAGCGATAGTTGTCACTTACCATCAAATGGACTGCATACTTTTTGCAACTTGTATATTACTACTAAAATATAACTAAAATCGCAGCTCACTTCTTATCTTAGCGAAGCATAGGATTCAAGGTGGTAGAACCAGTGTAGCTCGACCGGGGATGTACCACCGCCACAACTATTTCTAGCGTGAAGCATTTCTTGCGTTTCGATAGAAGGTTGTGGTTGCCGGCACACTTTTATATGAGGCGACCTTCATAGTACCTAAATAGTAGCAACGTATCTGTGATTGACTTCAGATAGAACCCATGTTCTGTATGAAGTTGATTACAGGTGTCCATGGGGGACAGTGGCCACTTACCATCAGGTGGACTGCATGCTAGTTTGCGACTTCAGTCAGATAAATAAGCATATTCATAAAAAAATCCAAACCCTAATTATGTCGCAATTTTGTTTCAAAGGTACAAAAGTACAGGCAGCAAAAAAATACAGCAGCTTTATTAATTTGATCGTGAACTGACAAAAAATCAATAACGTGTATCCAACAGCCTTTATCTTTTAATAAGAAACTCTCAGCCTAACGATATTACGTTACGTGCCAGAATGATTGATGGATAAGCTTCTTAAACCGTGATAGCGGAGTGGTGTGTGATTTAGACTCGTTTGGATTCGAATCCGCAACACAAATGGATTTTAATGTCAAAAGTGTATTTTTTTTAAATAAAAGAAAAAAAATACAGTGAGAAGATCTTTTTCAAAGCCGGTGATGTGTTGATGAGTCTCTGCCTCCTATGGACTTCTGTTAACAACTTCATATAGAACATGAAGTTCTATCTAAAGTCCATTACGGATGCGTCGCCATCACATCCGTCGAAGATGGTCGCCTCATGTGAAAGTGTGCCGGCAACCACACACTTCCATCGAAACGCAAGAACTGCTTCACGCTAGGTGTGGCGGTGGTACTTCCCCGGGCGAACTACACTGGTTCTACCACCTACAAATTACACTTCTACCACCCACTGCAGGTGGACTACATGCTATTTGCTACGTCCGTATAAAAAAACATAAGCGTATTTTCATGTCATACTAAGCCATATTCATGACACGTGTGAGAAATAAAATGGATAACCGCCTTTGTGTGATATTGATCAGAGGACAAAGGCTTTCAATACAATTACATAACACGTCACGGGATAATTGATAGCCGGAAACGTGTATTGTCTTTGAGAGCCGCTGGGCTGTAATCGAATTTGTGTAGCGTATTATCACGGTAATGGTATCTATAGTATTGTAACTTCTTACAAACGCACGAAACGGGAGTTGTACCTACGCGCCTCGATTTCGGTATGCAACAGCCAGCGAATGTGCCGTAGTGACGAGCGGGCGGTGTGACGTTTTTTAAGCAGTGGATCTATTTATTTAAATAGTAATGCTTTAGTGCATAAACACGTCCAGTGTTAATATTTTTTTTATTTTGGTAGGTAAAATATTATTCAGTGTGAAATTTATAACTATTATTTGTGTACGATTTGTTATTAAGTCTCTCAAATATTAAAAGAACGCGTTGTTTAATACCTTCACCTACTGTATAAAATACATAATAAGTAATAAAGAAAATCAAGTATGCAGATGTAATTAAAATACTTTAGACGGGTAGCCCTAACGCATACTCTCGTCCAGCGCGTCTGTAGGTATAAAATTCAAGGACAGGGAAGAGTTAGATTACTGTATGATATTAGTACTGTGGTATTGTGGAAGTGTTTACTTTTAACTAGTCACCCATTGCATATTGACACAAATTTCTAAAAACTGTTAAATGTAATGAATTATTAAGAAGCAAAAAAACCTAACTGCAAAATTTACTTTTAGCAGTCTCGTTTTTTTGTTTTCATAATAATTTCTTTTATACATCAGAGGTGGTAGAACCAGTGTAGTTCGACCGGGGAAGTACCACCGCCACACCTATTTCTAGCGTGAAACATTCTTGCGTGTCGATAAAAGGGTGTGGTTGCCGGCACACTTTCAAATGAGGTAACCATCATAGTCCTCGGGAGTAGCAACACATCAGTGATTGACTTCAGATGAAACCCCTGTTCTGTATGAAGTTGATTACAGGTGTCCATCAGGTGGACTGCATGCTCGTTTGCTACTTCAGTCAGATATAAAAAATAAAAAAACATTTGTGTTTGTGTCAAATGTGTGGTAATGTGTATAATGTGTTTTAATTTCATTTTATATATGTTTTATGTATACCAAGCCGTATGCTCATAACATGACGTGTGGAAAATAAAATGGATAACCGCCTTTGTGCGATATTGATCAGAGGACAAAGGCTTCCAATACAATTACGGGATAATTGATAGCCGGAAACGTGTATTGTCTTTGAGAACCGCTAGGCTGTAATCGAATTTGTGTAGCGTATTATTGGATTAGTTTTAACTAGTCACCCATTGCATTTTGACACACATTTCCAATCTGTTATATGTAATAAATTATTAAGAAGCAACAAAAATCTAACTACAAAATTTACTTTTAGGAGTCGAGTTTTTTGTTTTCATAATAATTTTGACATACTTATACTAAATTACTATTTCTAATACAAAGATCAGTAATTTGTATTAGAAGGATCTAGCATTTTACTTGCATAATACAAGGATTGGAACAAGAAGATTGGATATCCAGTTATTTCTAGTTTTTTTTTTGTTTGTTCTGATATGCAGTGGTTTCCGGACAGATCCCGGACCAGACATATATCTACTTGATAAATTAAGTCTCCTGTCCTGGGTTCTTTTTTTGTTCTCGATGGGGGAATCCTTCAACGTTACCCGACGCCGTGGGACCGACGCAGGGATATGTGGGATTTTTAGCGCACTAAAACCCCCCCAGTGGCTGTCCTCACCGCTACATAGAGGACTCCGGGATCTCCAAAGGAACGCAATCGGAGTCCTCTGAACGCGTTGCCCCAGCTAAGCAACTGGGCCCACCGCTCCGTATGGTCTTTACGACGTTATGCGACCACACATACCGCCGTCCTTGCCGGGGTCGTCTGTCGAACGGTTCGAGCTCCCACTCTAGTCGCCTCTTACGACAGGCAGAAGATACCGTAGCCCTATTCTGATCCCGGAACTACAGACACGATGTGTATGAGTTAGCTTTGATTGTGTTTATGGTAGACGAAACGAAACATTCTAGTGCGACGATAAGTTAGAAACGCGTTTTGATTATTATCAGTTGTATAATGGATTTACGTAAGTTTATTATGAACTTGACTGAAATAGAAACAAGTTTTCTCATTATTCTTGTTCGTGGACGCAATTACGAACGTGCGTGTATAGTAGCTATAAAATGTGCAATTATTTGTTGCGCAATTACTAGGGCTATATTAAAAGTTATTCTTCATCAAGAATAACTTGTAACGAGTAATTATTACTATATCGTCATTATTAAGTACTCGTGTGAGCCAGAGACGCGAGTTTCTTAGAATGAGAATGGATTAGACACATTCGATTTTTATAATATGTTTTACCGTTTTTACCTTATTATTTACAGTCATTAAATCGGAGAGTCAGGGATATATCAGAAGCATCCCTGACTCTCCGATTTAATGTCTTTGGTGGATATTAATTTGTGTATTTTATACTTTGTAACCCCAAAAATTCAAGTCGCATACCGTCGTAAAGACTAGACGGGGCGATGGCCCAGCCGCCCATCTGGGAAGAGCCCGACGGGACGATGCGCTCAGAGGATTCCGGTTCCGTTCCTTTGAAGATCCCGGGATACTCTTTGTAGCGCCAAGGTCGGCCACCGGGGGGTCTCAGTGCGGTAAAAGTCCCACATAACCCTGCGTCGCTCCCACGGCGTCTGGTACCTTTTGAAGTTTCTCCCCTCGAGAACAAAAAAAAAAGATGTCCATGCTTGGTCACACTTACTACCAGGTGGGTTGCATACTTGTTTGCTACTTCAATGCAATAAAAAAACGACCTTTCTCTATTGAAACATGCTTGTCGGTCTGACCGTGTGTCACTAAGGCGGGCAATAAACC